>OY754329.1:3142500-3641376 GCA_963573305.1 Pyrrhosoma nymphula | reverse complement strand
CGCGTCAAAGGCATTCGCCCTCCTCCGCCTCGTCTCTGCCACCACCCCCATATGTGTTTGTCTCTCTCTCTCTCTTCTTCATCCTTCAAGCGAGCGGGAATTAGTGGGTGGAGGAGAGAGAGAGGCAGCATACTATATGATGATGATGATGTCTATATACTCCACTCGTCGGTCAATCAATTCCTTCACACGCCACTTCCCTTCTCCTGGCTAACTCATTTGGGGAGATCCTTGAACCAGCTGCTCCATTGCTAACGCAGTGATTTCACAGTGAGGTTAACCAAATTCATGATATCTCCTGCTAGGTCCGTTGCTGGAAAATCGATGCCACCAGAATAAACAAAACATTCTCTGAATTTGTTCCTGATGTTGCCGTAGATAGGCGAAACGTGTTGTACCGTAACATAAATTCTGTGAAAAAGTACAAAGTTTATTATATATTGTGGATACTTAACGATACCTAATATATTTTCAATAAAATCACCCGCACAAAACACTTTCATTTCAAATATATTATCACTGGTGAAAATGCATCATCTAATCATAAAAAAACAGAGCGAGTTCATTTGCCTAACAAGTGACGAACGTGTCCCAAATCAATTCTCTGGAATATGATCTCAAAACTGGAATGGGGCAACGGATTCATAAAAAAAACAGGAGGAAAATAATTTTTGAAGAGTAAAAATTCGAATTGTGAGAGAAAAGTTTAAACGATACAACCTAAAAAGAAATAGAATTAAAAAAACAAATCTTAAGACTTCCAACGAAAAAATTGATGGAAACAACAGAATACTTTTTGGATGAACTTAACATACTAGAAAAAATTAAGCATGCCAACCATTCTAATGAGTAGTAAAAGCATTTTCGTTTAAAGTGCTTCGATGGATCACTTCGCACACGCCACTTGCAGTCAGAGGCAACAGTATATAGTAGGAGGAATATGAGGATCACCTCTCCAAATTCGAGTCGAGCCCAGCAATGCACAACTTCGGTGACCGACCGGGAACCGGTGTTTCCATGTCGTGGCAGACCGTTGCCCCCACTCTAATGAATAAGTGCCTATAATACTTAACAAATAAAACCAGCAAATCGAAAAATTATGCATTTAAGATCAATTACACTGATAAAATAACATGAATAGCTTTATTAAATTAGTTTGGACGAGGTATTAATTCACGAAAATTTAAATGAATTTGTCCTCATTGTATTGAATGAGATAGCTTCGTCATAATGGTACTAGAATATCTGCCACTTACCACACTACTTTTGGAAATAGGGATTAGCCAAAATATATGAGCAGTTTTTCATGGGAGACGCCTTCTATATTTTGGCTGATCGCATGTTTTCTCTAAAAACGTCGACAATGACTTTAGTACTCGCCGTAATAATAGTTTGTACAGAATCGCACAAAACCTTCGGTTGTAAAGGCGTTTCCATCTATCCACAAGCATGTGCACTCATTTAATTATTGTGAGTTCGGTCATCAAAGTAACGTTTTTGTGTCATTTATAATACTAAATTCAATTTGTTCTTAGTGCTTAGCTGCTTAAATGTTAAGATGAAATTTGAATATCGCCTCCATCATAACCACGTAAAAGTATTACTCAAACAACCTTCACAACTCGCAAAATAAGAGCGGGGCTATAAGATATGAGAGGACGAAAGTACCATTACTTAATACATGGATAATGATTAGCCGAGAAAGTTGACTAGAAACACGGAAACTCCCATGGTTTTACCGCAAAAGGGTAAAGATAAGCAGTCGATTTATGCATCCTTGTACATCTTGAAAATTCTCTGGTTCGAAGAACCAATCCATTGGAGTAGATGTTCGTATATAATGTCACAATGGCCTTTTCATCCGTGATGCACTATGGCCTCCTACTTTAAAAGATTCAAATCATACCGTTTGTTTCAAAATCACTTGAGCATGCAGCAAACTTTCCCACCACCGTGTACAGTGGCAATTTTCTCCGTCGTCGATCCCACCTCACTTCCACGTCCATACTCTTGAGTGTCGCGGGTCAGATGGAGAGCGAGCGGTAATCCTTCGGACCCAGAAACTCCCCCTCGGTAGAACTGCACATCTTCAGAGGGGGAAGGGGGTTGGGTGGGAGGGAGGGAGGAGGGGTGAGGAGAGGAAGGCCACGCACCAAGGGCTCCATCACCAACATCCCCCGCACCAGATTTGCGGCGAGGAAGGGGAACCTTCGAGGCAACCACGGATGCAGACCTCGGACTCTTCATCCCCGTTGCATATCTCTTTCTCACCCCTTGCAACGCCATCCCCCCCCACCCTCTGCCCCCCCCCTCTGCCCCCCCACCCCCTTCCCCCCTCACACCCCCGCTATGGGTGGAGAAGAGGCGTGGGAGAGGGGGAAGGAAGGGGGGGGGGGAGGTACTGCAAAGACGGAATATGCTCAACTTACAATTTCGTCCGGAGGTGGCTGGGCAGAGAAAGGTCAACGGTTCTCCATTCTCTTCCCATGATTCCCTTCGGAATGGCATCAGTCGAGGCAGCTTATTGGGGGGGGGAGTAAATAAGAGAGAGGGTGAGGGTGTGAAGTTGGGCAGGGTGGGGGAGGGGGGGGGGCGAACGGGGGAAGAATGACTTTTAATCCCTTGGGCGAGGGATAATCAACGACCCTTCAAGAGACGAATCCAACGCGAAAGAGTGCGAGTGCGGTGATGCGTCACTGCGGCGGCGAGTACTATCGCACGAGAGGAGGATGGAGCGTGAAATCCCCAGTTGACAAGAATCTAGCAAGATGTTTCACATGCCCATGATTTCACAGCGGAAGAAAAGGGAGCACCTCAAAGTGTGCGTCGCAAATTATAAATCAGAGTTTTCTCGAAGCCCTTTTCCATTCGCAATATCAATTTCAAATGCCCGTATTTAAATTTTCATATTAATACGTCATTCGACGGCTTCAATAAACCCTTCTCCAAGTCACCTTTCGTCAAAATCATTCCCCGACTAGACAATGGTATTCCTCATCCACGTATCTTAGCATCATGGTTCAAACGGACCCCAACTATTGCAAGAGAGCAAGTGTCGTACTTTGATAACCTAATCCTTGATTCACCACGTACAGGTAAGTTTCCACAAGAAGGGAGCCTGTTGAAGTTGAAGATGCGCGCATCCGCGCACTTCAAAAAGAGCGAACACACGAACGACAGCGAATGGAACGATGTGCGCACTCGATACGTTCATCAATCTGCCGGTAGGTGTCGCATTCTGTGCGTACAAAACAGTGACGGCCGAGTATGAGTAAATATATAAAAAAAGTCGTTCGAACTACACGCCTAGAGAAGTAATATTTTTATTCATAAGTGTTGAAAAACTTTAAATGATCCGTGCTTGAGGCCTTTACTGAAAAATCAAGAACACACGAACAACAATCAATCTCTCTCGCACTCTACAGAGACACCTTTTCTTTCTGTCGCGCCATTAACTGACGGAACAGCGACAGAGTCTTTGGAATTTATCTCACCAGTAATGGTTTTTTCAACTTCATCCCGTACTTTCAAAAAGAATAACAAACACTATTAAAATGTGAACTCTCTTGCTGAAAATGAGAATTCGGCGTGAGACTGGCCGTCGACCGCATAATTAAAAGGTAATGTCACAAAACTAGAAATGTTCCCGGGACAGAGCCAGTTCAAATTTCCCCCTCGCTCATTCGATGCTCCTGCTCGATTTCTTTTTCCGTGATTCAAGAGGACGCCGCATCATATGGCGGGAGCAATAGGATTTAATGCGATAGCTCCTGCCGCCATATTGTTGCCATCGCACAGAAGGCGCCATCCTTTCTTAAGAGATCCCTCCACCACCATCCAACCACGATGCACGCACGGCCGGAGTGTGCTCATCATATCCTCCTTAGGGTCCATTGGGGGAATATCCTCTCGTCTGCCTGAGAGCAGTGCTTCGGGGGAAGCTGCGTGGATCTAGAGCGGATCCTTGGACAAAGAGCGGTGCCGACCGGGTGTCGTTCACCTCATGTCTACGCCCTGCTATGCTCTTGGAGTGGCTTCCTCTGTCCCCTCGCGGGGGATCGCCCGCTGGCACTGCGGCATCGAGTTCGGAGGTCATCTCATAGCCACCCCAAAGAGCCGAGCGTCACTTCTTCCCCCCCCCCCCTGGCTGGGCGGTGCCCGTGGCGAAACGGGAAGAATCCGCTGATGTGGCGAATTGCCTGAACGGTGAACGATGCTTCAGATGCGCTGAAAGAAGGCCACCATCGCGAGAGAACGTTCTCGTCTTCCCCGGCCCTAATTAATGGCGCCCCCCCCCTTACTGTAGGCGGCGGAAAGTGGAGGTGCGGGGGAGGACCCCGATTGGCTGGATATAGATTCCGAGGTGATTAATCTCCTCAATCCTTATCGATTAAATCAGGACAGGTTTAAAACAATTCCTTCAGGGCCTTAGTGGATTATTTTAGGTAAATGTCAATCTGGCAGTCGTATTTATATTGCACCGACGGTTAATAGTTCTCACTCAATGGCAAAAATTAACAACTTAATTATTTACAGCATTTATAGAGTCCATCAGTGGCTTTTTGGATTAATCGCCATAAATCTCGACGGTAGCAGGACGAAATTTCTACGACAACGTTGAAAAACAATCCAAAATAATATTTTAGGTTCAGCGCTATGAAAAACGACAGTCTCAACTTTTCAATTCATATTATGAACAATGCGCGTTTCCATTGAGTCTTGCCTGTCTCACTTCAATGTTAGGGCTGTTCAGGGCTGTTACATACGTTTCCAAAATATTTTATCTCTTTTCGGTGGTTGCCGAACTATGATTATTCCTGCGGAGTGCGCTCGATGGATTCTTCACCTCTGAAAATCTCGGCGTGTGTGCCCCCGAATGGACCATCCCTCTCCAATCGGAGTCCCTCACTCTCGCATAAGAATACTCTCCTCTCACACGATTCGCACCGCACTCACCCATTGGCTGCTCCACTACGGGGGTTTCTTAAACGACTGACTTGAACGTCTTTATCAGTTCAGCTTAATCGTTTATTGCCATATTTCGGTGCCGGTTCTGCTATAGTCTTCATACATACACCACTAATACTAAAAACCTGTCATGTTTGAATATATTCTTAAAATAACCACCAAAACTTTACTTTTCCAAACATTTATTTTTTAGTGTAAAGAAACGCAATATACATTCACATCTATATTACATCACTTATTTCACACTATCTTGCTGCCATAGCACATATAACTTGGTGATAAATCTGTATTTATTGTATGAATTTTTAATATTCACAAGAAAACTCTAAATGCATGCACACAAAATTCTAATATCATAACGAGGCAACAATCCGCCGCGGTTGTGAAATCAGAGTAAATTTAGTGATTCTGTTCATCAATCTTTTCGAAGTTTAATTTTTTTCACCAGCTAATTTCTAATTTTGCCAACTTTCAAGAATATCTGAAGACAAGAAAAAAGATGGCATTGTACCTTTTGGCCTAAAAAAATCAACCGCGCCACCTTTTGCCAATATTACTGTTTAGAAGTAAAAAAATACAAACATAACCATGAAAGGGGTTATTTTAGCGGGTTCCAGGTATTTCGGTTCCCGTGAGAACCGATGGAACGGAAGTCATTGAACATCTGAAGATATTATCCGCTCAATATTGCGATCGAGATCTATGCAAAGAAGAGATCCATCTCGATCCACCCCGTGTTAAGTTACCACTCTCTCTCTCTCGCTCTCGTGAAACCTCCGAGAATTTGTCCCTTTTTCACCGCCGCCGTGAACCTGTCCCGGTGTTTGCCCCATAAATCGCCCAACAAGTCGCGGCTATTTTCATTTCCTTCACAGTCCATTAATATCCAAGTAAATTGAAATTCGTGCCATGTTCCCTCACGCGAAAGTCCTTCCCTGATTAAGCGTACGTGCGGAGGCTACCCTTCACCCCCGCCGCACCCCCCGGCATCCGCCCGCCCCCCTCCCCGACACCCAACCAGCTCCGAACGGATGGCTTTCGCAGCGCCCCAACGAAGGAAGGATGATTTGGCTCCGCGACAGAACCGATTCCCGCCCCCTCTTCCCCGCCCTTTCCGGCCCCCGCCCCCTCTCTCTCAAAGTTCACCACCGGCGTTCTAATTTCGACCTTTTTGAGCGCAAAGTATCCCGGTCCACGTCCACTCTCACTAGAGGGAAGCACAATATCCTAGCGAGAGAGATTATTCAACAGCCACTAAAATTGGTACGAAGTTTTCCGCGGGGATTGGTTATTTGAGCAGATTTCGGGCGTTCCTCCGCGTATGATGTCCATTGTTGAACAACAGTTTCTCCAGCCATCCTGCTGGCGTCTTAAGGTCTGAAGACGCCAGCAGGATGGCTGGAGAAACTGTCGTCGCCTTTAGACAAGACAAACGCGGAGGAACGCCCGAAATCTGCTCAAATCAGCAGCGACTACTTAAAGAGACTGCTGCTCATGGCGACCGTGTCCATTGATCAGGGAATGTGCAAATTTTTCATTTTTTCGCCGTCAGTTTCAATTGAAAACGTCGTTATTTTTTAATTCTTTGAGCAAATGATTAACCTGCAGAGTGAATGTACCAGCGGCAAATAAAAGGCGATGCGAATATTATAATATAAATATATTTGCCTATTATTATTCCCATGATAATTAGGTAGACAATGCACGAAGTGAAACTTTGCTAAGCAATCACTACACCACCCTACGACGTACCATACATGTATTAGATCACTTTTAAAGAAATGAGAGACACACTTTGGAAGCTGATAGATTGTCCCTGTAATTTCATTTCGCAATCTCCCGAATTGGTAACAATCTATGAAAATTCCCTGTATCCCAGCATTTGAAACCATGGTGGACGGTATGCGGTGATGAAGAAAGAAATGCAGGAAGAAAGAGTTGAAGATGCGATCGCGATTATTTTCCACGGTCGTTGGCTGCAAATGTTTTTTGTCGCGTATCAATATTTGAATGGAAATAAGAGCTTCTGTCAGAATGTGAGAACTGGAAATGATTATGCTGAAATGTCAGTTAATTTTTTAGACAAATTTTTAAAAATTACTATAAAGTCTGATAAATTTGCAAGCGTAAGTAAAAGAGAGGGAAGCGTCATCTTGGGAAGACACTACGCGTCTCGTCATTCGTGTGTCTCGCGCTAACGCGGAGAGGAGAGACCCACAACATTATGGCCTGGCAAATGCGCAGTGAAATAATTGGTCTCTCCTGGCTATCCACCATTTTTACTTTTAAATGCAAACATTACTACTTCTGCATTAGGAATTTTATGACAGATTTTATTTCAGAGAACCTTAACGTGTACCTGACAAAAAAGTAACATGTCCTATATCTTTTGATTTTATTTTCAATTTTTATTTTTTAAAAATACCTCAAGGGTAACTTCTTCAAGGGACAAAGTAGCTGTTTCCGATAAGGAAAATGAAAAAAATAGTAATTTTATGATGAGATAGAATGGTGAAGTAATTGGATAACTCCATGGTTTTGCGAGCGTAGGCCGGATATGTGCGTCAGACGGAGGAGGGATAGAGAAGTGCGCGCAAATGCCGAAAGGAAAGTAATTAGGTAGTATTTATGAGCACATGAGTGAAGGAACGAATGTTTGTCTACGGAGGCAATAATCGCAGTGTACAAAAGTGTACTCCTGCCCCGAATTAATCGCGTGGCTCTGAAACTTGGATATGACAGGATAAGCATAATTGTGGGCTTAATGCAGTGGGTATAAGGTTTCTGAGAAGTATTTGTGGCCAAAGGGTTAGGAATGAGAGGAGGGTGATGAAAGAATGTGGGTCGTAGGCATGCTCTAATAATGAACATACGTGCCGGTATATGTGTGCTTCGTTGATTGGAGTGAACGGAAGTGGGTCGAATAGCAAAACAACAGAGGAGCAGAGGGGGAGAGAGAGAGGTAAGAGTGGCAGACCGCGGAAATCACGGGAGAATGCGGTGGAAGTGACTCTTTAAGAGTTGAAATATTAGGATCTTGAGAATAGGAGAGAATTTCTTTTGTCTCTGTGCCTCCTCCTAAAAGGAACAGCTTGGTATAGTGAAATGCGCATTTGTCAATTCGTTGAGGGTGCGTACGTGTGACAGACAGACTGCTCAGTTCAAACGCTTCCCCTCACCAAAAGAATCGCGACCAACCTCCATTGCAATCCAACTCCACCGCGCGCTCCGTGACAGAGAGAGGAAGCGAACTCATCAGATAGGTTTGCGCAATCGAATACTGGTTCTCTCTCTCTCCGTGACTTAGAGCGACGGAAAGGGAGCCGTGCGTCGCTTCCGGTTCTCATTCGAATTCTCTCCGCTCCGGCGCTGCTGCCTGGAACACTTCCACCGCGGATCCTAAGCCCGCTCATGTGACGCAGGGAAGTTGAAAAACCTCTCCCACTGCGTCTCTCATATTACAGGGAATTTTTACTGTTTTCAACGAAGTGAAAAGCATATAGCTTTCCAGAGAGCGTGGTTTAATCAGCAAATCTTGTCCATGCATGTGCCCACACCACCGCAAAAGAACACAGCGAGCGAAAGCATGGAGCGCGACCTCATTTATATACTTCGCACCGTTCATTTATAGATTTTCTAGAAATTGCAGCATCTTGAAGCTCTCTATTCCATTGAATACCAAAATAATCATATTTAATGAATTTATGTTGATATCGAATATAAAAGAGTACTCCATGTTTTTCGTTGTCGTTTTTAATTAATAGACAACTTTAAACAGGTCATGTTGTTTAAAACAGACCTACTTATTTTCTATTTATGTTCATAGGTAATCCGTTGTGTGGCTCATTTCCTTGAATTTAATTGAATTATTTCCAGTACTAGGCTAAACTTTCATTCACTTGAGAAACATTACTTTATGCTTTTTATTAATACAATGTTAATATATTTCTTTTTTTTTTTAGATTTTTCAATAAAATTTAATTTTTTCAGAAAAGCATGCTCAATTTTTTTTCTTTATATTTTATTACGTCACTGTCAGTATTGATCGCTTTTGTTTCGATGGCCAGCAGGTACGGCTTTCACCACAAGTCCTCCCATCCTACCAGTCCACTGCCGACCAGCTTCAATAATTCTCAAATCAAGAAACTGTCCCTTTTTTTGGTGTATTTCGTTTCTCTTCCATTTCTCCTCACTTTGGTTCACTTTCCCCATAAAATTGGCTTTACCTCACCCGAGGTACCGCAGGGTGGGCTGAGGGTCAGAATTTAGCCCCCCACCCCCTCGACCATCTCAGGGGTGGCTAACGAGGATAAAACCACCACCTTGGATCCCTGACAGATTTTGCGAATCCCTGCGCTAAACTAGCCCCACTTTTCCTACGTCGACCGCAACCTACCCCTCCCCCACTCCCTCCCCAACCCTCGCCACCGCATCCGTCCCTCCCCCTTACCCTAAGGGGTAAAGGGGAACGAATAAATCCCAGGGGTGGTGAGCCCCTTCCCTTCTCGCTCCGGAAGAAAACGTTCAACTCTTTCGCTCCCCCAGGGGCAGTTCTCGCGTTCGCTGTCCCCGCCACCACTCACCCTATCCCACATGGAGGCTCTCCTCCATATCCTTTCTGCTTCCGAAATTCCCTTCGGATACTATTGCGTGCTCGAAATAAGCGCTTGTAATATCTACATCGTAATATCTACACCTACCCTGAAAGCTACTTCAAGGGTATGGGATGGAGGGTGGGCGAGTTATCACCAACGCCACGTCACACAAATGTTATTGAAACTATCTTCGAATACTGATGTATTAGCGAAAACCAGCAAATGTTTGTCATGGGGGAATTTTCACAAAACTTACTGCACTATATACCACAAATGTTATACAAACTACGAAACGTATTTTCGACTAAATAAATGCACAGAGATGTAAGTGAGGGTAGCATGTAACGGAAGAATGCGAAAAGGGCTGTCGGCACTATTTCGAAAATTAAGACAAGAAACATTAGAGAACAAATCAACTAATTAGCTACACCACCTATCGTATTATCGCCAAATCATGAAGTCTCAATGGCAGAAATTATAATCTCGTATAATAAAATGTTAACCACTCTTTTTCCATTCACATTACTCTTTCGATTACTTCTTTGTGTCCGAGTTGAATTTCAAGAAGGTAACGTTTGTAAATTTGCAGAACGTGTTCGTCTGAATGTGATGCTTGCACATAGAGACCGAATTCGGCACTTATAAAAATAGTGGACAATAGACATTAATCCATGCGAAACGCCTCGTGAAACTGAAACATAGGATCGGGCACCCATTACGACCCCTTTCGTATCCACAAGAGAAGAAGTAATGTCGCCGCAAGGGACACGCACCGTTCGCAAGCGAGACGGGAGAGAGAGGCAGCGAGCGAGCAACTGGTGCACCGGCCACACGACCACCGGATAAGGGTTGCCGGAAGCAATGGACAGGGGCAATTAAACGCAGGGACAGAGGGATCCAAAGAGTAAATATAAATCCCTTTACTACTTTATAGAGGCTTTAAAATTAAATAATGGAAACACAATATGCATTCATATTTACGAATGACGCTGCCGCAGGGCAGATGCGGTGGAACTAGTTCATCGTGAATGAAAGAATTATTATAGTTTTCCACTTTGAAAAATTGGAAAAGTGTAATAACTGGAAAACTGTAACTTTGAATAACTGGAAAACTGCAAAAATTCTTTCATTCATATTTAATTAAAAAAACACACGTTCGAAATATTTTAAATAAGTAATGTGATCTTCATATCAGTTTCATGCGAAAAATAATCAACTTACTTCAACGCATAAACTTCCCATTTAAAGTTGATAATAGTGATTCAATTAATGGAGAGAAAAGGAGAATTGATTCACAGATCTTTTAAACAATTGAGGATTCACTAAATGCATCTCCATATGCGCTTGGCAACATGTCCAACAATTATCTTCCAGGAGAGCATTGTGTCAGTAGCGAGAGTTGAGTACACACCAAAGTGATGTCACCACCACCGAGGAGGGATGGGACACTTTGATACAAAGAGAACGGATATGATTTGACGCGGCGGAACGCCACGAACACATGCCCTTAAACCTGTCCCTGGGAGGCGGCACACCTATATAAGAGATTCGGAGCCAGACACTCCGAGTAAAATTGTAGTCTCTCCCCCCCGCCCTCTCGCTCCCTCCCCCCGAGATCTAACAGTTGAATTAGGAGTTGGGACATCTTCAACAATCACTCAATCCTGTGATTGATACACTGCAGGCTACTCCAATTTACCCTGTACTCTGCTAACTCATGTAGGGCCACCAGCTATTGCTGCGTCCCCATCGCAGCTGCAACTGAGAAATTGACAAAAGAATTCCCTCAACACTCCAACAGTCTAAGGGACTGCAACTTTTGGAAGGACGACAGCGATTCGCGAACCCCCCCCCCCCTTTCTCCTACAACCCAGGTGACACGCACCGCACTAGCTGCGCATGCGCCGGTGCACGGGAGGACCGCAGTTGCCGCAGCTGCGACCATCGAAACGAGAGTCACCGGCGAGCGGTGACGACAGCGTGTGTACGAGTGCTCGGTTGCCATTGTGATTAGCGACGTCGGCCGGAGAACGCAGAGTGCGCGCGGCCGCCATGCCAGGATCTTGATATGCGGAGGTGTATCGAATATATATATATATATATTCACTCATCCATTCGAAAATCAGACGCTCAAAGGCGCGAATAAATTCATACAGTCATAGGAAATGGAAAGGGATAGGAACACATAAAAGGACGAACGCAGGATTTGGTGGGGAAGATGAAAATGTGTCAAATCCAGACAGAAAAAATTTCACCTTACCCAGGATCCTGGGTAAGGTGAAATATTATCTGCCTGGATACGACACATTTTCATCTTCCCCACCAAATCCTGCGTTCGTCCTTTTATGTGTTCCTATCCCTTTCCATTTCCTATGACTGTATATATATATATATATATATATATATATATATATATATATATATATATATATATATATATATATATATATATAAATAAAAATAAACTTTGCCACAGGTGGGGCGGAAATAAATATAGAAACACAAAAAAGAAGAACACTCACACACTATACGTTCTGATATTTCGGCAGCCGAGCTGCCTTTCTCACAGAAGGAAGGATACAGAATGATGGATAGGCATGGGACAAGGGGTAGAGTGAGGTAGGAGGAGAGGGAGGAGAAAGGGGTAAGAAAGGGGAGAAGAGGGGGGGCGGGAGGGGGTCAGAAGAGGAGAGCGGGGTGAGGGGGGGGAGAAGAGGGGAAGAGGCGGGAGAGGGTCGGAGAAGGAGGAAGGGATGTGGGAGGGAGGAAAGGGGAGGGGCGGGAGGGGATAAAAGGAGGAGAAAGGGGAGAGGAGAAGGGGCGGTAGGGGTCAGTGAGCCCGATTTAATCCGGGGGGATTATAGTCAGAATAAAGCCAGATACAAGCCAATTCTAATGTACGTAATTGAAGGGGAGAGGCAGAGGGAGGGAGGGAAGACAATATGCCTGCTCGGAAACATTTGTCAAAACTGACATTGTGGGAGGAAGCATGGACCGGGACGGGGAAGGAGGCATTGGGCGAGGACGGCTTACAACTGGCTCGGTGGCCGGTCAATCTAACACTTAAGGCGTTAGTGGTGAGACCAATGTAATAGGAATCGCAAAGGTTGCAAAGGAGGATGTACACAATGTTGTGGGAAGTGCATGACCGAGAGGGGACGGAAGGAAGTGGGTGGGAGAGGAATTTAGCGGGGAGGGGGTCGGTAATAAGAATAGGGCACGTTTTGCATCTCGCGCGATGGCAGGGGTTGGGTGGGGTTTTAGAGCTAATATAGGGTTTAGTCAGCGGTTTGGTGGTTTTTAGGATGCTGGAGAGGTTAGGGGGACGCCTGAAGGTGAGAGAGGGACATTTGGGGAATGTGTTTTTGGTGGTGAGATTATCAGAGAGGAGTGGGAAAAGGTTTTTAATGATTTTTTTGAGGGCATGGACGCCTGGGAAGTAGGTGGTACAGAGGGAGAGGTTGTAATTCTCCTTATTTTGGGTTGGTTTAGGAGGAAAGGGTTTTTTGAGAATTCGTTTATTGAGAAGAGTCTCAGGATATCCTCGTCGGAGAAGGGATTGGTGCAAAGAGGAAAGGAATTTATCAAGGGAATCGGGGTTATTACATATTATATATATATATATATATATATATATATATATATATATATATATATATAAATAATATGCCAAGAGGGTGGAATTCGGAAGTTTAAATTTGTGAGTGTCCTTTTTTTCTGTCTCTATATTTTTATCGGCCACCCTCTTGGCATATTATATATTTATCACCCGAGTGATTCTCCAAGAAGTTTTATATTTATATATATATATATATATATATATATATAGGGTCGAGGTTTATATAATTAAAACGAATACGAGAATTAAAATGCACAGTTTAAACCTAAATGCCAACAAAATGCTTTCCATACTACTGGGATAACAAAGAAAACATTAGTGCTTAAAGCAAAATTTTTTGAATATTCCTCTGACTGTTTGCAAAATGCGGACAACCACGAGTGTAGAAAAACATATAAGATATATTATGTAATATATAAAATGCGTGAATAAAAATGTACATTGTGTTAAGCGACTTGAGAAATACACACTTTTAACGAATTAGGCTTATTTAAATGAGTCTCTAATTGAGAAGGCAACTGCTTTCAGCTTCACTGCAGAAGTCAAATTGGGCATCGTAGACCGGTAAACCGATCGATATCGGCGGCATTAGACGTAACATTCTCGTTTCGTTGCGTATCGCTCGAAAGTCACCACTTATGGTGGTTTGAGCGAGAGATAGTTCCCTAGTCATAATGGAGACCATATTCAAATTTTATTTTTTTATTTCAGCGTCTGTAAGAAGTACGAAATAACTATTGTAATATTAATGGCGCAAATATATCTATAGTTATATATGCCCAAAAATCTCGGTAATTAAATAAATATATCCTCATAAGTATCCAACTTGACTCATTTTATCCCGCCGTACGGCTGAAAACCCTTCAAAACAGCAGATTTTTTTGTGATTCTGTAAAAGTTACTGCGGTGAGTAATATATTATTTTTTATAAATAGTTGAGAAAACATGCAAACTACACACCGTTAGTTTTATTTACGAAATCTAGGTGCTAGAAGTTCCTGATTTTTTTTAAATATTCTCCCTCTGGAGCGCACAGCCATAATCTATCCCATGTAAAACAGCTTACATTTTCAGGCAAATTGCATGAAAAGTAGTTCGGCAAGGGGTTAATATTAGGATGTAATTGGAAAGACGAGAGTTTTATCTTTAACATAAAGTCAAATTCATCAAATTCTAGGTGAAGTGATTTTTCACTAAAACTACCTTAAGGTGCGCGGAGGGGGGTGCAAGAGTCAGACGTCGACCGCCGCACAGTGGCGCGAAACGCAATAGTCCCACCCAAATTACTCTACACCTCACATAGTTCAATTGTTTGAGCTGGGTTTTATTAAAAATGTTCGTCTTGAATTTGCCCATCGATCCCTCTTTCGGGATTGTTGATTTCGGCTCATATATTCCTGGAATTTGTCTCCAAATCTTGTTTTTTACGAAAAGATTTTTTTTACGAAGCGCATGAATGGGTTTTTTTGAAATATTTTCAGCTGAGAATCTTCGTTTTGATAAATACTAAAAAACTGTCTGCGTGAAATTGCGGAGAAACATTTTTCATATCTCCAAAAACGGCAAAAATATTCCAAATTTTTCGTGGAATAGTGATTTTCTTACTGAAAAATTGTGCACTTTTGGAAGAAAATTTACAGAACAAAAAGTGTTTATAATCATTTAAGGAATAATCACTAATTTTTTCAGAATTTTTGGACACATTTTTGGACAATTCTAAAATTGGCCAAATACAAAAATTTTTAATGTATCCATAAATCCTGAAAATATTCGCATCGCTTTTTCCTGTCGGTGACAATAAATTCGATTTCGATTAAAAATTCTAAAAATCTGATTTGAAAAATTATTAAAGATTATCAAAAAAGAAAATAAAAAAAAAACAAAAATTTAAAAAAATAAATAAAAAAAACAAAAAAAGAGGGATACTAGAATACTTAACCTCCTCGTGGTGCATCCTGGTTAGTGATTATTCCTTAAATGATTCTAAACACTTTTTGTTCTGTAAATTTTCTTCCAAAAGTGCACAATTTTTCAGTAAGAAAATCACTTCTCCACGAAAAATTTGGAATATTTTGGCCGTTTTTGGGGATATGAAAAAATTTTCTCCGCAGTTTCACGCAGACAGTTTTTTAGTATTTATCGAAACGAAGATTCTCAGCTGAAAATGTTTCAAAAAAACCCATTCATGCGCTTCGCAGGGTCACATTTGCGCAAAAATTATTTTTTTTCGTAAAAAACAAGATTTGGAGACAAATTCCAGGAATATATATGAGCCGAAATCAACAATCCCGAAAGAGGGATCGATGGGCAAATTCAAGACGAACATTTTTAATAAAACCCAGCTCAAACAATTGAACTATGTGAGGTGTAGAGTAATTTGGGTGGGACTATTGCGTTTCGGGCCACTGTGCGCTGCTGGGGAGGAAATTGGCTGGCAATCCGTCCACGCTCGCGGAGATAAAAGGGACGTCGGGAACCACCTTTGATGATGATGACTCACTCCGCTAAATGCCTGCCGCGCGTGAGGGGAGGGGCGGGGGGAGGGTATAAGGGAGCGAACGCCGTGTTTTGAATGGGTGAGGAGAAGCCACGCAAGGGAAGAAGAGGCGTGCCGATATGCGGGAGTACATGCATAACTATCCGGCCAAGTGAATCGATCAGTTTCGCTTTACCGCTAATTGTAAGTAATCAGCCGAACGCACAAACTTGAGACTTTCGGAAGACCCAGCAGCTTGAAACCGGTTCTGTACTCAAAGAAACAAACGAAGACGGCCATCTCCACCACTCTCATCATATCTCATCTCCACTTCTATCCGGACTGTAACCGCGGCTATATGCATTTTGCTTTTGCAACTTCAGGAATTTTTGACTTGAAAGAATACAAATACAAAGTAGTGGATGCAATAGAGAGAATTCTTCAGCAAATGTCGACTCATGAAACAGCAAACCGCAAGCAGATTGGTACAATTAGGTATGAATTCTCCACTCAAACATGGATGACTCGAAAGCCTCGGTCAACATCCATTTCCTACGATTATGGTCGGACTTAGACGCTTCGCTCGAATAGAATGTGTCAATTTTCAGTGTAAATTTGTCTGAGAAATACGGGATTTATGAATGACAAATAATTGGGCCGGAGAAGGCCAATGAATCATTAACATTCTCTCCATCGACAAAGATGAGTCGACTCCCCGTTTAAATTAATTGCATTCAATTTCTTGGTCTCCCACCCTGTGTTTGTCTATATTTTTATCGCCCAGGCTTGTGGCATACATCACAGGCGTGACAAAATCACAAACATAGTCACGAATGGAAAGAAACCCACTCGCAAATCTTAAATTTTCGGCAGCACAACCATCTTCTTCGGAATAATAGATAATAATCATAATAATGCCTATTGTAAATATACCGCAGCGTCGGACGGTGTGCACAAATGAGAAACACCAAGTTAGTTCAGTTATCTTTATTCCAAACTTCTCTTTATTCATGCAGAGCCAGTCCTGCTCTCTCCTCCTCCTCCCTCGACAACCCATCTCCCCAAAACAAAACCTTCGCAACCAAACATTCTAACAATTAAACATTTGTAAACTAAAATAAATTGAAAACATTTAGACAAAAACTATTCCAAATTACTCAAATTAAAAACAAATACTGCGGTACGGTTCAAACGCTACAATATGCATAGTAAGTATATGAAGAAGTAGGCTTCGAGACGGAATTCGAGCGTGCAGTGTATGCCACTCTTTGGCACCTCAGGCTACATGCATCATCATTAAAAGGGTCACGTTCGTTTATTCAACCGGTTGCAACAAGTGTTGCGAATGCACGAAATTGGACGAAAGGGACCTCCCCCCCCCCCTCTTCTCGAATTCCCCTCCCTCCCCCCCCCCCGGACCACTCCCTCGACTCATCCCCCGCACTCGTGACGACATAATGTCCCCTCCCCTTTCTCGGGGGAGAGAGGTTAGCGACCCAAAGACGTTTGGGGGAATCATACGCGCCACTCCCCCCTGCCTCCTCCTCCCGCCGCCCACACCGTCGCTAAGAAAGGGGCTCGGAGGAGAAGCCCCCCCCCCCCACTCTCGAAGTAGAATCCACGAAGGGAGGGGGCGTCACCACGCGAGGGCCTCCAAGGCCCCAACTCCTAACACTAATGGCTGAACACACATTCGAAGTAGCTTTGGGTTTTTCTGGTGTGCCGACGGACGTCTGCACCGCGATCAACCCAGAAGCTACATTGAAAAAGAAGATGCAGCTTGTTGATCAACGAAAAGAGAAGAGAAACATTTTTGGAGTCGTTTCGCGTTGCTATATTATTGACTACAGAGGGTGTTTCATTCGGAGGAATAAGCGTGTAACTTTTGGAGTTAATAAAGGAGAGTGGGCGTCACGATATTTCGTGCAAGCGGTCAGGAGGTTCCTTAGACGCCGCTCGAAGGTGCGTCGCCATCATCGCAACGCGGTGCTGCCAACGGCGAACAAACAAAGAGTGTGCGAAAACACGAAAAGTGCACGAATCGTCAAACAAGCGATAGCGACTCCCTCCCTCCCAGAGGTCGCTCCAAAAAGGGCCTCACACACACACACATCTACCGCTTGGCATCGTCGCGCAGTTCGTCACATTCCGCCATGAATCTTTCCAGCCATACCATATTCATTTATTCGCACCACGATGCCCACGACCATCACATCGAGATTAAGACGATGAATTCTTCACGGTACTTGTTTGAACTACGTGAAACATGAATGTGCATTAGGAGTCTCCACTCGAAGAAGTTTGGCGAAGAAGGTTGAGATAGGAAAGCTCGGGGAAATTTCTCATTCCGACAAGTTATTCTGTTTTGCAGCAGTCTAAAAACATAACGGTATACAAGATAATATATATTTCCTGTGAGTGATTTGTGACTTACAGTCTATTACGCACATAGAAATAATTTGCTGTTATTTCTTTAATCTGTAGAATTTTATATGATTTCTCAGAGCCAAATTAGCTCCTTCAGTAATCACTACGATTCAAATGCTATTTATTCTCAACCTCTCTTTTTATATATCTATATACGTGGTGCAAATGTCATCTTGAGTTTAGGTCAAATAATATTTTTTTTAACTTTTAAAGTTTCGGATGTTTATTTATCCATATTCAGGTCTATAAACAAATGATACGTGATGTTGAAAATGTTGTACAATTATTTTTTTATTACATAATGGTTAATTTACAGTCATTAAATATAAAAATACATCTAGACATATGCAATATTGTTACCTTTAAAGTTCAGTGCTGTTTTTATTTATAATTTTAATTTTGTTGCTTGGATCCATTTCTTTGTTGAAAAGTTATGCGTAATTTATTAAATTATGATAAATTTTGATTAGATAGATAATGTCTGTTCTTTTGTTGCAACTTTTTTTATTTCTGGATATATGGTACATGCATTTCTTTGAATAATCTTTTTGATAAAATTTGTTCTGAGCCTAAAGTTTTGGCTTCTTCGAAATTAAAGGAGTGACTCTTTGTAATTGCATTTGATTTGTTAATGCACAAAGTTGAACTTGAGTGTTAATTGATGTTGCGAGATCCTATTTTTTAAATATTGGGATGTTTGGCCTATATAGCTACTGTCACAGTCTTTACATTGAATAGAATAAATTATATTCCTTCTTAGCTGTGTAGGGGTATCTGACTTAAGTTTTGACTTTGCGAGTTCAAATATTATTTGATCTAAACTCATGACATTTGCACCATATCACTACGATTGAGATGCACCAGTTGTTGATCAATATTTATTTGAAAATATTCATGATTTTTTCACCCTTTTCTTCTCTTAAATAAATAAACAAATATCGGCTGTGGGAAATGATACATTTTGACTAACCTGGCGCATAAGAGTTCACTTTAGCGAGGAGTAGGATGAAGAAAAAAATATTTAAATGTCAATAACATCTGGTAACAAAGGCTAATATTTCCATACCCACAGAAAGAATTAAAATTGAGATGAATATACCTAACGGTTTATTAGGAAATATCTTTTGAAGTACGGATTTAAGTGACTTTTATATAACAATGCTTAATAATACCGCAGTCGAGAGAAGAATGCGTGTACCTTTATTTGTAAAAATTAAGACTCGGGAAAGAGAAGATATTCTATTACAAATACTGGTTAATTAGAGCATATTAGATTAGAACCACAGTGTTAGAGGTTATGGCGTAGGTTGAGATATATATTAAAATTCTACTTCATGACATGATGATATCACGATTCCATTCACCTTGATTTGATACGATTATAAAATGGTTGAGCAATGCCGAATGAGTCAGACCAAATTTCAAGGCTTCAGTTTGCACACACTAATTCACTAGGCATAGTTTGCATGCATTCAATTGAATTTTAACTACTGCAATAACTCGAAAATCATTACATGCTTATTTCGATTCATTAACATAAATATACGTATAGAGAATTCGAAATATTATAGATACGAGTCCAAAATTCTTGCTTTCATTGATCTCCAAGGTTGGAAAACAGTAAAAATAAATCAAAAGCACCGAGTGAGTAGGCATATACATTTTAAAAACTGCTTCAGATGTATGAACAAAATGAGAGAGAAAATGATAGTTAAAAAGAATCTTCCAAAGACATGAAATACCGAATAATACTTACGATTAATCGACCTAACTCTATACCCGTACGACAACCCTATAACCCGTACGCAAATCATTGGCGATTGGATTCGCTCACTACAAGGAAACATTTGTTACAATAAATAAATCTATTAGCTCTGGTAACTGGTAAACTCAATGGTTTTGGAATAAATGAAAACCCCTGAAGATTTCCTTTAGCAGTCCTACAATAATATTTTAAAATAAAACTGTTTTGGTGAAAATTGCGTATTATTGTTAATGCCAACTACAACGATAGCGTTGGTAAAATGTTCAAACAAACATCTCCATGACGCTTATCAAATAGCAAAGAATATTTGACTCATGCATCGATACTTTAAAACTTTGGCATGGATAATTGTCTATTGCCACATCCTAGAGAAGGAATCAATTTAAGAGTAAAATTCTATGTCGATTGAAAACAGCATTCCGCTGAAAAAACACATTGGCTCAAACCGCGTGGTTCATTGAACGCCAGTGTTGATTCGCACGACCACCTCGACTGGGCATTCTACATTTCGTTCCCCACATCCGAAGCCACGCGTCAACTAATCGAAACGTGGAACTCCACCGAGTCTCCCCCCTTTGGTCTTTTGCCTTCCGCCGCCGGTCCAACGGGCCTCCGAGATTTGGAACGCATTCATGACTGACGAAAGACCTCTTCAAATAGCGAGGTCTGCGCACCGCAGATTCACAGCTCCGGAAACAAATCAGTGACAATGGTTGCTAATTCAACTCCCAGGAAGACAATCAGCATGACTAACGGAGTCGCTATATATGCCGCTAATATTTTCCGCTATCGCTCACACGTTCTCGTAGTCTTCCTGAACGAAATGATCGTTCTGCCATTAATTTAAAAACGTCAGGTAGACGGAGCGATTTTTATTTATGCACAGATTTCCATGAAACTTTGCATACGTGTTCTCATTATTGGCATCTCAAGATAAAAGTGAAAAATATTACATCATACCCATTTGTTTTTTTTTTTAATTCAAAGCTATATTAGCACGTAACCGTCAGGCACATGAGATATATTTCGTGATAATTCGATGACGCATGTACATATTTTCTTCTAAACGCGAAATAACACATTTGTTATTACTTATTATAATTGTTGCTAACAAATATCAAGGTGTCACGCCGAGTCCAATATTCGGAAAAAAACAAAACATTTCAATACGATTTCGTCACATACTATCCTGCGACCAGCGAGCCGCATGGGGGCGGCGTGTGGCAGGGGGTGTTAGGAGTCAAGGTCCGTAAAGGAGAATGTTATAATAGGGAGGTGAATAGGTGAAGTGTATTTCGGCAGTGTTTCCAGTGGATCTCAGTTTTTATTATTGTGGTCACTTGTTGTGCGTGGGAAGAAGGAATGTTTGTACCTATATCTGTTTGGCAATGTATTTCTCTTATTGTATCTTTCCTGTTGGACCTTGTCATGTAGTCAGTGTCACACTAAAACACACCAGTTCTATATTTCTGAAGCAATTCAAGCCTAGCGTGTGTAGCCTCCGAGTCTCTATCGGTTCCCAACCTAATCTCTCTAAAAGCAGTGAAACACCCTTTGTTCGCTTATGTTTTAATTAGGGAAAACATTTAAATAATAATTACTGTATCATTTACATTATTGCCTGAATAGTGAGCTCCGACACATAAACATGTGCACTTAGGCGAAATATGCTCCAAGATTTTTTTTCGACTTAAAAAAATATTTAAATGTCCACGCAATGACCCAAGACTAACGCTCCATTGGCCACCTTGAGGCTCGGCAAAGAATGAACACACGAACAGCGAAGTGCAATGGCAGGACTCCCGAGGCGTCGAGGGTTCGTATCTATATCTCGAACTGCTGTATCGCTACTTGTAGGACATCGTTCTGCTATAACACATTACTTCCGGCTTACACGCATGCAAAACAAAAAACGGAACTGAAAAAGCGTAATTATAGCGAGTGCATACTCTCGTGATTATTTTAGTTTATTTTCAGTATATAAGTGGCAAATAAAATGCTGTACATAATATTTTCGAATCTCCGATTTTAGTAAATTCAAAAAAATCGCAGAAGATGCACACTATGAAACGATTGCAATGATTTGAATTGAAATCATTGAAACAATATAAAAACAGACCCTGCGGTAACTAAAATTTTATATTAACACAGTAAATAATAAACTATTGTAAAACAGCATCAATATGCAATTTCCACAGTATCATTGAGCGTACTGATGGTTTATTACATAATCAAACATACCTCAATTGTTATAAACGTCATTGTTCTTTAAAAAATTGCACAAATGGTCAATATATCATTGTACGCGCATTCTAATTTCATTCCAAAGGTATAATAATCTACCCAACCTTTAGAAAAACAATTATTAAAATAAGCACTTTCAAATCCCAAATAAAGAACTACCAGCATAAAAAATACAATTTCTCACCGTCAGATTACCTAAATATTGTAAATAGCTAAGATGAAGCATCCATAGTTCTTACCGTTATCTCTGAACTACTGTGTATGATCAGTCGTATTAAGAACTACTACACCGTTAGCCAGAATCACCTAATTTGTTTACTAGCGTCCGTGGCGTGGGTTCAATTCAGCTTTCATCCAGCTCAGGAAGATTTTTATAGTGTCAGCCTTTTTTTTTAACGAGCTGATCCACAAATAAAAAGTGTTTCTCTTTTTCGATTTCCAGCGTATAGAGGACGCGATTCGGAAGACTGAAGGGCAGCCAAGAAGCCGCACACGAGTGACGACGACGCATGACCGCTCCCTGGTGGCGCGGCTGCGGCACCCGGAAGGCGCGGGAGGACCCAAGCTAACGCTGAGGCTCAGAAAACAGATCAACCCCACGAAAGTCATTGTTTCAATACATAAGAATATGCAAATTTGGTGCGATTGCAAATTTTAAGACGCTGACTGTGAAACGAAACACGGTTTTGAAACCAGAAGACTGACTGACCTTGACAAGTCTAACATTTTGGTTTCACGGCGAGGATTTCCAACGGAGATTTTATTCATTCGAATTTACACTGCCACACTAATATTTTCTCAATTCTCGTCCCGAGAGAAATTCAAACATTGTAAATTGTTTTTCCTGATTTTACGGGTTTAAGTTTCAATGTAAGTAAAGCTTACAGACCACGTATTGGAAGAACTATGACGTCATAAACACCCCTTCATAGTCGAAATACGCCAAAGGATAATTTTATCCATTTCCTGCCGAGCTGAACGTCGAAGAAATGTGTAGAAATTCTCGTGAGAAGAAAATTGGTCAGCACTGGTAATCAAACCATTTATCTTGCCGATATGCCGAATGTGAACTGAAACCTGGATAGAGTAGTGGTTTGTGCGCATCGACCCAGCAAGGCAAAGGTCCGTTTCTCTGCCTGGCCCAATTTCTACGTACGCCAACGGTAACGTTTCACAAAAAAAAACAAGGCTAGCCACAGCTTTCTTCTTGCGTGTAAACGGTGCGCTACGGCTTCCTGATCGTTTGCCAAAAAAGAACAGGCGCGAATTAACATTTATTACGTAAGATTAAATCATGACTACATTGAAATTAGTTCGCGATTACGCTGATGGTGACGCTCCGTTGTTGACTATTAAAAAGCAAAAGTCAGCGGGACGCGAAAAGAATCTGTAAATATTGTAGTTGCGTACAACACTTGTTTACGTTGAGCAAGCGAATTAATACTGTACATGGATGGAAGTGACGCGCAAGGGGCGTGGGTGGCTGTTGGGGAGAGTAGGAGGGGTGAGGGTGGGGGGTGGGGTGAGTGGAGAGGGGGGTAGAGGGGGGTGAGAGATGCTTCTTTCCCAGCAGAGGACGTACGTACATATTTATGGGCGCACCCGGAGCTGGAAAGGCACAAAAGATCGCTGGAACCTATTCAATTACCCATTACCATAAATTTACATAAAGTTCCCCCCTCCCCCCAACCCGCCCCCCTCCCTCTCCCGTTTAATTTCGCGACAGGTAGGAGTCGTTCCAATAAATTTCATCTCTTCTTCCTCTCTCCCCCTTCCCTCCCCCTTCCCTCCCTTCCCCCCCTCTCTACGGCTGCGCACATCCCCCTTTCCCCTCCGTCCCTTCCCCTCCCTCCCCCACTCCTCCTTCCTCCGCTTTTAAACGCAATCGTTTGGAAATTAGCCGCAATGAGCGCGTGCCGCGAATTAACGCACGCGTGCCACGCCGGCTCACTCTCACGCGCGTGTACACGCATTCCCTCGCATTCATGATTCAGTTGGTGGCCGGTAGGTTCGCCCCACGCCGCCACCACGCTCATCCCAACCCAACGAGGGGCAACTAATTAAAGCGGTGGCGACTCCTATGGAGTGCAATTTGAAACTATTTGCTTTGTAATGAAACACACGGAATGGCACACTTACCCGTGGCTACGCCCAAAATAACATTCCGAAATAATTCTCAACTGCATGGAATTCTGTTTCGAAATCGTGGAAAAATCCACCACCAATAACCCGAGAACATAACAAACGGGGACTAAATGAATATCGCAGCCAGCGTACGGAGAGATCGACTGCTCACGGTCACAACGACACAGCTGACAGTCATTCTGAAATATCACTCTGTGGACTCAGCGAGCACATTTAGACGAGCGATGAAATTTAAAGGGCATGGCTGTGTGCGTTCGTCCACATAATAAATACTTAGTATGTCATTGGCTTTGCTGTTAAGTATGTAGAGATTATTATGAGCAATGAGCCCTCTAATTACACTTGAGCCAATACCACTTTCCAGGCCACACGCTCTCACCCATACACAAGTGTTTAATTCCCCCCAGCTCTCCGTTTTTTTGTCGCGCGGCGAGACCTTGCCTTTAACACTGAAATCGTCGTGACTGCTACATTTGCAAAACAATAAACTTTCTAGAAACTAGTCCCAGTTGACAAGATCGAGCGAATTTCACGATGAAAAAAAATATTGCGAATTTTGCAAAAAAAAGCACATTCCGCTATTTTGAACGGTCAAGTTCCCGAAAAATTAACTCAAAAGGTTCTAATTAACTCCAAACACAGAAAATGATGTCGCACGCGCAGCCCTTTCACTGGAAATCACAAATTTACACCGAAGGGGCACAGAACTAATTGGCGAAAATACTTGGTCTTCCTTCTTCCCAAATATGGTGCACAAGCATTTACTAGCACACTTTATTTACTCGATAAAAAGTGCAAATTCCCACATCTGCTCAAATAATTGGTGTGCTTTCTAAGCGTGTCTAATAACTACTCAATTACCGACAAAAGAGAAAATACCGTCCAAGTCCGTTCGTCTACGGTTTAGGACTCGTCCAAATATTTTAGAAAACGTAATGACCGCACTTTCCCACTTCAGGGAAATATTAACAAATTTGAGAAGTGTGATAGGATGAGTTGGATTCCTGGCCTATGCGTCGGAGGGGAAATGCACGGTTGATGATTGCAACTGCTTGTTCCAATGCCGCGATTCAAACTCAAGACCCGTCTCTTCCACTTCGAAATTCGATTTCATTTCGAATCCTGAAATATCTCACGTACTACATGCCGTGAATTACTGTAATGCTTGTCTTGATCAGTCGAGCCCAGCCTGTAATTAGGTGGTTTGGTTGAGAGACACTGGTCACAGTGAAGAGCATATTCAAATTTTATTTTGAAATTTAAGCAAATTTAAAGGAGCATAAAGTAAATGCAGTCATACTGTTGATATAAAAGCTATATATAATATTACAGAACATCATATTAATTAGACATGTGTATATTTTTTTAAAGGCTTCAACTTAACTTTTTACTCTATCGCCGTACGCTGCACACGCATTCTTAACACGCATTTCTTGCGATAATATAAACACTATATTAGTGCTTCTGAGACGTCACAGAGAAGAGAACTCAAAAGGACATGCTCTCTTACATATTTGCTTCTTCGACCAAGACAGAACATTGGACAATGTGGATTGGAACATGGTGCTGAGTAGGTACACTGAAGAGCATAGGAGCATTGTGTGTCATTTAATGACAGAGTGGTATGCAGGCGATATATTAAGACAGTATATGACAGCGATTAAAGGTGGCGGTAATGCGGAGGAAGCAGAAGTGAAGAAAGGAGTACGACAGGGGTGCGCTTTGTCGCCCATGATCTTCAATTTATAAATTGAAAAAGCCACAAATGAAATACGTAAAAAAATTAAAAACAAGAATACATGTGCCAGGAGAAAACAGTCAGCATTCTATACTTTGCTGATGACATAGCAATTCCTTCTGAGAAGGAGAAAGATCTGACGAGAATCACGAACTGCATGGGCAATTATTTGAATAAATACAACTGCTACGAAAACCAAGATTGTGGTTAGTAGAAATGAAGGAGGGAGAATCACCGGCAAATTTGGACAGCAAGTGGGAGAATGTTGGTATCTGAGAAGCGGGACCACCAGCGATAGAAGAAGCAAGAAGGGCAGTGCGAGCAGCGTAACCCAAGCATATAAGGCATTCTACCAGAAGATGAGTCCGCAGACAACTGGCAACAAAAGCCTGGAAGTGAGGCAGCACTTCACTAAAACATGCACTTGGAACACAATCTTACCAAGGCAGTGAAGCTTGGACAATAACAGCTGCATATACGAAGCTGCTAATGACGAAGCTGCAGCTGCTAATGACGAAGATTAAATGGATGCAGAGAATCACTGAGGAAAATGCCTCCGGAAGAGTTGAAGGAAAAAGAGGTACAAATGTAATAAAAACTCTGCGAAGAAGGAGAGACAAAGTTATCGGACACATTTTGCAACGCAACAGCTTAGAACGAAACAATTGCCTCTCGTATCGGAACGTAACCAAGGAGGGACGAGCGGGAAGCCCCCAGGTGGCCATGAAAAGGGGTGGACCATGAAAAGGGGTGGACCATGAAAGGGGCGGGTCGCCGTTTCGTGTGCCAAACCCTCTTTTTCTCCTCGATGCCCGCATTGCGTCCGAGCGCCGCTGCCGAAACACGACGAGGGCAGCAGGGAGTAAAAAAAAAGACGGGCGCGCGGCGTCGGATGAGGGCGGCGGCGTGTTGATGTGCTCCGCGAGATGACGCGAGCGTTGAGGGGAGGGGGGGGAGGGGGCAGAGGGGGGAGGAGGAGGAGGGGGGGGGGAGGAAAGGGCGATGATGCTCGGCATGCGGTCGGCCGTCTCAAACATTTTTCTTCTCCGATTCCATTCATGAAAGCACGCACGAGAAATCCGATACGGCGTGACGTCACGGGCTCGCGTCAATGTTTTTGTCAATAGCGGAGAGGAACGCTCCATTCTTCAACGAGAGCAACAGGAACGCATTCTGGCGGGAGTCGCCCGACCCCACTCTTCACCGTTCACTTCCTGTAGGCGCTCCATGCAGACAATGCGCTGCAGTGCTTGCGGAGGACTCGGCATTTAACCATTAATTAACTTCAGACGATGTGCTGCTACATGCTCGCTCGATACGAGTCGTCAACAATATGCAACGTACGAAAATAGGAGCCATAATTAAACGCCGCAAAGCTGCTTCCCCCCTCTCTGCTTGCCCCCCCACTCATCCCCGTCCTCTCAGTAAATCACAGTGCAGATCAAATTGGAACCTGCCATCGGAAGAGAATTTTCCAGAACATATATCCACAAAATTTTTAAATTTAAGTCAAACTTGTATGATGCATGTTTGATAAATGCATATTATAAATACTACCAGATCGAACACTTGAAGGGCTTTATTTGATTCGCCACCGTAGGCGACGCTGCATCATAGCAAGTGAGGAAATAACGAATTCAACAAGCACGCCTTAGCGACGAGGGTCATGGCTCGCCACTTAACGCGATTCAGCCACATCGAGGTCTTAATGTTTTCTTTGCGTTAAAATATATAGGTGAATATTTTCCTCGAAATGCGACTTGATATATCATTAATGCCGTAGACACTTCAATGCTTCACCACGGGTATAACTCGGCATCAACAGACAAGGAGAGCAGGGTCCAGAGAAATCCCGTCCGCGCAAAAACCAGCTGTGAACACGAGTTTCCGACAGCAATGCCAAGCAATGCACATCCCCGTCGGTTGTCATTCCTCAAGGGACGGGGGAATTACTTCAGATTCACTCACAGGAGGAGACACCTACCCTCCCACGGAAAGGATGCTGTCCCGCAGCCCCCCCCACTCTCTGTAGCTTCAGAGGGGTAAACGAAAGGCACCCTCAGCGATGCGGCACGCCCTCGACTGAGGCACGCGTGCCAAACCCCTCTGCACTCTGATGCGCAACCATTGGAATACTTGTGCTGCGACTGATTCGCTGCATGACGATGCGACTGAGAGTCCACCCATAGGAAGTGGAGATCTCTTTGAGTGCGATCTGCGAGAGCCATCGCTATGGAGACAGAACGAGATGAAAAGAGATGCGAGGTTTTCCCGGCCAACACTTCGGGTGACGAGTTCTCGGGTTTCCCACAGGGCGATGGCGCTGATTGACATCGACACATTCCACGGCTATAGTGTGTGCGCGCGTCTCCAGGGTGAACACTGACGGTGACGACGAAAGGTACTACTCGTCCTGAAAGACGGTGGCCGCCTGTGACGATCGGACACGGACGCCCGATGGGAAACCCGATCTTTTGAGGTTTGGAAATGAATGGTGCACGGGTGGGCACGGCGCGTGGGGTGGAGAGATATGCAGCAGAAGCCAAAGATGCGGGGCTGAAGAAGGGTGCGCATACTGGCAACTAATAATTTAAATTATCATTTAATCTCATCTGCAGCACACTACATCGCTTTAACAAAAGCAATCTCATTAGTTGGAGCCAAAGTGAGAGGATTCAAAAACATCTAATTATTCTTTCAAAAAATAATAATAATTTGCGCATCTCAGCTGTCAAAACTCTTACATAGTGTTCTCAAAAGTCATGAAACAAGTTTTTCACAAAACATAAATCAAGGTTTATTGATTTTCACATGCATTTTTCTCGAGAAATTAATCAATTTTAAAGGACATATGATTCTTCTCAGAAAAGGAAATAATTTGAGAAAGAAGAAGGAGAATTCGATGCAGTTTCAGATTACTTTTAATAAAGATTTAAAAATGTTGGGCCAAAAAAGTAGCGCAAAAATGCAAGTTCTTTGCTGAAATTGACCTCATCGATAGCGACATAGTCATTGTGCCTTTTTTGTAATTATTTCGATTAGTTTTGAGAGAAAGAAAGCTTCTCGGATGTTGATGACCTGCCGTGATTGAATTACTTACAGAAAGGGTAGGCACTAAGATATGGTCCTGAGTTTTCAGTCGACATTTACCGCGCCTGCACGCAGATTAAATGCATATGATATTGAATTAGGTAATTTTATCCTGGTTAAACGAGGCAACTAGATTTTTTGTAAATTCATTCATTCAAGCCTGCATTTCAAAGCACTCGGTGCTGCTACGAGAAGTGTCTCTTCAGCCGGTGGCCATTCTCGTTTTAATCGTCTTTGGCGACATTGAGCTGAGTAAGGAATAGGAAATTGAGCTATTCACGTCCACGGGGAACATGCAAATCAGGCAGAGAGGTATTGAATGCGATGAACAGAGGCAAAGGAAGAAATAATTGGAGGGCGAGGGAAAGATTAGGATTCAAGAGGAGTGAGGAGGAGGTGGTGGAGTGTGTGCGCAGAGGGTGCAGAGTGGTCGCAGGAGAAGAGGTGTGAATTGAAATCGCACTGAACAGTTGCTTTCTGAGGACGAAACAACGGCAGATGGACGGATTACACTGGAGATGAGGGGCAGACGGCCTTTACAGAAATGCGAGACGCTGATGGCCACCAGAGGAGGGGATGCCCACTTTGAATGATGGGATGAACTGACCAGAAAGGAGTTGAGTGAGAGAGTAAAAATAAAGAGAGTTTGACAGAGAGATCATGGAGAGCAGGCCGTAAAAAACCTTCCATCTCAGCGGGAGACCAAGGAGCACACTGCCTCATCCCTCAAGGCTTCACTCACCGGTGTCCGAAACCGACAAAGTCGGCGTCTGGGGGAGATGTTCAGAGATCGTACGACATCTCTCGAGTCCACGAGAGTATTATACATACGTACCTACTATATGTACTACCATATAATATTTAAGCGTTGAGGGGTTTGGAAAGGATGAGGGGAGGGTGAGGGGAGCTGGTCGTGGGAATAAATAATGCAGTGGAGTTGCCAAGGGAACCGAAGGAACTTCTGTTGGCAAATTAAGCAGAAGTAGCGAAGGCCTAACCGTATTTGTGCCATTTAGGGGAATTTGTTACCTCAGGGGAAAATTTTAACTGTACCAAAAATCCTCTTTCTAAAATTGGTCAAGAACGCGTGAAATAATAGGTTTGGAATCAATCGCTTTTTCTGGTCTGTCTCCGTTTGTCGAAGGGAGGGTTGGTTGAGGGTTCCTGCTGCGAAGGTAGGGTTGTTGGCAGTCGGCTTGCCGTGTGTGTTTCGTGAGTGCCGATCTTCTTCACGCGGCGGCGCTGGGAGGCGAGGCGACACGGAGGCGTGCGCGCCACTTTCCGTCGTGCACCACGAGGGGTCATCGGTGGACGCGACCGCACCTCACCCTGCCACTCCCTCTTCGGAAATGCAAAAAAAACGAAGCGCGTCTTCCGAGCGTCCGGGAATTCCGATGACGGCGCGGCGCCATTACGCGATCCGTGACGTCATAAAAACAGTAGCAAAGTGCGCAGCGTCGTCCTCTGAATGCGCTCCGAAGGAGATGCGGCCAAGTGAGACACTCTCGACGGTCCCTCCCCCCCTCCCCACCCCCTCCGATCGAGAGGATGGAATCTCGAAGGAACTTCGTGTCGGTGGAGGTGACGTCACCACCACTGCAGTCCAGCACCACCGCACGGATGTCACAGGAAGACAGACAGACAGCTCCCCCGTCACTCACTCACCCCGTGCCTCAGAAAAGAAATCTGTTGACTTCATTGCCTTATCACAGATGCTCACCACGGCAGCATTTTTAAATAACGCGCATCATTTTATCAGAGGTCACCGCCAAGACGCATTGCATGCTGGGGGTTGCCCACTCATTACGCCATCAGCATGAGGAGAGAGAGAAAATCAACTGTGTCAACAGCAGCTCGTGACCACATTGGAATAAAGAGAGAATATGTTCGAGATGCCACACACTCTGGAACACAGCCCTCGGCTGCAAAAAGGTGACATCTAACATTTGAGACTCGAAGTGCAGTGGCGTAACGACTGAGAGTTAACAACTCTCTTTTCCTTATTCCTTCATTTTCCCACCAACCACTCGCTTGACGTATCCCAATGTCTTTATTGCAGTGCCACGAATGCCCCGAGTGAGTTTACATCACGATAGGTTTGTCGGAACAGATCCAAATGGTGATTCTAGGTACATACCTATTTGTCTTTATATCCTACATTTACATTTACTCCCCATACTTCAGAGATAAAGAAATAAACATTTTTATGCAGAAATTAACTGATGAAGGCGTCCTACTTCGAAAAAAAAGTCATGTGTACCATATATTTTACGTGAACAGCAAAATTATTGCTTTTATGCATGATAAAACGAATTTCATCGAGCATTGCTGTGTTGAATTTTACAAGAACTTCAGTCCATTTACTGCAATTAAGTTGGAGCTCCCCACTCAATATATCAATAACTAAACTTGTTATGATCCAATGAGTGTGCTATAGGGTCTGTCTCTATGGTGATTTCTAGGGAGATGACCACATCGACAGAAAATAATCTATTTTGGCTGCCAATTAATATTTTAACGAAAAGTAATGTCATTGGGCCGATCAAGCCTCCTTGTGGGACGCCAGATGTCACTCTATCCGTGTGGGAACTGTTCCGAAGTTGCGAATTCCGGAATTCTAAGCTTCCTACATTTAATAGAATATTGGGGCACTGAGGGATAAACTCGTGCAGCAACAGGAACATAATTGTGAACAAATCCGTACAGTGCCTATAAAAAGACCGTACGTATAAGAATGAGACGGAATAATGAGTCGTTAGGATGTCTTCGTAGAAGTGGACATTAGACGAGAAGGACACTCGGAATTAGTTCTATATTTGTTTACGATCCTTTACTACTTTTTGTTTACGATCAGTTAGAAAGTCAAACATTCAAATAACTTCTTTGCCGTAACATCCACACGACCAGAATTTGCATATTAGTTTTTTTTGAGGTTCGTAACAAATTTCCTGAAATCCAGGAATAACCGGTTAACTTGAGTTTTGGCTTCACATAATTTTAGGATGTAGAGGAGGAATATCGTAATATGCGCTTCGCTTTGTCTACATTTCCGGAAGCTGAGAAAATTGTTGCAGAGGACGTTTCTACTGTCTAGGAAGTTCATAATGTGTTTAAATAAAAACCATGTGCACGAAAATCTCGCACGAAAGCGTTTTAAACGACAGATCGCTCGCTCGACCCGAATCGGGTGGAACTTGGGAGTCGACTCAGGTGGAGCGCGGGCGACGCCGCTCCGTCACGCCTTTCACTCCCCCAAGCGCCGCATTGCAATCGCACTTCCGGTCCTCAACCCCCCACGGAGCGAGAAGAGGAGGAGGAGGTCAAAGAAAGCGACAGCGATCCTCTCTCTCTCTCTTGGAGCTCCCACTCGAAGCAGCGACGCCAATCGGATACGCTTGTTCATTTTTATTCGGCGACCAGTTCACAGCGGGAGTTTTTTTTGGGGGGGGGTATGCACCCCCGGCGGCGGTGGGTCTCCCAACTGGGTTGTTGGGTGGCAGAATATCAGGGGAGGAGGAAGGGGGGGGGGCGCCACACATTACGATCGCCGACCGGTTACGAGGCTCTCAGCAGCGGGCGGGGCCGTAAGCAGCAGAGGGCCGTCCCATCACCGTCGGCGAGATCACCCTGGTGGCAATTTCAACGAAACATCCAATTATAATAATGGGGCGGCAATTTGTTTTCCGAGTCTCTTGATGCCTGTCATCATTTCTAACTTCCTTCCTCGCGTTAATATGCGGCGGCGGCGACTGCATTGACTCGCCTCGTCCCAGGACACATGATCGCACACACACCGATCCAAACGGGGCCCTGTTGTTGAGAGTGGGAGTGACCCCGTGGATATCATCAGGGAGAGTTTCGCTCGTTTGGAGTCGGAATGGGGGGACGGGGGACTCTCTTGCTCTGTAAGGAAGAGGTGCTTCTTTTCTTTACGAGCCTGAGATCTTCAGGAGCGCGAGCAGAAGGACAGGTGCGTGAGAAAAGCGATTTCTTGAGCACATAATTGGGAAAACTTTGGAAGGATGACGAACGCTTGAAATCCGCGAGGAATTCTCGATATAACGGTTGATAATGAGCCTAAGTGTAAACACTGCTTGGGTATTTTAAGCATACGTCGATGCCATGAGAAAGCACGATGGCCTGTTACTACTGGTTCGCTATTAGGAGCGGAGAGTCACTAAAATTCTACGTATACGTCATACATAGAATACTAAACTCATTAAAATGTCTATGTATACAGATTAAGATTAGCATGAACTGGCTAAACATCTTGTGAATTCCTCTCATGGAGAAATTGTGGTCGCTTTGTCAGAGTTATAAGCCGTTAAAAATGCTTGATCATTATCAAATGTGGAGTACACATCACAAGGTAAACTAATTAAGGGATTCATATCCTCAAAGATGTCGGCAATACTATGAGAATGCCGAGGTGGCCTTTTTTCGTAATTAACGTGGATAATACCGCAAAATAAAGACATTCAAAGAACTGTGGAACTGGCCGCGCAGTGACTTTAGAAGAGTCACCCGCTGATGGTCAGACAACTGTGTGAAATTATAAGTGAAGAAATCATTAGCCTGGACAGAGATCCGAACCCGGACTCTTCGATGTCGCGCCGAGAGCTCCAACCAGTTAATCTAATCCCTAGGCGTCTGCCTACTCTGTCTCTCACTGTGATAGATATGCTTCCATTAAGGAGCGAATTACGGGTACGAGCACTCGGCTACTCCATGGCAATGTTCGCAAGCTACCCGTGAGGAAAGCTCGCTCCTCAACGCCTCTATGAGATCCATATTGGAAAAGGACACCTGGGTAGCTTACCGGTGTCTGTATCGAAGGGTCTCGGTTCGAATCCCATTCCAGGCTTGTGATTTTTTCACTGTGAATTTCACACCATTCAAATGAAGTTAGGGAAGAATGAGAATATAGGCCAACATTTTTAAAAATATTTCTCTGAAGTAATATCGATTTTCATAATCGTATATCTCGCAAATATACCTGAGCTATTAACATCGTGAGGGCCGTAGAACTTCGTTCATTATCATTTTCGCACGAAAATACTTCCAGCCAGCTCAGTCTTCCAACTCGGCCACGAGGCTCGAACGATAAACGGGACGAAGATGCTGACAGCATTCCGCTTTACGTCGAATCGATCAAATCGCAGTCGTTTCCGCAGAGTCTGGTCCATTTGAGTGCAATGGCGTCGGATGGCACATGTTATCAAATGTGCTCACCTTTACTGAGGTTTCTGATTCTGCCGCAGTCGCCGCGCAAAAGCGTCCTTTCCTCGAGATGGAATTCCACTCCCGCAGCTGACGCCGCAGAAGGTGCAGGAGCGCACGGAGGGGGCGCGGGTCGCCCTCTTCTGGGGGCTTATGGGAGGGGAACCTTCAGCATCGAGGTCGGCGGTTCTTTTCGACGAGTGCATGTACCCCTTGGTGGCCCATTTCTGCTTGGCGTACCCATTAGGGGTTATCCAAATCAGTTGTACCTACCCCTCGCATTACGGGAATGCACTGGCCACACGTTCCCCAGCTGTTCTCACGTAGACAGCAACCCTTTAGACAGCCAGCCGCATTTGTGGTGTGGCCTACACCTTGGGTTGGGAGCTGCTGTCTTGGGCCTCCTTCCATGCTAGGAGAACTCCCTCCACGCATGTAGTTAGTGATGGAAACGCCTACCAAATCAGAGCATTCAAATATAGTTGAGCTACCCTTGTTGTAATTCATCTACCGTAGTAACTGTACAACACAATTCTCCTCCAGATTACCTATCAGATTTGCGCCTTGTAAATTTTCAAGGTATCATTTAATTTTGTTGCTGTATGCTGTTTATGTGGAATAAATATCATAACTTTCTCATTTCCGCTTTTCATAAAGAACTGTCAACCAATATAAGCCATATTGGACAATTTCCATTTTTATACATTCAATGAGTAAGTGGAAACAGGGCCGGGTACAACAATTAGACATACTTTTACTCCACTTCGATAGAAACAATGGTAGATAAATGTGATTAACGTGGTTTCAAAATAATTAACGTCATTTCTTCTTATTTTCTAAGTTTGATAAAAGATAAGAATATCACGGCTTTATTCCCTGTTCAATGAAAACACGGTCAGCTTCGATTGTTAAGTCGAACCTCATAATTTGCATGGACTTATGATTAAGTTACTGATGCGTTACTGATGGAGCACATTGTCTTTTCAACATGCTCCTAATTGTTCTTTACATTAATTTTAATGGCCTATAACACTCGAATAAGAAATAGAAAAATAGAAAATGTATTTAAAACGTCATCGAAAGTTGAATCTCGTCAATTCTTAAAATTATTAAGTTTAGTCACACAGTCGGGAAAACTATGTAGCCTTCACCCCGTTTCAACTCCATTCTCCTTCACGACATTAAGGGAGAAATACACCTAAAAGGGAAGGGGATAAGCACGGAGGGGGTGGGGCACGGAGTGGGTGGGGCACGGAGGGGGTGGGGCACGGAGTGGGTGGGGCACGGAGGGGGTGGGGCATTGAGGTGGTTGGGCACGGAGGGGGTGGGGTACGGAGGGGGTGGGGGAGGAGAAGAAGGAATGAGGCGGAAGTGCGCGCAAAAGGCGGGAAACTTTCTCGCGAGATATCCCGGGAAGGCGGCGGGCGAGTTTGTTTTGTTGAGTGAAATGACTATCGCCGAGCGCGCGCCAACAGCGAACGATGGCGGACGCGGCGGGCGGCGAGACTTGCTTCATGGTCGGCCGCGAAGGGCGTGTGGCAGGGGCACTGAGCTTATTTCAGGCCGTCACGGTCAGGAACAAAGGTGCTCTCGGGAGATTTCAGGTCTGTATTATGATGCAGAAACACCATTTTCTCGTGCGCGCATTGATCCTTCAAGTTTACCAATGAATTCAAATGCATCATGCAAATTATTTGTTTCCCTTCCCTTATCCAAGCAGGTGTGCGTATTTCATTGGACCGTAAAAATAGGAGATGTCCACCACTCAAAGAGTGCCGTTGAAGATGGCGCTGATCGGAAGACGTCAGCAGCGCGCATGAGGGACGATGAATGGAACAGCGAAGTGCGGAGGTGAAACATTCAGTACTTAATTTCTGCTGATCTAGGAAGCATTTCGTAAGACACAATCGTCACGCCCGAATGTTTTGCAAATATTCAACGAATTTGTTAGCACTACATGGTGAAGAAGGAAAGTTTTTTCAACACTGTAATTAAAACTATATCTACAACATCCATGCTAGACGACTTCACTCCAAATCAACACGAAAACAAGAAGAGTGGATGTGGTTATCGAATATTGATTGGCGCTCATTGCCGTTGCTCCCGATCTGATTTGAAGAGCGCAGGGTCTGAAACGAATGGAAAACGGTGTTGGGTTACAAATTAGAGCAGCGCACTGCATCGAATGGAAAGCACCACTTAGGTTTGTAATTTCAATTCCGTTCGATGTGCGTTTGTTCCTCGAGATGGTCCATCGCTGCGATCGGCGTGCGAGTTCGACTTGCGAGAGAGCGTGCGATCGAATGAGAAAATCTCGTCTCGCGAAACCACGGCCGTGGATTGCGTCAAGTGTCTCTCTCTTAAGCGGGGAACGCGATTGGAGGAACAAATGCTCGCGCTACTACTTCCCCTTCAACCCCCCTCGCCCGCCGCACCCCCCCCGGATGCTGGCTCGCTCTCCGCTGCATGCATACTCGAGAGCAGCCAGAGGATCCGCGGAAATGTTTTGCAGGAGTTTTCCATTGGAGAAAGAGCTGATCGGAGCGCACGAGAAAAGCTATTGAGACTTGCACTCAATTGCGGTTGCCAAAGTACACAAAAAGACCGATTCGAGCACCTGCTAAATTTTATTACAACTGAACAGACCGTTACACTGACAAACGGGGCGGGGGGGACTCAAAAACCAACCCTAATCGAAATAAACAAAAGGTCACTGTCGATATGTTGTTGTTGGATTGTAATATCCAACACAAACACTAAGGGTGGCTTCCTTTCGCATAATAGTGCGCCCTGAAAAACAACAGCGTACTTGCCTTCCATTCGTGATTCAGACACCCTGCGCACTAGGCACTGCGCACTTGATTACAAATTTGGAGCAAATTTGATGTGCGCTAACTACAACAAAAGAACGTCGATTATGGCATCCGTGATTTTTGTCAAGTTTGTTAATTTTCAGTAAAGGCGTAAAACGTATATTCTGAGGTATTTACTTACTCTGTGATAAAAGGCTTACGTTTTTAAATACTTACGTAGAAAGAATTCAACATCTTCAAACAAAAGATTCGGCCGTGACTGTTGTTCACCCATAAGAATGCTGCCTACCGGTATAGAAAACAAAACATTTCGCCGTAGCGCACATCGTTCCAATCAACGTCGTTCGCGTGCTCCTCTGATATTGTGTTCCGACGTGCGCATGAACACCCCTTCGAATGTAACTTAAGCCTCCGTTCATATCGGAACACACGAACGACGATGAACCGACCGATGCGCTCAGGAAAAATATTCGATAATCTGCCGATAGGTGGCAGGTACAAATGAGTACACAATAGTTACGGCGGAAGGTTTGGTCAAATTCGTTCATCAAAAAATCGCCGATGTGGTTTTCGAAGTTCGTTTCTTCTCAAGCGCACTCCAGGGGGGGGGGGAATTATTATTATTACAGAAAAATATTCTGTAACTCGAAGCTGTGACAAATAAAGAGGCTACCAGAAGTGGCTCCCATACGTATCCTCCTCGCCCTTCCATTAAAAAGACACACGGAATAGTTTGTTAACAGTCACTTAAGCAGGAATTAGGAGGCATTGCAGAGGCGATCGAAATTGTTGGTGGGGTTGCTTCTGAAAGATGTGACAACTTTTAAAATTCAAAGACCACGATAGGATAAGATTACGCGGGCGTGCGAGAGGCAGGGGGGGTGAGGGGAGGGAGGGAGAGGGGGGGGCGCCTCCAGAGAGAGATAGGGTGTGCGCGCCACACCCCCGAGTGATCACTTGACAGGCGATGGTTTTAATGGGGGGAGTGAGGGGTGGGTGGGAGGGGGAGGGAGAAGGAGGGGGGGGGGGATTTCCCGCTGCTCTCTTTCCTCTCGAGTCACCGCACGCATGCGCAGAGGACACGCAAAAGAGAGTGTTGACCACTCGCCGAGCGTGACGCCACGCGCGTCAACGCATGCACGAAACGATTACGCGAGCACTTACGCACGGCACACAAAAGAGGAGACGTCACGTTCCCCTTTTCCAGTTCGCATACACACGGTGGGAGAGGGACAACACTGGGTGTCTATGAATGGATATGCAAGCAGAGTGGGGGCGCGTAAATGAGGGGGGGGATTAGGGTTGGAAAGCGATCCCAGGGGGGTGATTACTTCAATAGCGAATTTCAGGCATTCGACGTCAATGGATTAGTGTAAACAGGGGACACTTGCACGCACATGAAAGGAACAAGGAGTGTCTTACACATAAATAGAGTGGGCGTACTCACTAAAAACAGCGCCGGCTGGACTGATGAGCGAGAACAATGGCCTTACCTGAAAATAAATAAGGGAAAACATTCAATCATATTGAAAATGAGACTCAACATTAAAATGAATGAAATGCAGTCAAATTCCATCGAATATCATAGTCAAACCAAACGAACCACATACATACTAAAAGTTATTAAATGGTGGCTGAAAACTTTAGACAATAATAAAAACGTACTTGGGATTAAATATTATCAAGTTCATTATTTTTCCACTAGGGTAGTTGACATACGACTGAATTAAGTATCTTTTTCCTAGAGCACATCCTTCAATAGCGTCGTTACACCTACTAAGTAAACAATGAATACCTTGATCTTCGGCTCCAACAACAAGATTTCATGCAACCATCATTCATTAAAGAGAAACCTCTACAAGATGATTTACTTCCATGAATTTGTATGTATACTAAACCCAAAGATGAAATTTCTGAAGAAGATGACACAAAGTGTCGAAATCCGGGTCGTGTCAGTAAAATCTTAAAAGTGGTATTCACAAAGATATTTTTCATTTTCTTCGTTCTACAAGATAACTCAGACTTGCGGAAATATTGTCCACGACTTATTAAAATAGAAAATACCTTCGTTGAGTCATAAATACTAAAATTATTGTTCTCTCCAGGACCTATGGTAAATGTTCATCAAACGAATATTTTAAATTATTTTCTAGCAGAGTGCGGGCAGCGGTTACACCAATCAACAAGCGAGCGAGATAAAAATTAATCCGTATTGGCTCTGAACGTCGCCACGTCGTAAGTGTCTTCCGTTGATATCCGTTGATCTTCCAGTGACAGTTACATACCTAATACTTCCTGCGCTCGAGAGCATTTCACAAAGAAAAGCGAACCTAATGGCGCGCATAGCCAGTCGGACTAGTTGGTGAAACTACAAGCTCAGCGCGAACATTAAGAAAAATTAAGAGTTATTTGGGACATAACACCAAAGACAGTAATCAGAGCAAACTATTGTGTTACGTCGTATGAAAAGAGGTTATGTATGAAGGGCATCAAAATAGAGAGAAAAAATAATTTAATCCGCATTTTAGCGATTAACATGGTGCATATGAAATGTATAAGCTTAATAATCTTAACCACTTATTACGCTAACTTTACATTAACATTTTGTGTAAATAAAAACAAATCCTTGATAAATGCAAATGCACGATGAGCAAAGTGATCAATTGTGCGAGAAACGAATGGATTATGTGAGCACCTCTAAGTTAAAAATAGTGAATAAGGGAAAATAAATGATTTGTTACGAATCGAAAACTTCCAAGCTCGAAGCTCCCTCCCCTTCCCCGATCCTCTTTCTCGGTTACCATCCACCAGCGACTACAACACCGATTGCTAATCTGGCTCAACTCTCTACTCGATCCACCATCGCATCACTTCTATGCTGTTGTATTTCTTCAAGCCGAGAAGACATTTAAAACGCCTGCTGTCAACGACATTAATACCACATCAAGGACGAGATTGCACTGCCTTTTCTAAACAGAACAATATTTACCTCGATGTTGAATATTATAGACCATTTTGAATTTTAAATAAAAGGTAAAATATAAGGTGTTGATGTTCAGACGATTTCAATTTGCTATGCATGGTCCAATGAGCGCGCAAGGTGAAAATATCGAGGTCAGAATGGTATAAAAATAAATAGTCCAGTATCAATAAAGCACCAGTTTCTAGGGCTATCGATCGTCAGACACTTGTTTATGGTCAAACTGGCCTCGTCTATGCGCAGCGCAGAAACATTTTAACGTCAATAGTCTACCAGAAAGGTAAAGCACGTATTGACATAAATTACAGATAAACCAAATAATAATAATGAGAAAAGGAGGCAACACGGAAGTCGGATCGTTGGGTTCTAAAGATGTATCTTTACTCAGTAATAAAAGGCACTGCAAACGACAATATCAGGAAGATACAATTTCCAACTATTCCATTCTTTACAAAGGTGCATCCTATATGTGCAAGGTACTTTGCAGTATCGTTAATATTTTACAAATATTCTTAAACCAAAATATTGCACAAGGTTTTTCACAGGATGTTTCACTGAAATAACTGTGGTGCCGAGAGAGAACGTGACTTTTAAAACATTTTAAAAATACGTAATTTCATGGAATATTTTCCCCATTGACTTTATGCTTTACCCGGGTACCAAAACGTTTCTCATAGCCATGAAAAAAAGTAAAACACGGTAATTTATGGAAAACATTGCACCTAAATCAGAATCAAGGAACAAAATCTGTTATACTTAAAAAAAATATGCTCATAGCCTTCTAAATTATACTTCTGAAGATAATGCACGACTACAATTTTTCGTGCGCCTCTCCCAGGACTTCAGCTCAAATAATTGGCACGCATCGATTTTTTGAAAATGACCGAGTCGATAGAAAAACGGACATAACACTTGATATACTAAGAGTCATCTCCAACAATACTTTGAACAGAAAAATGTCAAAACAAATACTCTCTGATTATGTCCAATTTCGATCTGAAATTTACATGTATCATGAAAATACAAACGAAGTGGTAAAACCAACGAGGTAAAGGAATAGAATTAACGTTGCATGATAACCCTGTAATTATGAACCAAACGTAGGTTGAAGTTGTCAAATGGCATCCTCAATAGATGAAAAGCAGAACTTCTGTTTGACAACCACATTTATTTCGCAAAAATCGGCAAAATTGCATTTATTTCGCGTTTTATCTGTTTTTTTCACCATAATATATAGTAATGACCTGATATTCACCAGTTTCAGGAGGTTGCCTAGGTTTCAGGAGTTTTCACAGGAGATGTTATGCTGTTTGCTGATATCGCAGGATGAGCGTGTTTTTTTAATTCTTTCCCAGTCGACGATCGTAAGACTTGCGCAGGACTGCATTTTAGACTTAATTGCACATTATACCCACTTACGACTCGGGAACTGTCCATCAGGGGGCATTGTGGGGCGGCGGGATCCCAAGGTCGGGGAGAGGTGGATAGAGTTGAGGAGGACTTGCCATTGCGGTTGAAGAAAGGCCTTGGTGGATGAAGGCTGTCGGCGAAGCTTAAGACTATATCCCAGCTCCCGAGAGTGCATTGCGAGGGCGTATTTAGTATCGAGGAGAGAGCATAGGGGGCGTTGCGGGGCCAGAGTGGTGCAGAGGAGAATAAGACGCCCTATTGACACACTTATTATTCTCCGGGAGAACTCTACGTGACATCCCCGTAATTATTCCCAATCCCTCGATAGGCCCCGTTCTCTTTCGATGTATGCTATACGATACGACACTTTCAATCTCCAATGATATATATATATTTTTATTGTTTGACCAGATATCGTGATTCCAAGTGGAATGAACGCGATAACCTCGGCCGGTGTCGATGGCAAGTATACGCACGAAAGTGGCCGAAAGGTTGAAGTCGTGGAAGTGGTATTAGTCCAAATTCGCTACTTTTCACGTTACTGCGCACACCTGGGAGCCACGTAAAGGTAATATGAGAAAAGAATGAATGAGCAAGATTTGTACTCTGTCGAATATTTCACACGAAATATCGCACTTTCACAAGTAATCTGCGAGTATAAATATCATGAGGCTACCTCTGAATAGCGAACAATGAATTCACGAAATATGTACACAAAAATTTATGGGAAATTACGCTTGAACTTCGTTTACGTCATGGGAGCGTAAAATGAGAATCACGTACTTCTATCAGGTACTCCTGAGTTGCCATGGGAACCGTACAATTTCGTCGCAGCGCTGAGGAGAGCGTTACACGGGCGCATGCATTCCACCGTAATAAAGATTTTAAATATTAAAGTGTTACCGCAGGAAAGTTGCCAGGGGCAATCTTCTCTCGCGAAGCGTAGCTCCTCGAGGGGACCAATCAGTGCTCGCGTTACGAACTGGTTAAATATTTAAACGTTAAAAAAAAGTCCTTCCAGGGATGTGATTGGCTGGGGGGATTCCTCTGGGGCACGTGGGCAGAGGCGGGCGCGGCGCCTCCACGCGGACGGAACAGAAATGAGTGTTCACCCCTCGAGCGCTCCTACGCGTGGGAATTCTTATTTTTTGACCATTCGCGTTTAATCTCCTTCGGGCCGGGTCAGAGGTCAAGGAGGGGGGGGGAAATGCGTGAACATTATGAAAGCGACCGTTTTTAATAATTCAGCACTTCGCGGGAGTGTGGTTGGTGAGGGCGGGGGGTTAAGGAGGAGGCAGACCCACCCCCATGGCTGCCCTCGCCCCCGCAAATATAGAGGGGGCCGTCAAATGGGGGACACTGCCAGCCCCTCTGGAACATTTATGGCATTCGTCGCGAAAATATCAGCATTCCTCCAAGCCGAATACAAACAACTCAATTTTCCTCAATTACAGCTCCTTCTAGCGGATGCACAAGCAAGCACCCAAGCATATGAGAGTGGCAAGAGGTAGAAGATGGCAAATCCAATTGGCATGAGTCGGATTTGAACTCGGGACACTTCAGTCAGCGGGCAGAAGATATCAGTGCCACGGAAGGCACATACGCTTCATATATACTCAGCCACTTACGGAATTGGCATGGAGGTGCATGCCGGGAAATTCGCGGCTCCCGGTCCATTCAACGCATACGCCCGCGCAATGTGCCATTTAGAAGGAGAGCGTAGTACATGGGAGCTCGCTAGCAATCTATTGGTGCACATCTAAATCAATACGCCATGCAACTGAAATCATACGTACGTACGCATAGCCTTTTATATAGTTGTCTAGCAGAAGTGTATCTTGATTCTCAAAGGGAAAGATTAAAATAACACAGTTGTTCTATACATGCAGAAGAGAATCTGGCTTCTCATTTTAGTTATTATTTTACATAGTAGAAATTGCCTGTTTTTTCGCTAATGATGCATTGTATTAGCTATTTAATTAAAATTATTGTTTATTTTAAAAACAGTAAAGTTAAAAAAAAAAGTTTTCCAGTTTGGCGAGGGGGCGTGGTCGGGAAGATCACTATAAAAATCGAGCGTATATTTTCTTAACTGAGTTTCAGCGAGATTTTTTCCAGTATCTATAGAGACCAGATTCGAATTTTTATTTGAAATACAGCAGTTGTAAGAAGTATGACGCTCCTCCGAAGAAGGGGCTTCGATTAAGCGCACTGAAAGTCTCACAGCGTCCAGCTATAATCGTTGTTCTCAAGATTCGTTCTTCCGCAAAGAGGACATTGCCATTACCTTAGCAGATCTTGAGAAAGAATTCTCTTTCTCCTCTGAGGCATATTCTTTGAAAACTGAAATTATTAGTTATAAAATATCTGTGTGTGTGTAGTTCGTAGTAAAACACAAAAAATGTGAGTAAAATCTCAATTAATCTAAAATTTCCTATAGAGAACTGTAAAAAGTCTCAAGTCAGCTTTAAGTCACCTCCACTAACAACAACAATATTTCGCACGAAAATAAACGTTTGCATAGAAACAATATGCCCTTCTCACAATGTTTCCGAAAGTGGATATTAAAATGTATCAAAAATGACCGTGATCTTGAAATGATGAAAATTTTCAAAACGGCAATATGTTTTATTCATGTGTGTCAGCTATATTTTGTCATGCCTGATTTCATCCCATTCGACACACGAGGATTCTTCGCGTGATTGTGAAACGCACGCGTGGAAGCGACCACTTTTCATTCACGTATTATTAGATGATGATTCGTTCCACATGGAACGCGTGGGTGCGTGTGGGTCTGGAATGAGGTAGTTGGGGAGAGGGGAGGATGTGGAGACTGGAGGCACTTTTTGAGATGCGGGTTCGGAGAAGACAGAGAGGAGGAGGGTGAGAGGAGGCGAGAGAGAGAGAGGAAGCGTCGAATTGTGGGAAGAGGAATTGCGGGAAGAAGATTCGGAGAGGTGGATGGAGGTGTGATGAAGTGATGGGAGGCGAGGGTGTGAAGGGAGTTGAAGAGGAGCAGAGGGGGGCGCTGGGGGGAGGGGTGGAAGAAGAAGTGGGGATTTTGGAAGGCACAAGGAGAATCAGAGGGACTTCAAGAGAGACCTGGTTGGAAGCAAGTGATACGGGGGAAAGTGATAAGATATCCCAGAGGAGCTCAGGAAAAGAAGTTAGGATAAAAACTGTCCAAAAACCTGGTAGAAAAAACAATGATGACGATTCATTGCACTCCAATCCCATTTCATACGCGGCCATGGGATCTGACTCTCAGTCACCATCTGCTCCAAACAGCACGCTGCGGGGTTGACCGGAAGAAAGAGATGTAATAATCACTCCCTATGGACCCCCTCATCCGTTCCCACCCCCCTCTTCTCCTCCTACCCCTCCCCCCCCCAAAAAAAACCCATTCTTCCTACCCAACCATTTCGCTCGACCACGAGCGAATGTGGCGCCCCTCGACGGGAGACACTCGAAAGAATATCAATCGAACCGCGGGAAGATTCCTAAGATGAAAGAGTCAAAGGAGAGAGGCGTTACGTCACTCCATATTGTAAGGCCGCATCTGAAGTAACCACGAGCCGTCAACATTTTGACATGACACCGTACGGAAAGATTTCATCCGTTAAAACGTGGCTTCACAACATATGGTTCAAAAGGCGGATTAAGAGATCGCTGTTTTGGGTTTTTGGGGGCGGATTGCTACTTTCCGGTTGTCTGGGGAGTATGGAATACCTTGTGACCACAATATCTCCTACTGTATGTACCAGGAATTACGCCTCCCTCCCCACCCCTACCTCCCCTTCATCCTCCACTACTTTGGTTGAATATTTTCTTACTGTAAAAACCGCGGGCTCTCTTATCGATGACGCTCAACCAAACGAAAGTCTGATATAATATTCAAAACCCATAATCCCAGTTAACACAATGCTATCGTGAAGGCTACGTCCTACATTAAGTACGAAACCTTTTTTATCGACCTTCGTCTCCCAGAGCTGCGCAAACTCAACATTCAATTGCTCGACGAAGCCGGCCAAAGGACGAAAGCTCGCTCTCACGCTATAGTAAATATGTAAGTGTCAGAGCGATCCGGAGACGATTCATGAATTAGTAAACCCAATAGGAGTTAAGGACTTCTTCGACTTTGTTTGTCGCGCTTTGTATGTATTTACATCCAAACACGGAACTTCAAACGGAGAGGACGGATAAGAAGAGAAATTTGGAGCGATTTAAGACTATCAGTTTCTGTTGCCCATTTCGGCCGCCATGAATCCGAAACAGCGAAAAATATGAGCGGAAGGGCGGCGCCTTTATCAATTAGGGCAATTACACAAACACTGTCTGTCTCTCTCCCCCGCGAACCGCTCCTCTCCGCCCCCTTAACCCTGAAAGGGTAAGGCGCGGGGGTTAAGATGCGTGGGGGGGGGGAGGATGTGGGGGAGAGTGCTTATGAGATCAATTCACACGCTTGATACGCCCTCGGCGAGGAAATTTCCCTTTACACTACAAGGTTCGTGTTGTCAGATACGTGTAGTCAGCCCATATAGCCCATAAGCATCCGTATAAAAGTCATAATGTTGTCGTCCTCGGATTCTGTAATGCAACTGAGAACGAGTGTCCCAGAAAGGAGAAAAAAATGATCCATCTTCTTATGCACGGCTCATTAATTCGTGTCAGCGAAGCGAAAAAACCTTTTCTTCCATATCTATGTTAGCAATTGAATGCTGCACCACAGTAAAGTGGCAATTGATATTAGCTTCACCACCGAAATGTCAATAGTACTGCGCAGGTGACTTTGTTCTTGGCCTAATTTGCCACGAGGCAAAGGGTGGTGGGAAGGACTCCGCCAAGCAAAAGCAACGAACCTCATCGTGCTCTCGACGCCGAAACAACAACGGGCTAGCCATAAGTCTCACTCGAGCGATCGAACGGGTCCCGCGTCTTCCGCAGTGAGTGGGCAGGCATTATTAGATACACGTACATACTATTATAAATACGGCAGGTGCTCGGAGGGCAAGGCTTTAAGGAACGCGGACGAGGCGTTAAGGAGAGGGAGGTGGGAGGGGGGGGGAAGGCAATAAGGGGGTGGTGCAGAGGGAGGGGGAGGGCGGAGCGTGGACGCTTTTCCATTCATGAGCGTGCCAAGAGACGGAGCATAGGGCTTATCCCCCCCTGCTCCATTGAGGGGGAATCCAGCTGGGATGCCCCCTACCACGCAGGCATGGGGGAGGGGGAAGGGAGGGAGGGGAGTCAAGGAAGCCACCCCTCCCCCCGTCCCACCCCCGGGGGAAGAAGGACGGTTCCTCCCAACCACGAGGCCGCAAAAGCGCAATTCTCCACAAACACACCCAGGGCCGGTGCGACGCCAATGAGGGCCGTGTCTCCCTCGCGCCGCACCCCGCACCACCATCCGCATCCACGCACTGAAGGCTGCGCACTCTTGCGTTCGTTAATTCATAATTTTTAATTGGCATTTATGAATGACGTACTACGTGGCGGGTACGCACTGACTGACACATGAATATACATATATGGATCCTAAACTTGCCCCCAGTGGGTGTTGCCAAACATTCCGCATGCACCGAAGAATCAGGACCAAGCAGATTGTAGCGCCACCACTCTAGAGAAGACGGTTCTAATAAGGAAAGACTGTGATTCAAATAGAAATACTGGAAACAGAGGTACCGGAATTGGCCTCTCTATTAACACCGGCCATTTTTGACACACACAAGCGAACCATGCCGAAGGAAATGTCGTGATTCAAATGGAGATACTCGAAATAAAGGTACCGGAATTGGCCGCGCAATTAAACCGGACATTTTTGACTCACAGAAGCGGAACCATGCCGATTGCAGCGCGACCTATCTTTTGCAGAAAGCTAGGCAACACTGCTGCCCGTACAATGGTGCCGAAGATTTAGATCCATATGTATATTCATGGACTGACACCAGCAGCACATGAATCGTCATCTCAGAGGTGCCTAAGTATCACTAGTGAGCCTTGTGTCGTAAATCTAAAGGAGGATAGAAGATTCCCTTTAGTACATATTGATTCGGATTTCCCACTCTTCAATGTTACTCAGGGTTATTTGACTGCAATATCATACCTCACACTGTTCAATTTGCGTCGGTCAGAGATTAAAAGAAGAACGTGGATGGCGTATTGAGCGAACATGAAGCCCGTTATTTTTACAAAACACAATCGCGCGGAATTTGTCCATGACGTTCATGAACAACACAGTGCTTTTGTAAATTATTTCCATGTTACATTTTTCCAGATAAATCATTACGGCAAAGCTGCTGACGTCAATATTCTTATTATGAATCATTGGTCACGGAGCTCACGCATAATTCTATCATTTTCAATGTGCTCATACTCATACTAGTACATATTCAAATTACAAAAGTTAACAAAGGATTAAATTAGGACAAGAAGAATAATTTACCTCTATGTGACATGTTTATTTAATGGTAATTAAGTTAGAGATTGAAATAAAATAGCACATGCAACAGAATTACATAAGCTAAAACTTAACCATACCATGCAACCAGTCATAGTGTAACCTAATTTGAGAAATAACCTTCGCCATCGAAAACACGCACAGAAACTCGCAAGAGATCTTTGGAATCACAACCATGCTAAGCCGACCATGGCCATTTAATTTGTGGTTCTTTTTCCGTTCAATGCCTTCCGTGGTGTTTCCCAAATTTATGTAGAGCCTTGATGGTAATTACTGCCTACTAGGCAGACTTTATCCAAGCCCTCTCTCCGCTATTTAAACTCATCAAATATCTGATGATGGTCTCTCACTCCATTCATTTGCATTCTTTCAAAGTTTATATACATGACGCCATGGGATTTAAGGAATCACCTCTATTTTATTTAAATTCGCAAAATAATATATGCACTGAATTTGGAATTATTTGGTCTTATAAAGTACCATTTAAGTAACCCTGCATGTCATATCATTTCTACGGCGGCCATCCCTATCAACTCCAATTGGAACGATCGCGCTGACATCTACATTTCTTCGAGATCGCGATTACCACACGTGTGTGCTTTTGCCATTCCTTCGGCCAGTTGAGTTTTTCCCCACCGGCGGCGTCTCGGGGCTTTCCATTCAACGAGTTGAAGGTTGCGCAGATCGAAGAAAAGCAGCACATTTTAGCGAAAGACCTTGAGTGGAACGATGTCCGCAGTTGTATGTAGTACGTTTCCATCAGTCAAGGCCGAATGTTTTCACTGCAGTTATTGAATTCGTTTCAATTAATGAGTATGAAGACGTAAGCTTTTTATCATGGAGTAAGTAAAAACTTTAAATTATTCATATTTGACGCCTTTCCTGAAAATCAACAAAAAAAACAACATCGCAGATGAGGTTATCGAAGTTCCTTCCTTGTGTGGCGCACATATGATTGCTTCCCATTTGTATTGAAGTTCACTTCCCCGTTCGCAGGCTCTGAAACGAATGAAAATCGCCCACGCTCTGGTGTTGAACAATGAGCGCACCACGCTGCGAAATCAAAAGATCTTAATGGAAAGCTCCATTTGTCACAATTTTTACAATATGCGTTCAAATTATAAGGTGGACGATAGCAAAAATAATAACTATTTGATAACGCTAATATATATATATATATATATATATATATATATATATATATATAAAATACATATTTCGTTCAAACAGGTGGTGAAAGAAAGAGGATAGGAAACATATAAAATTGGACAACACAATGGTGATGTGAAGATGGAATGATGGCCGATTCCAAGTGAAAAAAAAATAAAATATATATATATATATATATGTAATGTGTTCTTCAAGATGTCCCATGACGACACAAGGAATTAAAATTCCCAATTAGCCCAAATGTAATTACTAGTGCCCCATGGTGTTGGTTCCTTCCAAAAAGTTCCATTAAGGTAGTTTGAGCGAAAAACCACATCACCTAGAATTAGATGAATTTGGCCCCATTTTAAAGAAACAACTCTCATCTTTCAAATTATATCAACATATCAACCCCTTAACTACTTTTCGAGCACGTTGCCTGTAAATATAAGCCGTTTTACATGGGATAAATTATGGCTGAGCGCTCCAGAGGGAGAATATTGAAGGAAATAGGAATTTATCACAACTAGATTTCGTCAAAAAACTAACGGTGTATAGATTGCATGTTTTCTCAACTATTTTAAAAAATACTCTATTACTCACCACAGTAACTTTTGAAGAATCGCTAAAAAACCTGCTGTTTTGAAGGGTTTTTCAGCCGTACGGCGTGAAAAAAATTAGTCAAGTTAGAGACTTGTGCAGCTTTATTTATTTAATTACCGAGATTTTTGGGCATATATAACTATAGATATTTGCGCCATTAATATTACAATATTTATTTCGTACTTCTTACAGACGCTGAAATCAAAGAATAAAATTTGATTATGGTCTCCACTATGACTAGGGAAGTATATCTCGCTCAAACCACCTGAATAAGAATTCGCGCGGTACGAAGACAAAACAAATGCAACGGTTTGAAGTTTGAGGCCGAAAGTTTAAATTTCAGTCGCTTCGACTCGCTCACACCGGCGCGCCGTATCAAAAGTGGATATGGTAATTTCATCATTCAAAAGCAGACTGACACACGAACGTGAGAGTGAAAGAGAAAACGCCTCCATCGCTCATCGAATCAACTCAAGACGGAGGTAGCACGACAATTTAAGAAATGGAATTCGGATATCCTCAAAATATTTCGCGCCGTTGGATAACATCATGGCTAAATTCCTTTTTCCAGACTACGTACATTCTCATTGAAATTCTTGTCTTTATCCCTCATCTACATCAATACCGTTTCCAACATTTACATGAAGCACCGCGGTTGAGTTGACAACTATCGCATCCCTCCAATAAAGGTTAGAAAACTGTAGAAAAAAATAGGGTACCCTCCGGACTCTTGATATTTAAAAGTCTCCGCAAGATTTTTCTATAGTCAAAATAAATGCTATAATTTAAACAATTGTATAAAACATAAATAAAAATATAGCAAACAATATATAGCAATATTAAAGACGCAAAATCTTTGTTTCTATGACTGAATGTCTCAGAATTAACCAAATGGACATATTTAAGGATTTAAGTAATTTGTTTCACGAAGAACACTGAAAAGTATTTCAAAACCAAATATGTTTTTTTACCATTTTGTAAATTTTATAACGAAAAGTGAAGAATTGATTCGTGGAAGTAATTGAACAAAATGCGAACTACATGCTCTGACGCCATCTGTGCAGCAGAGCTTCCTCATTTAAAAAATTACGTCTCTCTGGAAATCAAACCGATAGCCATATATCCTATTGAAAACGACTTCTTTTATTGTAAATATACTGATTAGTAGTGCAGCAATTGGCCCACATTTTATTACCATTTAGAGAGATGACATTTTTCATTACAATGAGGCCAGATAAATTGAATATTATGCGTCTCCATTTATCTCCATCAACGCTTATACTTACATTTATGAACAACGAATTGTCAATGAGTATCTACACGTAGACATAAATTACAAAAATTATTACCGCACGGTGGTCATCAGTGTGTTCATCGGCAAACGTAGAGCAAAACATTCGATAAGAGCGACAAAGTGACCAAATGACAAACTATTTCGACCAATTTCCACGCTCGATGCTCGAATCTGGAGTCGAACCAAGGACTCGACGGACGCGATCGCCAACAAGGAGGTTAGAAAATGAAATGGAGGAGGCAAGACACTCATGGGCGAAAGTGAAGCAAGAATAGGGGTGCTTGGGAAGGATTTTGTGCCCCTTAGATTTGACGAAAATCGAACGCGACTGCCGGACACGTAAGCCAGAGGAAGGTCTAAACTGTGCCGACTGCAATGGCGGAATTGGCTTCTCAGAATCAAGTGGTGGTATGTCGCCTCCATTTCTTTTCTAACCTCCTTGATCGCCACGAGAGAGAAAACAAAAGAAAGAAAGGGAGACCGCGCACGCGGGGAGGGGCCGATTGCGTCACAGGCCGATCGACGGTTACATCACGCGCCTAGCTTCCGGTCCCGAAACACGTCATCAATTGGCTTTCGTCAATGGGATATATACAGGAGAGGAGAGAAGACGATCGCTTTTGCCATTGGGGGGGGGGGGTGGGGACCCGCTGGTGGATTCCCCCTGAGGGGGAAACCCCACACTCCCTCCGCAGGTCCCTCTCCCCATGTGTAGTGCCGCACGACTCACGGCGACGCCGGGTTTCCCGGCCGTGCGTCGGTGACCTTGTCACGGACGCTTAGAACAGACACGCCCCCGCGAACAAAAACGTTTTTACGTAACTATGACAAATACAAGAAAAAGATTAACAGTATCCGCTGGGAAGGCTACGTTGAAACGGAGATAGGCATTTCATAAGAATATACGGTAATAATACCCGCCAATCATCACCTATCGTATATCTACGGCCACGGAGGTGGCGGTGTTTAAGTCCTTGCCTGCCTATCCGAAGGTCGGGGGTTCAAATCCCACCTGGGTGGCATTTTCACCTCCCGGAAAATTATTGTTTACGTAGGTACAAACGCCCGTTGTATATCCTTAACATTCCTGAAGTAGAAGGCCCTTGAGGCTGTTTTCAAGGAAAAAAATACATACATATACCTATGCAAAAAGTAGTTAGAAATTACATAGGAATGCATAAAATGTGTGGGGGGAGTTCAGAGGATGGTGTTGTCGAAGGACAAATGTCAACCCAAGAGGTCGATAAAAAAAGAATTACTAATCTACGGAACTCGGATGTATCCACATGATTTGGTAAAAATAGTAAATGCATGATCCGACACCGGGGATCAGCGATGGGCACGTGCCCACCACCGCCACCAGAAGGCGCGGAAATCACTCCGGCATCGGCAAGGAGTGGGAAAGTCGAGTTTCGCCTTTTCCTTCCGAGAAAGAAGAGGAGGAAGAAGAATGTGAATATCGCTTTCGCTGAAAAGTGAGCGATTAACGAGAACAAACAGAAGTCGCACATACTCTCACGAAAGGAAAATCCCGCACCACAACGATTCTAAATTTCAACGCTGGAGGCGCCCAATAGTAGGTATAGCATTTTTGCTGGTTGAATTTCAAACTTGTAGTTGATTGGAAATGATCGCATCATAAATACCAAGCGCAAATAATTGAGGTACTTAGAGTGAGATATCACTTCTCAGAATATTCGATAAATTTGGCCTCCTCAATTACAAAGAGAAAGACATTATCTTACAAATAATATTTAAAAAACCATGCACTTTCCGCAAGTTTTCGATACGTTTTCAGCGCACGGAGTGAGACTTGATGTGAATTAAATCAAAGGAGTTAAGAAAATCATTATCACTAACATTTGACATTATCAACCGCCGAGGGAAACTGCTTCCAGAACGCTATAGTTCCTATTGTGAATGTATTGCGTCGCTCTGGCTAAAAATTCCAAGAAACTTAGTTGCAAAAATAAGTTGACTTATAAAGGGATATTCTCTTGGACATGAGGCTTACGCCAACGTACCTCTTATAAGCGATTAAGAAATCCTCGGGAAAACTCGTGCATGTCAACTGCAGGCCAACACACCACTCCGGACGAAATGTCATGCGTAAGACGACTGTCGAACTAAGAATAAATCTGACGCTCATCAGGTGTGGAGACGGACATCTGCGAAGCCAGATGATTCCCTCGAGGCTACGAGGACGCACACCTCTTCTCGTCCCATCGCGAAGAGGAACTTATACTAAGCACGGAATTCCTCATAGAAATGAAATCAGATTGAAGGTGGATTATCTATTTGATAATATCTACCCCATCGGAAAGAACGAATCAAATATATTGTACTAAACGTCGTCTTATTGGGACTATGAAGTAACAAAGGCAACAAACAATAACACATTTAAAACGCTCTCGAATGCATGCGACTACGAGGGTGGCGACTTGAACTTTCCTCAAACAGTCAAACTGGTGCTAATTGTAAGATGTATCAGTCATAGCAAGGAACTCATTAATCCCAAACCCAAAGAGACAAATAGATGATTTTACGCACTTAAAACTCTCCCTTACATGCAACAATTCACAGCCTTTGGAAAATCAAGCTCAATGGTGTGATCTGAATTTTCACTCAGCTAACCGCCGCCGTCGCCGGCTTTGGGTACCTACCCGCCACAAACTCAAGGGGCGGACGCCACCATAGCCCAGGCAACCACGTTGAAAACATTCTGCACATGATCGAGCAGTAAGAAGTTTGAACCAAAAAGATCCAGCACGTGATAAGATAATTTACAATACAATTTATTTACATAACTCCCTTGTCGAAAAGAATGATTTTAAACAATGATATAGCATCTCAGCTCGACAATCGCACGCGAATTAATTAAAGGTAAAAAACAATAATTCCTCGAAAAAAGATGACAACCCCTTATCACTGGAATCCTCGACGTCAACCTGCAAACTTTCTTCTCTCATTCCTCATCATTTGCTCATATTATTGGACCAACAATGCAGCACCTGGCAATCTATTTTCTCAGGGAGGTTATTCCCCGGTTTGCAGCCGAGATTCCGCAATCCACAACTTCACATTTCGCCAAAAGGCGCCCAAACCGCACCGAATGAAAGTTAACTCGTGACGCTCTTAAAAGAATAAGAGCTTAATGCTTTATTCACTGCGTTGCGTGGAATCAATTCACTTGAATCGCTCGGCGCATAGCATAATAATGAAACTGAGTGCTCTTTGATTTAGGCAAACCATCGTGTCAATTCCTTTTACATCTCACGATTTCCGGTGTCTTTCCTTCCACCTGTGAGCACACAAACGACGCAAGAGGTGCAAGCTCCACTTTCAGATACCACCGCGAGGGAGGAGTAGTCGGGAAGAGTCCGCACCACGTAGGTGGTTGGGAGGGTAGATTAGGGGAGGCTGCACACGCCGCCGTGGCACTAGACATATAGCATCGCGAGGACTCTTCGCACGAAATGAACCGCATGATGCACCAAAGCGATTAAATTGATTACTTTTAATACCACTCCGCATGTATATAATTTCAGTTCTATAAAACAGCAGAGTCTATCTCAGCCACGCCATGTTCAGTCCACTTTCGTTGTTTTTTTGTTTCATTTTTGAAGCCATACGATAGGTGGCATTAGTAAGGACTCAGATGCATGCATATTGTCACATTGTTTACAAATAGCGGCATGTCTGGGAATTCCGATTGTTGGTACAGAAGAAGATTGATTACTCCACAGAAAATGGATAAAAGATCTTGCTTTGGGATTAATCCATATATAGTGGTCCAGAGGTGGTTGCTTGATGATTTTTTATATTTTTTATATTTTTACTATGCAAACTACCATTTATTGAGAATTCAAATATGCCATTATTTTATGTTTTTAAATTTTATTTTCGTGATAATGGCCATTTTTATGTTAACGAAACACCGATTTTAGACGATTTCAGTGTTCTGCAGTTAAAACAAATATCTCCAATTCTGTGTACCCTAGAACAATCAAACAAAAACCAATCGATTCAGTAAATAATGAACTTAAATAAAGGTAGGGTGTTGTATCGACCAAAAATTAAGTCTAAGGGTCCAAAAATTGCTTCAAAGTTTTCAACACTTAATTAAAAAAATCAATTATTACAATTTATTAAATATAAGTAAGTGAGATATTTAATGTTTGTAATTTTTTTATTTGAAAGGTATAGAGCCATGCTTTAAGTTTGCAGAATTTTAAGCTGTGGACTTAAGTGGTTTTTTAATTAAAATATTTTAAAGTTCTTGATTTTTCAAAATTTTCAAAGTTTAATGTCCATTATCTTTGTTGGGCATGTAAATAAAAATTTGAAATTTGGTCCATTGATAGTACTTTATTTGAGTAATAACCAGAAAAAAATTTGTTTTGTGGACTCAACTATTTATGAAATTATTAAATATTGAAAAGTACCAAAATATCGACGAAGTCGAGATCAACACGGCACCATTTAGTACCCTCTTAAGTAATGTTTTATGCCTTTAAAATTATTTTAATAACCCATTAATCAGTTTTTCGCCTCATTTATTTATTTATTTCCTCATCCCCGAAAACAGCACGAACGGCCTTTAACATCGGGTGTATTAACATGTAACAATGTACGAACACAAACACCCATGTCCTGAGTGGAGAAAAATCCACTCGGTCGGGACTCGAACCCGCGACCCTGAGTTTAGCAGGCGAGGACTTTACCCCGTCGACACCGGGGCCGACAACTTTTACAAGTTATTCATTATAAAGTAAAAATTTGGTATAGAAAACTGAAGCTAAAATGTAAATCCAGGCCTTGGTTATATAAAGAATATATGGGAATTTAAATTATACTGTGTTTGTCCTCCCCATGTTAAACACTGAGCTTGTTATGTGTGAGCTTCCTTAAGATATTACATAATGGCACCCGAGCTTTATGTTGTTTACTTAATTTGAACGAAGTTCTTGGTCAGATTGCTTCAAAATAATGAACCAAATAGTAATTAGGCTAACAGTTATGATTTTTCCATTCCACCACTGTTTCTCATAAGTGCAGGCAATGATGTCCTCTTCGTGTAAAGATATGGAGGCAATCTTTTATGTCATCATCTCCATAAATTTCAAATATTAAATTAATTTTCCCCTCTTAAGTAATGTTTTATGCCTTTAAAATCATTATCATTATTCATAAATAATTTTTTAACCTCATTTTACAAGTTATTCATTATAAAGTAAAATTTTTGTATACTATAAGCTAAAATTTAAATGCAGGCCTTGGAATGCAAAGAATATTTGGGATTCAAAGAAACTTACTCATATATTAAAATTAGTCATTTGAAATTTTGTGAGCTTCGACCCAAATGGTGTATTGTAGCAGGGGGTTCGGGAACCCATACCTAGTGATTGTGTTTGTTCATATCACCAGGAGGTAAAACTTATGATACACGGGTCTTATCTAAATGTTGACTACAAAGACTTACTTGATGCACTAGTGTGAGATTTACAAAGGTATGAGTCCATGCTGAGTGAATGTGAGGAATGTGGAGGTGTTATGGGACTCCTTGATATACTTTTGGAATTGGATGAAATATATGAAATGCCAGATAATATTGTGTACAAACAGAGGGTGACCGTGCAGAAATGATAACAGTCACAAAGGGATGAGTTTCTAGAATCATTAGTGGAAAAATTAAATGAATTAAAAGGAAACCATTGTGTGTCCAAAGAGCAGTCTGCTTCAATTAAATATGTGAAGAGTACGCAAGATGAGATCCAGAGTTACCACTGGGTTAATAACCATCCACCCCTTTTGTGCATTACTACATTGACGAGTACACAGGACTAGCTAAAAACCGAAGTCCTTGTATTATTAGTGACCATCAGCAGCACAATATTGCAGTGGTCCATTTATTACAAAAGTATGTCATAGAAGATACAAAAAATATTGCTCCTGCTGTTAAAAAGGTAACCTATTTCACTGATGGGGTCCAGCATTCATTATAATAACAAAGAAACTCTCAATCTTTGCCTCCATGAAAGAGACTAACGATTAGTAGTAGAGTGGAATTTCTTTGCTACTGGCCAATGCCTGCAATGGCGTAGGGGCTACCACAAAGAGAGAGGTCACTAAAAGAAGTTTAGAGTCAATATCAAATAATCATACTATGAATGCCAAAGACATGTTTGATTACTGTTCTTAAAACCGTAAAGATATACAGTACTTAGACATTGAGTGACGAGAAAACTAAAAATGAAACAACTTCAAGAAGGGCTCAAAGATTGCTTCAAAATTCCTGGGACCCAATCCTTCAACGGAAATGTGCCAATGCCCGAAAATAAGTTCAAATGTTGTAAAACATCAAAATCTTTGAAATTTATGGAGATGATGACATAAAAGATTGCCTCCATATCTTTACACGAAGAGGACATCATTGCCTGCACTTATGAGAAACAGTGGTGGAATGGAAAAATCATAACTGTTAGCCTAATTACTATTTGGTTCATTATTTTAAAGCAATCTGACCAAGAACTTCGTTCAAATTAAGTAAACAACATAAAGCTCGGGTGCCATTATGTAATATCTTAAGGAAGCTCACACATAACAAGCTCAGTGTTTAACATGGGGAGGACAAACACAGTATAATTTAAATTCCCATATATTCTTTATATAACCAAGGCCTGGATTTACATTTTAGCTTCAGTTTTCTATACCAACTTTTTACTTTATAATGAATAACTTGTAAAATGAGGCGAAAATCTGATTAATGGGTTATGATAATGATTTTAAAGGCATAAAACATTACTACATAAGAGGGTACTACATTTAGAGGGTAAAACATTACTTAAGGGGTGAGAAATGCGAGGAGCACCGAACCTTGAGTCTAGTGTCACATGCCTCCAAAATCCTTACTCGGATAGTAGGCAGAAGAATTGAAGGAAAAATTGAAGAAAACCTGTCAGAAAATCAATTTGGATTAAGGAAGAACAGGGGGACAAGGGAGGCAATACTATGCCTGAGACTACTGGTAGAGAAAATGATCCACGTGAGCAAGCCATTGTATATAGCCTTCGTAGACTTGGATAAGGCATTCGATAATGTCGAATGGAATTTGATGTTCAATACTATGGAAAAACTTGGCTTGGACTACAATGACAGAAGAATCATCTACCAGCTCTACAAGGACCAGGTGGCCACAATACGCACGCAAGATGGAAGAAATATGGAGGCAAAAATTAACAAAGGGGTCCGACAAGGATGTAACCTGTCACCAGCACTCTTCAATATGTACATGGAGGAAGCAATAAAAGAAATAGAAGAACAAGGAATCAAAGTGAATGGAGAGGAAATCAACACGCTACGCTTCGCTGATGATATCGCGATCGTAGCAGAAAACGAGGAAGAACTACAGAACTCACTGAACACAATTGAAAAAGTGTTCCAGGAATACAACATGAAAGTAAATAAGAAGAAAACCAAGATACTTGTGTGTGGAAGAGAAGAAGTAGTGGCCGACGTCCGCCTCAAAGGAGAAAGATTGGAGCAAGTGGAATCATTCACCTACCTCGGGAGCACCATTACCTGGGATGGAAGAAGCACGACAGACATCAAGCGTCGAATAGGCCAAGCTAAGATGGCATTCATGGCTAAAAGGCCGCTACTCTGCTCGAAGAGCATAAGACTGGAGACAAGAAAACAATACGTGAAAACATTCGTGTGGGCAGTGGCACTCTAATGATCAGAAGCATGGACCATTGGAAAAACTGACCAGAAAAGAATAGAAGCCTTCGAGACATGGTGCTGCTAAAGATCAAATGGACGGATAGGGTGAGAAACGAGGAGGTATACAGAAGAATTGGAGAAGAAAGGACACTGTGGAGCACCATACGCCAAAGAAGAACACGGTGGATTGGCCATGTTATGAGACACAACGATTACATAAGTAACATAATGGAGGGAAAAATTGAAGGGAAAGTCCCCAGAGGAAGATCAAGAGACAAATACTTGGGGCAAGTCAAGAGGGATACGGGGAAGAAGAACCATAGGGAAGTGAAGGAACTGGCATGGGATAGGGCGAAATGGAGGGCTGCAATATACCAATCCTAGGATTGTAATACTACGATGATGAAGAGGGTACTAAATGGCGCCGTGTTGATCTCGACTTCGTCGATATTTTGGTACTTTTCAATATTTAATATCTTCATAAATAGTTGAGTCCACAAAACAAATTTTTTTCTGGTTATTACTCAAATAAAGTACTATCAATGGACCAAATTTCAAATTTTTATTTACATGCCCAACAAAGATAATGGACATTAAACTTTGAAAATTTTGAAAAATCAGGAATTTTAAAATATTTTAATTAAAAAACCACTTAAGTCCACAGCTTAAAATTCTGCAAACTTAAAACATGGCTCTATACCTTTCAAATAAAAAAATTACAAACATTAAATATCTCGCCTACTTATATTAAATAAATTGTAAAAATTGATTTTTTTAATTAAGTGTTGAAAACTTTGAAGCAATATTTGGACCCTTAGACTTAATTTTTGGTCGATACAACACCCTACCTTTATTTAAGTTCATTATTTACTGAATCGATTGGTTTTTGTTTTATTGTTCTAGGATACACATAATTGGAGATATTTGCTTTTCTGCAGAACACTGAAATCGCCTAAAATCGGCGTTTCGTTAACATAAAAATGGCCACTATCACGAAAATAAAATTTAAAAAATAAAATAATGACATATTTGAATTCTCAATAAATGGTAGTTTGTATGGTAAAAATATAAAAAAATATAAAAAATCACCAAGCAACAAATTTAACTTTTTCTTGACCACTTAATATGGATTGACCCTTTGTTCCTGGATGCTCCACAGGGCATTCCACAACCTTTAAAAAGAACCAAATTTTAGGTGTGAAAAATAAAAGCTTGTTTAAAGCTAATGCAAAAACTCTTTTTTATTCTTCACGTTACCGTATAGCAAGGTATGGTCGATGATGATGATTACCTATGTATCCATTGCATAACTTTTATTATTTTGACAGAATTTGTTTTTTTTCCTCAATGTGATTTAAATTTCTTTGATGTGGTCATTGAATGTATGTATTAGCGAATTTAATTTCTCGTGAATTACGCTAATTATCCATACCGACGCTAATGATTTTGTTTTGTAGCCGTTCTGTATATAAACATATTTCTCAACGCCCATCATTTTCAAAGGATTTCCTTTCATCTGTTGAACCCCTATGATGGAAAATTTGAAACGTACATCTGATTACGACATCATCGCAGTCGCATGGCTGCCGTAGATCGTTAGTACTATCGAATGATACATGATAGGTTAATTAAGGGGTTTTCTATTATTCAATTCATATATCGTACGTGGTTAACATTATTATTTGACGGAAAGAAACATTAGTTGCTTCCTAACTATCCGTAATTTCCCACAGTATGAAATAAACAAAAGTAAATACCGCGTTTGTTTACATTGGGTTGATAGGGATCATCTGATTCCAAGGATCCAGCACGACAGTGGCGCCGCGGTTGGCAGCTTCAAAAAAGGTATCATGTCGAAGTTAGGAGTCTGTTATCCTTCATTATACATGGTCTATATATCTATCGCCATGCGTAGCAACTACGTCAACATTAATTAAACAATGACAATCAACGATCTAACTAATTTGTACATGTGAAATCAACGAAAAAAATAACAACTAAATTCACTGTTGACAAGCCATGAATTTGGAGCCTTTTTTATGCATTCAAGTTTCGAGTGTTTTTATCGTATATTATCATTCTATAGTACTAATATTACGTCGCCCGAACCCTCCCGCACCTCACTCGCGCCTTGTCCTCCTCCTTCAAAACAGAAAGCGCGGCTCTATTCGGCGCGGCGGTCTGCACCCGCCTGCAAATACGAAGGCCAATACCCTCTTTTTCACCTCTCCTCTCTCCCAATCTCGTCTTTTCAAATCCTCCTGCACGTCCTCCACCCAATTTTCCTCGTCTTCCTCCCCCTTGTCTCATCCTTCACCAGGTTCATGCATCTCTTCATTCGCCACCACCCTATTCATCATCTTTCCACACACGCGTCCCCTTTGCCACATTCTAATTCCCCTTTGCCACATATTCGCCCTTTCGCCCCCCCCAAATTCCATTCCCGTCCCCATGATATCAGTGTCGTTGCTCATGTTTTCCCCTTTCAAGAACCGTTTCTCCTCCCCACAAACCATCCATCCTCCTCATGTCCTCCGCTCAATATTTCTCCTCCTCAACACCTCCCCTTCTCTTTTAATCGGTGCTCACCGCATCAGCTGCATGCATTACCATCCAACTGTTTACAAAATTATAACATTCGCATTCATGCTCACAGATTTCAACTTTCATTAGCGCGCTCCTGGACACCTGTGATATCAGATGAGTGCCTGTATGACGACACGAAGGATATTATTTCCATCTCGCGCTAGTTCTCTTGACGGAAGCGACAATAAAAGAGAGATTCACCGCCGATTACTGATAAGCCAAATGATTCCTACTCCCCACACACAATTAATGACTGCAAACAAGAAGAGTGCAGCACTAAGACACCTCCTTAACAAAATAATTATATAAAAATCTCGCCCTTTTCCCTCTCCTTACCCCGTCTTCCCTTTTCACGGTCCTTCCATCACCCACCGCACAGCTGGGTAATAAGTATGCAGATCTAGAATCGTGAGAAAAGAATATTGCATCTATAATGGAATTCGATCATTTAACGCGGGGTTATTCCTTTGGAAAATTAGTCTTTGGCAACGTGAGTAGAGACGTTAATAGTAACACTGGGCGATATGGAACACTATTTCGCCCAAAGGTTATTACAGGGACACAATATGCCAATATGTCTTCGAAAATTCGTTCGGAATAATTACGGAAACTTCGTGGATCTCTATAACTCGAATTTGAATATCCGACGACGAATGGACTTTTGTTTCTATGAACTTTTATTGTTTTTACATTTACATTTCACGTATGAACGTATTTTTTCGAGGTATCAAAAATTTTAATCTCGTGCGTTTATTTTTTAAGCGTTCAAGAGCTACAAAGTTCGAATTTTTCGATTATTTGGCTCGATAGCTCTTGGAACAGGAACCCGAAGACGTGCGCCAGAGACGAGTGTCCCTAAAAAAAGAAGACACGCATTTCGCTAAGTTTATCTAGCTTTGGAAGTAGTGATAGATTTGGCAAAGGCAGTGACGTCACTTCGGTCACTGCTATAGGTATTTCCTCACGAGTCCATTTCAAAATTTCGCGGCGCGGAAATGACAAAACAACGCGTAGTGCGCAATTTCCAGGGCCATTAATAAATAAGACATTGGTGAGTAATCATTTTTGAGTATATTGATGGTAATTAAACCTCGGAATGATTTTTGTGGAGTCCATCAAACGCTCAGTGAACCTGAGTGGGTACAGTCTCCCTCTGTTTGATTGAGGGGAATGAAACAATTTTCATTCCCCTTAATTTTCGTTTCATTCAAATTTAATTTCCCCAAAAACATTTCGTAATTACCCAATTAAGCCAAGCTTTAGTGAATAACGTTGTCAAACCGAGAATAGTAAATTTTTTCCCATAATATTTGAATGACTTTAGGATTAAATATTAGCTTGAATCAAGGAGAGAAATACGGTTATCCGTTTGACGTGTTCACCGTGAGGCGTAAATACATTTAGAAGAGAGGACATGTTTTTCTCTCCTCTCGGACTGCCATGCTCACCAGTCGCACTGAAGTCGCACCGGGGAATAGAATCACTTTCGCCACAGAGAAGACTTTTATCGGAGGCTGCCCGGGCTCTGTGATCTCGCGTATATTGCAACGTAGGGGCGACTTTCTCCGCTGAGGGTGTACATATATCTAGTTAACACATGATCTAAGAATGGAATGATGTGGTCAGGCGAAACGCTCGGCAAACTGCCGATTAGTGACAATCCGCTGGTACACAATAGTATTGGCAGAAGGTTTTGTTAATAGTAAACGAATTCGTTCAAACTATATATTTATTGTAAGGTTACTCCCAATAGTAACTGTTTTCGTGGGAAGCTCGTGGGATGATTGCTGAGAGTGGAGATCATTCTGCTGTTCGGACCAGGTCGTTCAAATTCAAACTCTAGCGAGGACTCTTTGGACCCGTCCAGCTAAGCCTAGGATGCCAGAATGCCCGCATATCAGATGTTCCTGGGAAAATACTGCTTGAATCATCTCCAACATCTTTTTGAGCCAACTTCGCACTTCAGTCTGGCTGGTCGATTATCCTCATCGTTAAAGGTTTTCGTTTTCTTTTAATGCGGCAGCGCACGAAACGGTAGAAAACTTCATTAACTCGAATTATCTCTTCAAGCACAAGCGAATGCACAGAGCGCGATGGCCCTCATTGACGGCTGTCATCATCATCAACAGCAGATGCTCCCGCTCTGTCTTTCAAAGTTCATGGCCAAAAAATAACGGAGATCCCCGCGCATGCATCATATATCGAAGGACGGTGATTGGTGTATTTGGCCGCCATTCCGTCCTCGCAGAGCGCCAAAGCGTGGCGCGAAGTGTCCTGCTTGGCCCAAAGGAGAGTGTTTTTCTGTAGCACCGACTAAATATCTATCGAAATCTACTGGTGGTGGTACAGTACATGGAACGAGGAAAGCGGCTGCAGTTAATTACGACGCTTGACTTCTTAATCCCGTGACTCCTTTCTACCCTCTCAATTAGTGAACGTGAAACCTTATTGGCATTGGGTAATTTGCAGTACATCGCCACCGTCCACTTACCTGTAACCGCTGTTTATTTTCCGTATGTAATCAGAGAAAAATTATTAATTTAATCAATGCAAATTTATTATAATTGAAAAAATAATGTGACATAATTACCGACCCCATTAGTTCGACGCTCCCAATGATTACACGAAAAAAGTATCGAAAGAGTTTTCTTTATAAAGCCAAAATAAAAGAAGATTTGAATTGCGGTATCTCAAAAGAAAACCTTCAGTGATGCCGTTCTGAAGTGGATGGCCATGAAAACGACGCGCAAAAAGTATATCAGCGGTATTGAAGTGCGAAGCATAGACGCAATTCAAAGCGTGTGCTATAATACATGCACGCATCTTCCTAAATGATGAATTTTCATCGTTGTGCACCTTTGCAATGGAAGGAATTAGGCGGAGATGTTGGTGCGTGGATTCTCGCTCTTTCGCCGCTCGCGTGCACCGAACGCTGCCCTGCCGCCAGGGCGTCAGCCTTAACCCACTGCCCCACCCACCCCCCCTCCCACCCGTGGACACGTCACCGCGTCGCCGGGAGTGACCCTGGGGCCTCCTCGCCCCTCCTCCCGCGCCTCTCGAAGGAAACTGCGCACATATCTGCGAGCAACACTTCTCACGATCGCAAAAAACGAGACAGTCGTCGTCCCCCGGCCTTCGAACTGCAAATCTACTCTTTCCCCGCCGCCCTCTACCACCCTCTACCCTCCCTCCACCGCGCCTCCAAAGTGTGTCCATCGGCCACGGACAAGTGTGGATCGGATTCCGTCGGGTTGGACCGACGCGTTGCTGGTTGACACGGCGATGACGGCCGTCACCACCGACGAAATACCCATTTACTTCTCGTTGACTTCTTTAATACAAATTTGAGTCACAATATTTTGGTAAATACTCAGTTTCGGAAAGACTATTACGCTGATCAGAGAATAATAGTATTGAGCGACAGGTATGGCCGGGTTGATGTAAGAAAAGGGATGCCTTAGACAATGTCCTATTTGTAACCCTCGAGCGAACGACACCTTGGTGAATGTGTGCTTGGCAAAATGATTTCTCGAATTCTTGGTTTAAGCATTGGAGCATTTTATTTCTACACACTGCAAAGGGGCGATTGCAACAGCATGATGATGGGTTTTATATATAAGTTTAATTCAGTGATAATGTAAATCATCAACAACTGTAAAAGATTAGGCCATTTGGCCTATTCGGGCTAAGGTCGGAATATTATTGGTTGTAATATAAATTAGTTCACATATTGCCACAATTAAAGCGCATTTTATCGTAATTTTATCTTTGGTGACAAATATAAACGCTTTTATCGTTAATAACTGATCTACTCACTTCTTTCAATTTCCTACGACGGAACAAAACATTGATAAAACGTAGTATCTTGAATAATGTTGAGAGTTATAATTAGAGTAAGTACTTATGTTTATCATGTTGGTATTTTATATTTATGCTCATCACGTATTGTCAGCTAATGCATAAACTTACATAACTTATATTTGAAGCAAAAAATCATTAAGATGCGCTCCTCCACTCCTAGGCTAGAAGACCTTTGAAGCTAGGTTCCCTTTCCTTTCTTTCTTAGCCGACGACGCTTCGGATGGCGGAATACTGTTCATTCGATTTCAGTCGAACCGTGCCGTATGATATAATCAAGAGATAAGTTAAATATTGGTAATTATCAGAATATCTTCCAATTTTGCAGAACATCTTTTGGATTGTGGACATAAAGGTGATTTTAAATCTGATATAATTCATTTTGAACGTAAAGCGGTTGAGCTAAATTTCATGGAGATCTATAAAATTGCTAACGCACCCGCTATACACATGTAAAATGACCACTAATTTAAATTCCATTTCCCAATGCTTTCCGTTGCTTTTCCTAGTCTAGAAGTCGTGTATGAGAGTCACTCATCCTTACAACTCCACATTTATTACTCACTGCTTTGTGTTCATTGTATCTACTTGCTTCAACGGTCTTTATCTGTTTTTTTTTATTGTTCCCACACAACCATATTCCATCTTACTCCTCTCCCTCAAATATTAACACACATAACTACGTGTCAATACCAGTGATGCGCAGCCTCTCTCGTTCGGTGCACGAGGCGAGCATCGCAGTCGACGCGAGCCCCATATTCCGGTGCTTGATCAGATCAGGGGAGTACTCTTTGAATCGCCTCAGTGACCTCCTCTCCCGCCCCCTCCTCGACCCCACCCCCCTGCTCTGCCTCTCGCCTCCCTTCCTCAGGTCGCCGGTCCATCAATCCTTCAATCGCCGTCGTGGCTTTCTGGCAAGACGTTGATTCGTGCGTTTCCGCGCTCAACAATTCGAGATTCTTACGTAATTTCGCTACCTCTCGCTCCATCCACAGCGTCGTCTTCTTTCTCCTCCCCTGCCCTGACATGTGTGCCGAGCCGAGGACCTTTTATTCATTTTATAATACGCGTACTGCCTCTTTTCGCAAAACCATCGGCTGAAGAAATGATTGGTCTCCGAATTGATCCGCGATCGTGATCAACGTCTCTTATCCAAATTTGCTACTGCACGATAAAAGTTTGAGCGACGACGCGACCACTTGCAAACTGACGATAAATAATGCAGTAACGCGTTAAAATTCGAGTGAATCCCGAAGATTCTGAAGAAGCGGCACGGCTGAATAAGCCAGAATGGGCCCGGGTGTAGAGGGGCCGCCGTCTCTGCCTACCCGGCTCGGTGGTTGGCCCGTGGGGGGCAGGCGAATGGGTATATAGATGGCCGGAGCACCCGGGGGCCGAGGTGTTCGAGGTCGCCGAAGGGGGGCGCTTGTCCACCCCGCCCCTGCCTGAGATCGATATAATTAATATTCCCGATGAATTCCGATAGGACGGTGTCGTGGGAATGTCGCGGTAGAGCTAAAATTAGGATTGAAACACACACCACAGATCTCCCAGCATTCTGCATATTGTTTAAATACTACCGTTGATATATTCGAAGATTTGTTCTATATATTGCTTAATTTCAGCAAAATATTAACTAAATATAAATTATTTATTAATTTGAATAAAATATTAAAAATTATTTCGCGAACAGCGAACTCCAGGTGCATCCTGAAAGCTATCGATGAAGACCATTCCCGTTTTCATGATCATGATACTCTTTTAACCAAAGCCAAATTACGCGCAACACTGGATGAACGACTTCCACTCATCTCTTGCTTCCCTCCGAGCGACTCCCTCCCGCATTCCATGTCCGTCAATGTCACGGCCGAATCCCCCCAACATATCATCATGGGTGGCAGACATTGAGTGGCGTAATCTATACACACTCTATGGCTTAGACAATCGTTTCGCATCAGTTGCTTCGGGGGATGGAATGAGGCGGGCGAATGAATTAAATGCGTCGTCGGGGAAAGAGAATTTCATTTGGGGACAATAATCATGGAAGCGGATGATCTCATGCGTGCATGGCCGCTCGTCTGCAGCGCCAATTTCGGGGTTTGTCGGCCCCCGCACCGCCGCCGTCCGCGACCTCATGCCCTCCCTCCCCCCCTCATCCTTTCCACGGACTCCCGTCTGCGTCCCCAATTAAACTGCGCCACAATTCCCTGCTCCCGCGTCCCTCCCCCTCACTCCCCCCCGAAACACCCGCCCCATACCCGCTGCTCAAATACATCGTGCACGCTTGACGACGAAACGGAGGCCTGCATTGGAGCGCTGCGTCTGCAGAGGCCGAACACACAATCGGAAGACTGCGGCGGCGGCACGAGGCACAAGAGGCCAAGGGAACCGTTTTCCACGCGGTCCAACCATAAAACCCAAAGGACGAGACGCAAGCACGAAGGCTAAACGCCTACCCCTCCTCCCCCTAACCCCTCATTCATTCATTTGGTGACCCCACAACACCACTTTTCATGCGTCCCCGCGACACCTATAGGAGTGCGCGGCATCTTGCGGAAGCGATGCCGCACTCCAAACGTCGTCGGCAGTGTCGGCTCCATCCACTACAGACGATCTGGAGCGGCTCCATCATACTCTCCTTCTCTCTCCCCACCCCCGTGGTTAACTGTGGGTGGAGGGGGGGGATAATAATCCCAAGCCACGCGACTCTGCTGATTGATGGACCACCACCTTCCCTCCCGCCGTCGTGAACTCATTTGTCTGTCCACGGCGACGAGAGCGGCTCTCGCCGATATTAAAACTGTCCGCGGATGAGAAGTTATTGCCACCGACTGACCCGTAATTCCCGAAGCTGCCTCCGCTCCCAAGTCGAAACAATGTGTCGTAAGTTTCAAACGGGACGCCTCTGAAAAGTCATCCCGAACGCAGCCTCTCTAGTCTAATCATCTTCCCCGCCTCCATGTTTATTCTCTCCCGCATGAAGGGGGCGCCGTGCATTCACCCAGGCTCACGCAGAGGGGCCGCAAAAACAGAAATGAATGGAAAGTGGGGGAAATAAGAGCGCATGAGAATCTTGGAGTTGCAGAAAAACTAATACTACACATTTCCACGATGCGTTGAGCTATTCCCTCTCGGGACAAATGAACAGATGGCCTCCCGTCGATTCCTCCTTCGATTGGAGGGCTTTTTTTCCCCCGTGGAGACGATGAGTTGTGATCACTCTGCATGCCGACAATTATCGCGCAAAGGCACGAAAGCCAATTCCTCTACTCCAGAGTTGTTCATCTTTCAAGTAAATAAAAAAAAACACCCGATCAGTTCTTACATCTGGTTTCGTGAGAAAATCCTTAATGAATGCGATAGTTTCCTTTCGTGAACTAGAGATTTCCTTTTATTATCTGCGGCTTGATAGATTACCCCAAATTTTTTTAAAACAGTTTATGAAAGGTTTTCCAATGTAATGTAATTGGCGCAGATTTCTTGCTGCTGTTTGCCAATTAAGTGATTACGCAAGAAAGTTATTCAGCGATCAGTTTTCGTACTCAAGTGTTTTTGTTAGACCTTAAGAGAAAAATTTTGTTCAGTGACCTCTCCGGAATACGTTGGTATACCGTAACTGACGCGCAAATTGGCCAACGCTGAAGCAAATTAACCTTCGGCTTATACGCGGAAAGCCCCTAAGTACACGTGCTCTAAGCAGAGAACGTGGAATTAACTTCAGGCTGTGTCAAACCATATAATTCAATCTGAAAGTGGTTTCGACAAGTTTCGTCACTATCAAGGTTATCGAGGCGTCGTAATACCAATGAGGAGACCCATTCTTCATCAAAAGACATTAATAATAACTCGTTGTTGAAACAATGGTGTCGAGAGGGGAATAACAGCGCTTAAGTCGCTAAGATCAGCTACCGTCTTTTGGCATATACAAGAAATAGTGCATCACGGGTGACTTGAGTTGGTAGGTGTAGTGCTGTTTGCGTGAAACTTGAAGCATTAAAGTTAAGAACATTTTCTTTTCCTAAAACTAAGGAGGAGGTATTACAATATAGGGATTGGGTTGGGAAAGAGGGAAAACATAAAATACAAACAGTTGTCAATTGAGAGGAATTATTTTAGTTTTTCATTTTATATATTTTTTTTTAACCATGGTGGGAATGAATTACTATATATGTGAAAACCATAAAAAGTTTCTTTTGATTTCACTGTGGATGAGGAAGTAGAAAACCCTAAATAAAAACATCGAATCATCCAGTGGATTAGTTAAATTTTTTCAAAGCAGGTACGTGGATGTGAGTAAGAAAGGTAAGTAGATCAAAATATAATACATCTTAAAACCCTAATTGTTTTGATGTTTATAATTATCCTCAATTATCTGTCTTAGGATAATACACATGACAATGAAACGTTATTTACTCATGTGAAATGAAAGACGTAAAGCCATGTGCATAGCGTATTTTTGCTGTCATTTGTGTTCCTCCTTAGTTGATTAGGCTTACTTGGATAAATTAAGGAGAAAGATCGAGGGTGGAATGCAATGACCGCATAGAATCACAAAAATGAATGATAAAACGGGAAATTTTCACATCTCACGGCATAAATGTCTTCGAGTCGGGTACTTGTTGACCGTCTCCAACCTTGCATTGAAAATAGCCTCACAATTCACCGGAAACCAATTAGACCCAATGTTACCTGTACCTGCCACTTCGTTTCCGCCTCAGTATGGCTCACTTCCGCGTTGCATCATCGTCTGAACAGTATGTCGAGACATTTGTCATCATGAATCGATGATTACTGGCTAATTTTCCGATATCGTTGCCGGGCAACACGTCTGGTTTCCCACGATACGATATGAGGCGTGGCTCACACACACACACACACACACACACACCACGGCCGTCTACATCCACAAAATACCTTGCAAGCCACCTCGAGGGTGTGTGGCAGGGGGTGAGTGGTCACCGACATGCATTACACTAGGTACACCCTTTTTAAATTTAGTGTAACTACGACTGGTGATGATGCATCAGAGCATGAATCTCGCTCTCACTCAAACCCTTCCCCACCATTCACTCCATCGCCACCACCATTATTGCGCTCTGTTTCGTCATTCGGTTCTCTCAAATATTCTCTCTCAACACCGCAACGATCAACAAAACGAATAAAACAAATGAACGACTCCATTACCACTTCAAGTGGCGACACAAATCAGCGGCGGGTTGGGGATGAAACGCATTCGCTCGATCGCTTATTTTTGTGAACTCGAGGGAGCTTTGACTATCGCTTTCGAAGTCACGGCCCATATTGGGAGGGGGGTCGATGGACTGGAGTGACGCCCCCCCCCCCCGTTTTCACCATTCCCCCCCCCCCCCCGTGGTGTGCCCGAGAGAGGGAAAGGGAGGGGGAGGCGCCGAAAAATCTTCGTGGGAATGCTCGTCCGCACGACTGTATCACGTCGTTCCTGACTCTGCCAACTTACAGCAGTTGGCACTGGCGTCGCGGGGGGAGGCGGGGGTGGGGAGGCGGGGGGAGGGGACAAGCAAGACAAAGCAAGATTATCAAACAAGGAAAACAAGAAGGGCATAATGCTAAATGTTTGATAAAGTAAAAAGAGTGCCATTTGCTTTTAAAACCATTCCGAATATTGCAAAAAGGTCTCATGAAACCGGGAATTCTAATTTCGCTTGACTAAAACTGCTTTCTCGCTTCAATTCCTGGAAACGCAGTAACACGCATGAGAATGACAAAAGGTGAAGACTCACAGGTTACATTTCCGGTTCACGGGTCGGCAGTGGAGCAAATGGACAGTCACGCACGCACACGCAAGCAAACGCACGCACGCTTGCCTCTTCGAGTGACATAGGCGACAGAGGGCGGCGTCCGTCCATACCTTAAAGTGGGGTGGGGGGGAGGGGGCTTAGGTCGCTCGTGGCCCTCCCACCTACGTGTGTTTCTCAATGAAGGGAGCAATCATTGACCGTCGTTACTCTAACACTACTCCATTGACATAATCTTTCTCCTCCCACCAACCACTCTCCTCTCAATCACAAGTTCGTACGGCACGCGTTGGCCTATTGCGTGAATCATCTACTACCATGGCTGCACACCATCGAAACCTGGCAATCACTGTAACCTCAGACCCGGAACGCGTGAAATACAAACGAAGGATTAGCGGCGCAGCACTAAAGAAACGAGAATTGACCATGCGAGTAGAAAAGCAGCATAGTCAGACGAAAAAGTGCGAGAAAGATGCTTCGCTCGGAGTACTAGGCCACATCTCGATAATACGCCGCGAGCATTCAAAGACCCTGAACGGTTAAGACTTCATTCGCGAAACAAACAAAATACAAAGGAAAGCCGCACGTTTCGTTAAAAAAAACTGACGGGTGAACAGGGAGCGTAACACAACTGATGGAACTATTAAGTTGGGAGTAGTTAGAGATTAGGAGGCTGAACGCTTGGATAAGATTACTAGAAGATTTCAGGTCAAAAGACTTTCAGGGGGACACGGAGGATATTTATTTCAATGTCCCGTGTGAATCTCTAAAAGTGAGGAGAAGCCACCAAACACGAGCCGAAGCGACAGGTACAAACATTGTTCCTACCCAAGTGACTCTAATGAGAATAGAAACAAGAGATCGAGACAGTAAGACACTTCGCTAACACGTAATTCACTCTCCCTTTCCCACATTCCGCCGCCTTCGCACGCCCTCGCGGAGGGCTCGCAGTTTGCACATATACTTACTTACGTACGTGAGCGTGGGCCCTAGCACAGAAGGGCGTGGGCCCTAGCACTGCAGGGCGAACGCTAGGTCGGATCAGAAAAATCGATTTTTCGCGGAGAAACTTGGCCCTCTGGAAAAAGTTGTAAAAGTGACTCAAAAAAAGGCCAGAAAAATTTGGGACCTCTGGGTCAACCCTAGACCCTCGCGCCGTTGCCATTTTTGGGAGGGGGGCTTAAAATGGAAAAAAGTCATGTTTTTATAGCGGTTCTCTATGGATTTTGCCGAGTTGCGATCCATCAGGGCAAAACTTTCGTTCATTTGGGCGTATCTGAAGCCGTTAAGCCACAAAATGTCTATTTTAAGTGCGCGGCGACACGTAATTATGCAACGCCCTCGCAGCGTCGCGACGCGTCGCAGCGCAGCGGTCAGCAGGCCGCTTGCCCCTCCTGCTCGCTCGCGTCTGCTGCCCGCTCGCCGCGAATACAGCAAAACTCATCATACATGCGTCTTCCGTCGTTAATCTAACTAAAATTAAATAATTAAACATAATGTCCGGGGAATAACAATTACGGAAGAATTATTTGAAATTAATATAAAACCCCGTCATCATTCAGGGAGTAGAGAAAAACTCCCTGATCTTGCAGGATTTAGCCTAATTTTACAATTATTTTTCAACATAGAGAAAGAATGCAAAAATAGTTACCAGAGCTCACCACGTCGAGTTAACTGCACTATGTGCTCCCCTGCCCACCCACCCACTCAAATAATATTGAGGAACGCATTTCCTTTATCAGATTAGATCCTATATGAAAAATAAGCAAGTGTTCATTTTGTAGACCAATCAGTTTATCTGTGTGTAAGTATTCGTCTTTAAAAATTATTTTCATTGAACACTAAAGGTCATTATCGATTTATTTATTTTTTAAGTCAGGCAGATAAATATAAAACTTACTCACCCTATCACAGCATGAACTGAGACTTGGTTTCGAAGGGCGGCATGTTGGTTCTGCTTTCTAGTCTTTTCAGCATTTCTAATTGTCTCTCTTCGTCTGTTATGGATGTCAATGAAGCATGGGTTACTTCTTTCACAAATCTTTTCGCTGCTTGCGTGTGGTATGGAAAATTAAGTTCCAAAGTTGAGCATTTCTCAACTAATTCTCAAATTTATTCAGCCAATGAAATGTGATAGAGCTGTGTTCTTGTCCCATTTGATCAACAAGGTGTAGTCTTTTGCATCAAAATTAAAATCTGGTAATTCAAAAGTTCTTAGATTTTCGGTCGCACGCGTATTTCTTCGTGCCTCTAAGATTTTTTTCCACGCATCTCTTCGCACTTCCTCTCGATCGTCAGCAATCATTGAGAGGAGTACATTTTCTGGGAGCTCGAAAAACCCGTTTCTCTGATTAACAGGATCAATGACTTTTTTAAGATCCTCCGGTAGATATCTTGACCAATTAATTAGTTTCCATAAATTTACAGCGCCGTCGTGGTTTTGCTTCACTCAATGCATACAATGGTTTTGCTTCACTGAAAACCAGACAGGTGCGTATACTTTTTGAATGAATGACTCTATATTATGTAAATTAGAACTTTGATTTTCAGTGAACACGTATAGCCTCAGTATTCGGTTGGCCGTAGTGAGCCAGCGAGAATGAGCCACTTTCCATGGAGTTTTCCTGGCCAAATTTTCCGAGCAAAATCCTTTCGACACAGCATTGGAAATTTCCAAAAGATATTGCTGGTCAGTGCTCAGCAATGTCATGTCTACTTCGTGGGACAATTTTGTTGGAATTGGCTCGAGTCGTACGATATCAAGAGTGAGGCCGTCTTGAAGGGTGGAGCCAATAAGTGCTGCAAACAAATTTGAACACTTAGAGGCGAATGAAATTAGCTCGTAAACAATTTGAACCCTTAGTTTGCCCGTCTAATTTTTCTGCCAAATTCCGCAGCGTTAAGTCAATCAAGTGTAATTGGCATATAGACCACTGTAAGGGACGTCGGAGCTGTGCTTTCAGTAAACGGATGATGTCTCATTTCTGACCTATATTCACTTTGGTGCCGACGCATCCAATCAATTATAAATTTGAAAGTTCGCAAAAAAATCAATAATTGCAGATTTGATGTTTTTTGCAGATCCTCCTGTGGGGGAGACAAACCACAAAAAGTGGGAGCCTGGCTCTTCAGCTAACACGACATGTTCCTCCCTTAACCTTAGATTGATAAGTCATCTTACCTATTTTCTCCAGTTTAATTGTTTCATCATTTCTGCCGTCAAAATACAACCTTTCTTTGATTGCACTTTTGAATTGCACTTTTTGATTTTTCTCTCTTTGCTTATACTGAATCTATCATTTTCTGTCTTCGTAAGTAATTCCGGTCCACTACCTTTAATGTGTCTTCCGGAGTTATGAGCTTTGCGTCGGCTGAAAATGCACTGACGATCATTGCTGCTGCTCTGAGGGACATGCCGGTCCTTGCATAAGGCTCCGCCACAGTTTGCAATTGAAGACGCATTTGCCCCGAAGAAGGTCCAGGTTGATTTTAATCCCTAATCGTATGAGTTCCTTTAGTCCCTAATCGTTGAGGTCCAAGCTGGCTGATTCTTCGTCGGTTGAATTTTCTTGGGATGTTGAGAAAGAAAATTCAAAAATGTTCACTTTTTTCTTCTTCAAGAATGAATGATTTTGACTCAAAGCTCTCCGACAATCCTCTTCTGAGTTTTTTCTTCAATCGTCGAGTTTCTGAGGAATACTATCTTTCGTATTGTCCTTTGATCCCTAAAAAATGCCACTTCAATTAGGGAAACTTTATCCTCCTTCAAACATTGGCACTCGTTAATTATTTTGCACTTATATGCACAAATATCACATAGTTTCTGAAATTCATTTAAAAATGTAATAATTTTTTTTATCAATTTGACTCTTTTCGTAGGCTTGCTTACACTTTTTCGAAAGCCGTAGTACGTCTTATGGTACCATAAAATCATTTTAATCACACCACGTTCAGGAATGATTGGAGTAGATGCGCGTCTCCACAGTTCGGACAATTTTTTCACCATTAGACTAGCTACTTGATAAACTGTAGGCTCCGTGCGTGCGTTTTCGGATCTCAATATATCGCGAACATGAAAAAAATATTTTATCACTTCTTTGAAAGTTGGTTACGTCAATTCGTTTAATATCGACGAGAAACCAAAAAAAGGACATTTTTCCTCACTACGCATCCTTTTTTGGCATTTTCCAAGTCCAAATTATCACACAGTTAAGATATTAAAATCACTAAGGTATTTGATTTGAAGAGCGGCGCACTTATTTCCACATTCTCACCAAAAATGACTATCACAGCACTGACTAACAGGGAGAACATGTAGAGAGAAGCACGACTTCACTGAATGCCTAGTAGCGAACTGCAGGCACTGTATATGCTCACTGAAATAGCAAGGTGTAATTTTCCACTCAATGAAATGGTGCTAAGCGCTGACAATATATACATATTTTGGAGGCGGTATGGGAAGGAAGGGAGAAAGGAGAGGCGATGAGAGGGAGGAGAAGGGGTGGAAAGCGAGGGTATTGGAAGTTTTACCAGGGTTAACAAACTCAGGTAAGAAAATATGTATACATTGTCAGCGCCTAGTACCCGCCAAAGGCCACCCGAGGCAATTTAGAAATGTTACAATAATTTCAAATAATTCTTCCGTAATTGTTATTCCCCGGACATTATGTTTAATTATTTAATATTAGTTAGACCAACGACGGAAGATGCATACTTGACGAGTTTTGCTGTATTCGCAGCAGACGCGAGCCGGCAGTTGGCGCAAGCGGCCTGCTGACCGCCGCGCTGCGACGCGTCGCGACGCTGTGTGGGCGTTGCATAATTACGCTTGGCCGCGCACTCAAAATAGACAATTTGTGGCTTAACGGCTGCAGATACCTCCAAATGAACGAAAGTTTTGTCCTGAAAGATCTCAACTCGGCAAAATCCACGGAGAACCGCTATAAAAACATGACTTTTTTTCCATTTTCAGCCCCCCTCCCCAGACATGGCCCCGGCGCAAGGGTCTAGGGTTGACCCAGAGGTTCCAAATTTTTCTGGCCTTTTTTTGAGTCACTTTGATAACTTTTTCTAGAGGGCCAAGTTTCACCGCGAAAAATCGATTTTTCTGATCCGCCCATAGCGCCTGCCCCCACCTCATCTCTCCACATCAAATAGTATACCCACCGACCACGAGATAGTAGAGCGCTCTCCTCGCCGAAGGAGGGGGGGGCCTGGTGCACTCTGGGGCGACGCGGTCAGCAGCGAGCACCGCTGCCCTCCTTCTAACCGCTGAGCACCACCTCCTCCTCCTCTCTATCTCTCAAAGTGGCGGCGGGAGGCTCATTTGCAGTCATCTCGGAGTCGTGAGCGCTTGCATTCCCCCGCCGTGCGTCCCAGGACGCCGAGGCCCTGAGGGGTCACGGTCACTCTGAAGCAGCAATCGGCTGCCCACTGCAGCACATGGAGCGACACTGTAGCCGAGAGCGTGTGACGCTTGCTACTCTCTTACTAGTGCCATAATCCATTGCAGTCGAGTACGCTCCAGCAAGCGATAATATTGTAAATCGATATTAAATGCAATGCAATCGAGAGTGAATCGAAAAATAATTAATTTTGTTTGCTGCCCGCGCTGATAAAATGTTAAATGTGTCATCTGTAATTCAACATGAAAGGTCTGGCGAATTCGAAATTCAAAAGAACATTAGTGGAATGGTTATACGGTATATGCATATCGAGAAAGTTTCATCGCGTGCCTTGGTCCTTTCCAAATTTCTTTCACGTGAGTAGGCATGCAAATCGGATCTGTCGGCGATTACCTTACGGTACGTACACCACACGAAAAATATTGAAAGACGCGAAAGGTGGCGAAAATGCTGAAAAAGGATTGGACAGCGGCAAGCGTGTGGTGTGCGTGGAAAATGATCCTAGTGAAATATCGAGAGAATTGTATGGGGCACCTCCATGGATACAACACTACATCCATATGTGTATATACATACTCATATGGAGGCACCGACGAATCTGCTGTTTTTCCAAAGGTGCTTATTTAGTGAAAATTTCTCGTGAAGACTGAAGAGGGAAAATTGTAAGCACTGAAGAGTATTTAACTTGGTACGTAATTTAGACGCGCTAATAGACATCCAAGAGATTTATTTACAGGCAACAACATACAATTTCGGTAAGCCCAAAGAGATTTCGACGAGCAAAAGATCTTATGACACAATGGTATGTAAATGAATAGTTTCCCGAATCGGGAGTAACTGTTATAATCTTTTCTACCCATGGAGTTATTTGAGAATTACTTAAAACTTAGGAAAATGTGAATATTTTAGATGAAGACTATTGCTACGAAATATTAACCGAAAAAGAAATCATAATTATTGAAATACACAAGGTTCTGAGAGGCTGTATTGTAACTTATGCATTTCTCGTGTAACCATGGAGATGCAGGTAACAGTCAACACGAACCATGCTATTCAGTAACTTTCCACCAAATACGTTTTCCATTGTTTTCGCCCGAATGGTCGAAATCCAACCACTTGACAACCGAATCTGTTTTACAATTGGAATCGTAAAAGATATCAAATATCCTCTCGCTTCCTCTAATGATGCTTTCAGATTCACCGAACCGCCCCGCGGTTAGGCATTTTGCATTGACATGTGGGGTTCGACCCCTGGTCATCACGGGTCGAGAGCCTTTCCGAAGACAGCGAATGCCGTCCCCGCTGACACGAGTTGAGCAGCAATCTTGGTTATTAGGTGTTTGAGACCCCAGCCACGACAACGGGAAACTGTCCAGTTTCACGACGACGCTCATTGGTCGACGCACGCACGCCTCCGAAGAAGACACGGACGTCCATTGAGGCGAATCCCCGGCCCTCGCGCCACACAGGAGAGGCTATAAGGGCCTCACACTCGGGCATTTCGCTGCAGTGTAACTGTTCCAGGGGCGGCTCAGGGGCTCGGTGGAGCGCCCCGGGCGTCGGTCGCCTAGGAGTGGGTACCTTAGGTACTGTAGCCTAAATGTGAACATCATTGGTTTGGATACATCTAAAACGAAACAATGATTTTACTAGCTATAATAATAGGTAATATTTATAATGATCGCAGTATGATTAATAAGGAATAAATATTTTTTAAACTTGTTTACAAGAAAATACTTCAAAGTTATAAATTGTACCTATATAGGTGGGGGGCATAAAATAGGTCTTGTCCGGTTGCAAATATTTCCCCGAGCTACCCCTGAACCCAACCCTTCGGCCCCTCAAGATGATTTGAGCGAGATATTTCCCCAGTCATAATGGAGACCATTTTAAAATTTTATTCTTTTATTTCAGCGTCTGAACGAAGTGTAAAATAAATATAATAGCATTAATGGCGCAAATATATAGTTATAGATGACCGAAATTCTCAGTAATTAAATAAATATATCCTCATAAGTATCCAACTTGACTCATTTTTTCCCGCCGTATGGCTGAAAACCCTTCAAAACAGCAGATTTTTTTGTGATTCTGTAAAAATTACTTCGGTGAGTAACAGAGTTTTTTTTATAAATATAAAGTCAAATTCATCAAATTCTAGGTGAAGTGATATTTCGCTTAAACTACCTTAAATGCCAAACTCACTCCTTTATGTTATTTAGTGACATGATTTATGACGAACAACACCAAGTGGAATCTAGGAAGGTTGGGGCCCATTGGAGATGGGGTGGAAGAGGGAAAAGTTTTAAATAAAAAGTAATCCTGAGTAAAACTTGGTTTGACCAACAAATAAATGGTAGCAGGTATGACGACAAAACTTTTCCTGTTCCGTAAATTTACCGTTAAACGAAAGCCAGGAGACCAGATTTCAAGGGCGGTTTTTTCAGCGAAATACTTACAGAAAAAATACTCGGACAGTAACCAAACTCCACGTAGAACCCATACTCTAATTCCAAGAACAACTTCATAAATTCTTCGCACACTGCCGAGCTTCATCCGGTTATATATCTTGGTCGGAGAGAGTGTGGGGGTGAGGATGGAAGGGGGTGGGGGGGAAAGGGATTGACCACAAATAAGGGAGTGGATGGATTGATTCTATGGCGCCTCTCCGCATAAACTCGTTTTCCTGGGCTTCTATTTTTATATTTAGACACACATTCCTGAGGCCATCACATTTATTACGTATGATACCCGGCTTTTATTTTAACCTTTTCTTATTTTTATTGCTATTACTCTATTTTTTCGGAGTCTTAGTGATCTGAGCTATTGGCGCGCGGTGTTTTCAGCATGCAGAGCATGCGCAAAATTAAACCCCGGTCTCCAACAGCGGTGAGGTGCAAAGAAGAAGGCGAGGAGAGCGGTGGGTGGGCCGTATAGCATCAGGACTAGTGATGGGTCGTTCGTGATCGATCGAATCCCGAGATCAAGTTCTCTTAAAAGATTGATCGATGGACTGGATCTCTCCAATGACCGAGGAGTTCATCTTTACCGATCACGACATGAATGATTGTATGACATCAAGTTTAGATCACGAGATGTGAGACAGGCCAAATAAATCATGAGTGATTTGTCTCACGTGAGATGCGTGAGTTGCTTGATCGTTCGTGAGATGTAGGCAGTTTAAGTCGTGTGAAACCTATCCTGAATTGTTTTCATAGTCGTGATTTCTCCGTTGCGCAATCAAAGACGCAGCGTTTCTAGCATAACCTTCAACAATTAATATCACGACGCAAATATCTTGCATTGAGAAAGTGTTGCAAGTTTTGCTGGCTTGCTTTTTAGTTTAGAATAATAACATTATTAAAAATTAAGACCGAATCCGTTACACTGTCGGCCAAGAGACTGCTGGGTTAAGATACCAGACGAATTCAATGGAAATTAAACATGATCCAGGTAATCATCCGTTTGTTTATTTGTCAAGTTATGCATTTTTTGTGACTGCGTTGGCTATGTAGTGCCGTTATTTATTACGTGCAGTAGGTTAATCGTCACCTGTAAGTAGTACAATACAATACTATTTCCTATGAATTGTTTTCCTTTGCCGCGATGAGTCGTAAATTGTGTGACGTATAAATATATGAGTCAATGACGCGATCGCTTAGAAATCAAACCTAATACCCTTGCCGCGATAGTATGCACACCGGCCGTTTATATAAATAGCTGTGCTTCATATAGCCAATGCATTTTAAAAATTCAACTCGGCTCCTCTCTCTTCAATCACTTTTTCTAGACTTTGATGGTGTTGCTATCAATCAAGAAATGTTTCCAGTGCTTCATAGGATGTCCATTGGTTTTCCTTTCGTATAAATTTTCTTCCCATGTATGTCTTCCGAAGTGCCGGCGTGTTAAAATCACCGAATTAAATTCATCCAGCATTGTATTTTCGCCGAACTGTTTTTGGAATACGGTTTTGATGTGGTGTTCGTGCACATATTTTTAACTGTAGTTCTAACCAGCGAATCCTAATTTCCGAGAATAAAATTTCGTATGTGCCAATATTTTTCTCCTTTTTATTTAGATGAATATATTTTAAGAACTTAATTTCAGGAACAATAGCGTGATTCCGGTTAATAAAAAGCAGGTTAGATCCACACACGGGTCTAGACATGCGGTACTGCAATTATAATAACCCACAGGTAATTTGATTTATACTTTCATCGTTATACTTTTGCAGTGAATAGTAACTTAAAATCTTGTACATGCTTGAACAGTGAATATCAGTATAAGTTACCAGAGCAGTTCATGATAGTGATTGTGATTTATACTTGTTGTTTAATCGCTATCTATATTTGGGCTGCTTCGCTGAGCGGTGGGTCAAGGTAACGGGACTCGAATTCGTTTGCATTTGCAAAGAGTGAAGCTTCAATAAACGGTACAATTTAAATATCGTAATACTGTAATTGGTAGTAAGCAAAAAATGAATTACATGAGAGGGATCCGCGCTTAATACGTGAGGCCAAAAAAATTTAATAGGGAGGATGGATATATCCTTAGCAGGGTTTGGAAAGGGTTCTTGGCTCCAGCAAAAGCCCCAACGGCTAACGTCTTCCGAAAAATATTCAATTCGGCCCAAGAATGGTGCAACGGACATCGATGCTATATAAGAGCGAACTAAAACCGGTAAACGCTCATTCTCCTGATGACGCGCTTCCAGCAAGAGAAGCGAAACTTTTCCCAGTTTTTCATAATGAACAAAACGCAGCATTGCCCGACAGCACAATCCTACATCTGTATGTACTTATCAAAAGAATAATCATAAAAAATTAGCCATTTATTGTTCTTCGTTACGCACATTTTAAGCAGCGTAGGTACCTTCTTATATGCTTTACATAGAGGAAGCTAAATTATTCTCCGATTTAGATTTATTTATTTGATGGCCAGAAAAATCGATAGATCGTTACAAAAATTGTCACAAAAATTACAAAGAAAATCGTAAAAATTATCTAAGACGTATGCTGAACATGACATATATCCCATTATTCACCAAAACGTGGATTTTGTTTAAAGACTGGACCAGCTACTCATTTACATTTCATTTAGAGATACATGCGAGGAAACAGAGAAGAACATAAGAAATCACTCGGTGAAGGTAATAACTTTAAGATATAAAAATTATTGGGTAATTTAGAAAGAGTGGAAATCCAAACATGTTCTAGGAACTTGTATATCCTAAGGCAAAAGCAATGTGGGTTCTTCACTTGTGGTCAGTCCTGTGCCCTTGCAAGTGAGCGGCCTCGCTTCTTGAGGCATTCTCGAGCGATCGGACATTGAGAAAAATATGCTGAACTGTACATCGGCCATTATTAAGATGCTTAAAGCTGTTAATGCATAACCACTAATGTTAAGTTTCTACGTTTGGCACTGGACCGACGATATTCTTCATTAACCGTTATCACATACATTCAAACTCCCACCGGTCAACCCGTTAACATACATTCATAATGTGTCGGGCACATCACAAATGGTACAGTAGAATTAATGTGGCTAATGATAAAGGAAAATAATGCGCAAATTAAGAGCGAAAGACAAGTCAAAAATGGCTACATCAGAATAAAAAAACAAAATTGCCACTATTAAAAGATGTTCCATTAAATTCTTGATTAAAAAATACTGCTATCATCTCCTTGCAAGAAACGGCCTCTTTTTATCTCCGAAATGCAAAGTCTTCTCCACATGTTATTTACTAACCGCCAGTATTTAAAGTGATTGTGATTATTTTTTGTTCGATCGATTTGGAGAGATTTGGTGTGATATCTATGTAATCGGTTCACAAGTTTGTATCGTTATCTTCTTCAAACACTTGATTGTATTTTTTTTTTTAAATATTGCACTCCTTTCCTACCGCGTCTTCGCTTGAACTCTTTTAACTTTAGACTTCCTATCAGGATTCAAGCAAACTACGTCCACGCCGGAATCGATTGACCGTCAAAACACAGTTGCGCTACTGAAAGACATAGATCTACACAGCCGTCCCCATTTTGATTGTTATCCCCATTAAGCGAACATTCCGAAGAATCGAAACCAAAACTCAAAGACTCGTGAGAAGATCCTCAGAAAATATAAAAACACGCTGCCACCGATTAGTAATCTTCCTTACATTGTGGGGACATCCATTAGCTAAAAAATACTCTTGGAGAGGAGAAAGGAGGATGAAAGAACAAGCCGTTGAATTTAAGAGAGGGCGTGCAAGAGGAATTTCAAATAGAAACAATTCATTAACCTTCTCGTGAGGGCACATAATGGTTAAGATCGAAAGATAAATTTCTCAGACACACGGACACGGAATCTGCGCCGAGCATATGGTTGAGGAAATTAATCGGGATGCCTCCGTAACACATAAAGGGTCCATAAAATAGCCACATATCGAAATAAACATCCGAATAATAAGTAATAAATAGCGGCGTCTTGAAGATGGGAGGATGAGCAAAAATGTCGAGGATTGTACCAGAGCCACGGAAGGTTGTCTCGATAATTTATGAACGCTCAGGGGGACCATTGTTGAAGGGTGTTAGAGTGGAAGGGGGAGTGGCATGGACTCGCACCCCCCTTTTGGCATGCCGGTGGCAGCCCAGAGAGAGAGGCGCCACTGCCTGGCTGGCGGGGAGATCAGAAAACGCGCAACCTCCGCCACCTCCCCTCCCTCCCCTATGCGATGGGAAGGGGGAGGGGGGAATCGTCTCGCACCGGGGGTCGAAAGCCGGCGTCCTTGGCGAAGTGGGGGGGGGAGCAGGAGGAGCGGCGCCAACACCGAATAGGCGGCAGCGCCGGGAGCACCCCACCCCGCACCCACCGTGGCACCAGAGGGCGTTAAAGTCGGCGGGTGCTCTTCGCCGCTGCGTGCACCAAGAGGAACGCCCTCTCCCCGGCACCAGAGCCCCCTCCTCTCTCCAGTTAACGCTCTTCCGTTGGCCAAACTTTAAAAATATTGGCGAAAAAAATCTCGTGGCATCACCATTAAAGGGATTCCAACACAAGCGCGCGCTTCGGTCCTCTCCCGTTTTTGATTGCGGGACACACAACTACTATAGGAGAGGAGGAGCCATTGGAACGGGGGTCGTATTCAGTAGTTTAATGGAAGAACCATCCGATGTCATAAGAATGGCTAATGGCGAGCGGAGTCCTATATCTCCGACCAATCTCCATTGATAGTGAACAATCCGTCGATGTTCCGCACCAAGGACACACTCCCAACGGGCGCCGCCGCCGCAGACGGACGACTCGTAGTCGAGCGTGATGGATGCCGAGAAACTATTTTCACGAGCGCGGCTTTCACTCCAAATCGATAAAATATTCCTCTAAAGATGTGAAGAGCCTGCATGTGAGAAGACGTTGGCTGATTGTGGCAGTAGCTCCACTGCGGGAGGTTTTGTTTCTTTTCTTCCTGAAGTCACAAAGGGGATTTTCAACGCTACGCTCAGTCACTTAATGCCCCGTGACGTAGTACTTCCAGCTACGGCTCCTCATAGCCAGATTGGAACCTGGGGGTAGCCATGCGTCATCGGAAGCTTCTAAGAAAGCATCACGCACGTCAATTAAAACGGAATACTTGAGCTCTGCACCCTAGCCCACGCATGGGAAGATGGGGCTCATTCGCGATCGAGGACAAAGAATTAATCGTGTCAAGCAATGTGGTCACAGGAGCACTTTCTTCGATGAATATGAAAACGTACGGATGCGGTTGTTGCAAAACCAGCAGGCTTGATCCAGAAGATTCAACAATAGGATATTGGAAACTAACTATGCACTCTTGAATTTAACACAAAAATGATGCTATTTCACATACATATCGATCAATGCACTATGATCTCTAAGACAAATGAGTATTTATTCCTAGTTTGGGCTATAGTGCATGGTTTGACAGAGTGTTTTACATTTAATATCTCCATTTTCTTGATTCAGAAACATTGCGCGGATAATCGATTACGATAATCATTCCTCTTATCTTCACAATATAATATGCATATTATAACTAATTTAGAGCCAAAAACGATGAATCATTCACATTACGTGCCCGCTTCGTCATCAAAACTAAATCACAAGCAGAAAACTGCTGTAGCTATGGTTAATAAGCAAAAATGGACTTATTTTCCACTCAAGATTTCCTCATAAATATGCATAAAAGATCAAGAACAAACGTCAAGAACCAAGAACCGACGGAAATAACTGAATTCTTTGACATTTCCTACCCCGAAAGGGAATGACGGGATGGTTATTTATGCATTTAAGAAAAAACGTCTTTCATTTATTTTCATCCAGACAATAACGATAGAGTGGACAATACTTAAACCAAGTATATCATCGATGATAGTGTAATGATACATCGAGGATTTTAAAGGAAAGAACTAATTGAAGACTGCATTTAAAAGTCTATAGGAGAACAAACGCCAAAGCGCTTTATTTTATGCCGACTTTCTCTCGTTCTCTCACAAAACTAACTAACGTCCTCCTCAGACACAAGTGACAGTGGACGTGACACACGACTTGACTCAATGTTTCCCGCGAGAATGCCAGACAAGACGTGTTGGCCGAGATGAACGGAATGTACAATCGGATTGTTGCCCTGGTTTGTTCAAAGTGAACACGCCCGCCGAGGGGGCAGCAGCAGCTCGGAATGGACCTCTCGTGGTTAACATCACCGGGAACGCACTCCCCCATTGGGAACGCAAGATGGGACAACGTACCGAGGATCAGCAGGACATGGGGAAGGTGTGAAGCGTTGATTAGTTAGTTCGTGCCACCTGGACACCGACGGCCAGCAATATGCTCAGTCTATGGGGACCTAAAATGGAGCCCTGGGGTACTACACATGCTTCCTTAATCAGCGACGCTCGGCGCCCAATGGAAGCGAGAGGGTATTGACGGCGGACAGCGAACCCTCCCCCGTGCCCCGCAACGCCTCTCAAGGGAATCACAGCGCAGAAGAACACAGTTCGAGGGATGGGATTGGCCACGAGCTCAACGCAAACCGTCGTTGCCATCATCATTACATCTAAAGCGATGGTTAAGAATGATCTCAGCGTATTTTGACGCGGCATTACTTGGATCGTAAACACTGTCGTGTAGCACTTTTCGCACCTTCTCCAGTTGAGCATTGCAAATGCAATTGCAGTTGGAATCTCCGTGCCTTGGGCTCCCCCTCCCCTCCCTTGCCAACCCCCTCCACGAGAGGCTTCTCCTTGACGTCACGCTTCGCTCAAGCGACTGCCACCAAGTTCCGCTACCACAGTGCTCGTCCGTCACGCAACAAGCCGCTGCCTCTCTTCGAACGCCTGCAACTCCTCGTCAATGCCATCAGGCAGCCATTCATTGGCACGTAATCCAATAATTTTATTAAAAATAGTTTTATTTGCTACCTATACCAAGATAAAAGCGCAGTTGACTGTTAGAAATACATCCAATTTGTAAACACGTCGAATGCCGTTTGAGGAAAAGGGAATCGCGTGGCCGAATAATTCATGATTGTGCCCTTTGTTCAAATCATTCGATCGTGAAAACAATGTTTACTTTTCATTTCTATATATATGCACCGGCCCCGGTGGCGACGGGGTAAAGTCCTCGCCTGCTAAACTGAGGGTCGCGGGTTCGAGTCCCAACTGAGTGGATTTTACACCTCTCAGGAAATGGGTGTTTGTCCATTGTTATATGTTAAAACACTCGATGTAAAAGGCCGTTAGTGCTGTTCTAGAGCATGTGGAAATTAATAAATAACGGACTCTTGATCCTATTTACCGTAAGAGGGTATTTCATTTTTCCAACCATAAGAGGATAGGAATTCTGGACGAAATAAGAGGAGGTAGAAGATATGAAGAATTGAAGAGGGATCTAATAATGGGCCATACTTGGGAGGGAAAGCGAGACAATTTCTATTAGGTTGGGATACAGAATGGGGACTGTCCAAGAACCTACCAATCAGCTGGTAGAATACTTGAATGAATGAATTGAACGCATGGCTGACATCAATTAACCACATGGAAAATCAGCAGCAAAAAGTGGTGAAGTAGTAAGCCGTAAGTACCGGCTCCACAGTTTTAGTGATTGCTGATGCACTACCAATTCAACATTAATTTTAAGTATCGAAAGATGTAATGGCGCAAATGAATTTGAAAATACTTTCCGAGTGATGACGTTGGGATAATAGATATTCACTAAGAATTTATGGACTTCGTTGAAGTTGAACTTGGAAACGCAACTCCTTCAGCAGACTAATTTCTGTAGTAAGCTATTGGAATATTGCAATATACATTTCCTATCTGAGACTTCTAATACCACAATTATTGGACTAACAAGTAGCTCGTAAGATAACGCCACTAATGCAAAAGTGAACAGTGGATTCGGGGTACAGAGTGCTTATTAGAACTATCTCAAGTATAGACGGCGCAAGGAAGAGAGGCAATGTAAGAGGAGACAGGCAGGCAGGCGACAGAGTGAGCGGAGGTGGAGCCCTGACAACATTGACTCATGATTATCGTATTCTCTGATGGTTCGAAGCAGAAATGGTTACAAAAGAGTGGAATAGAATTAGAAGCTAATGTAAAATTAGGAGAGACCTTAGAACATTAATTATATCTGCGAACGATCAAGCATTAGTAGACTAGCCATCCAAGGGGCTGTATTATCTAAGAAGAGTGTTAGAGGGTACAAGGGGAAAGGTTTGGTATTAAGGTTAACCAAGAAATACAAATGATATAAGAATATTCCAAAAGGGGTAATCAGACAATATTCACAGATCAGGCCATACACTTGTGTATGCACTTACAGACACTAAAAAACGAATAATCATACAACTAGTGTAGTACACGCTTGTGAAATTTCACATCCTGACAAGCATCTGCGATTTACGCTAATACGTCAATAGTCGCAGTTACATTACTTACTTTAATAGGGTACGGCGTAATGCATGTTGGTGACTACTCGCCCCAAACTCTTGAGGTGGTCTTTACACTATGAAGACACTAGGAATTTTTTTCTAGCCCCCCCCCCCCCCCCCCCGGCCGAGTATTTACTCGGCTGCTTTTTCGCCCCGGACTAAAAATGCCCTCGACAAGTATTTTTTCAGTTCAAATCCTTATAACCTTTTTGTAATATTTATCTGAAGCTTTCAACGCTTGTAGTAAAAATTCGACGATTCATGCCGATGCAATAATTTGCAATGCACATCTGAAATTACTTCTTATTTTACGACGTATAGCATCAACAAAATTGTTAACTTCATGTACAAATAACAAACGTAGGAAACACGAGTATATTCGTGACCTGTACATAACATGAATGTACGTCACCTCACGGGTGAAACCGGTCGCACTGTGTGTATAAACTGTTGTGGAATTTCACAGAGTTAATTTTTACTTTCTTGCACCTGTCAAGAATGTAGAAATCCTCGTATTATTAAGAATGGATCATTCAAGATGCGATAGAATTTATGTACGCCCTTATTCCAGGGCTATGAAACCGGCAGCGAATTACTAATAAGAATCTTACCGAGGCGTGCTGGTACTTCAAGGAAATCTACCAACTTTGTCGGAGGTAGGAGGGGCCGAGAGTAGAAAATATGAATCGGTATTTAGGTCTCCATGATTCCCGCATGAAAATCGACGAATATTGAAAACAGGATTTATTTCATCCATCGGCACGCAACCGTGGCAGAGAAAACCTCATTCTGGAGTCGGTCCGTGTGCACCCTCTCCACCCCCACCACAACATTTGCCGATTGGGCTTTCCGCGCCGAAAAAGGCGTTCGGCGCGGAAAGAGCTCTTTTTCGGGATCTCGTGGTTCTGAGGGTTGTGCTTTCGCAGAGAGGGGGCGTGGGAATATGGCGTGACCTGCGAGTCGTGTCGGCCTCTCCTCCCTCGAAAATCACGCCATTCATCTCTCGCACGACCGCCACGAGGAAGACGTGTGTTTAGGAGCGATAAAATTATTCAAGCGGCGACGACGGCGCCGAAAAGGAAAAGACGGTCGCGCCACGCCCTATCCCTTCTCTCGCGCACGAGAGAGGAGATCGCCTTTTGTTTCCGTCGTCGCTCGGGAGGGTATCGCGCCCCATCCGATGATCTTAATTGAAATTGGCCTCTCGTGACTCTTCGGGGGAGGGTTCTCACCCGCGTGCCTGAGCTCTCCAAAGAGAGACACGCCCGTGACTCTCTCTATCTCCAAAGAAGAAGGCACGACCGAACGACGGCACCTTGCCGCTCGAGCGTAAGACGAGAGGTTGCGTTGCAGTTAATTCAACGGTCGGTTTATTCTAGTGTACACGCGGCTGTTGTGAGCAGCGAGGAGCGTTATTCGGTGCTGTGTTTTCCCGCTCATAAGGGGCGCGCTCACTTCAACGCACCATTCCATGCGGGGAATCACCGCGCGGTGGTGAACCGCTGTGCGCGAAATTCCCGCTCGCGCGTGAAGGATGCGCAGTGGAGACAAAGAGTCACTCCTCTTCTTTGCGTGTCGTCACGCGCGGAGGCGACATTGCGGCCCGAGCCTATCCCGTGCGTTACTAAGGAGAAACACTTTTCTATACGTGAGACACAAAAACCATGCTAGTGGAGAACTGTTTGCAAAATTCTCTCAGGGTATTAAAGTGCGACAAAATCAAGGCACGAATCCACCTTAGATTTTGTGCTATTAACACTGCAATAATTGTCTTCAAAGTACATACGTTCGTTCAATGATATGGCGCTGCAGTCGGATCCCACGGCTTGAATGTGAAGTGTGGAATGAAAAATAATCACCAAATTATTAGCATATTCTGGGTCACAAACATTTTACATAGTCAAAGTATTTCAACACCGATGGCAACATTTTTTTAACAATACAAACGAAAGGGTGGAATACATTCTATGCAGCGGCGTACGCAGGATTGACTTCTAGGATGGGTTTTGACTTCTGGGGGGGGACGTCTGGTGGGGGGGGGGTTATTATTCACTAAAACAATAATCAAATCAACATTATATTTTCATGAAGACAATTAAACTATATTTTTCAGTCCGATAAGCAAACTTCTAAACGCTAGTTCAGGTAAACGAACGAAAACGAATTCAGGAAAGCACTGAACATGTTAAAAGAAAAACTTTGTACAATTCCACAATATGATTTATTTTACCGATCGATTTCAACGTCTGAGCGTCATTGTCAAGGTCATTGTCATCTGTATACTTTGAAAATGACGCTCAGACGTTGATATCGATCGGTAAAATAAATCATATTGTGGAATTGTACAAAGTTTTTCTTTTAACACGTTCAATGCTTTCCTGAATTCCACCAAGTATCGCCTGCCTCCATTGATTTTATTCAGGTTCGCATGTTTTGGGGGGGGGGGGTGTTTAAACCCAAAGCCACTGCTTCTATGCTGTGACTCACACACAGTCGAAGTGGTGGGACCTCCTTTGAATGAATGAAGGAGAGCGCAACACTCACAGAAGAGGAGACACGGACCGAGAGCACCGAAAATGATTCGAGATGTGTCGAGCGCGCTTGCACGCGTGTGACCACACGGAGTGACTGGGGGTGGAGCGGAAGGTGGCAAAGGGACCCCTACAGGGTGTCGCGAGCAAGATACAGGAAACCGAGCGAGATGAAGGCGTCCCTGATTAAACGGCGTCCCACCGGAGGAGGAGTGCTGCCGGCGCGGCGTTTCCCTCAACTAATTCGTCCCACAAAGGTTGTTAATCAATCCAGATATCAAATATTTCACCACTCCCATCGACTCTGTCACTATTGAATGCGCACCGTTACGATGACAATATTTGGTTCCAGCCGTACGTTGGGGGGGGGGGGCTGTCACATGACCTGTAAATGAAGTTTAACGACTTCCAACCTTCCTTTCGATCAGAGTGTTGTGGGGATTGAAATAAAGTGCAGATGGATTATTATTCATTGAAGGGACGGTGAAGAACAGCTGTCGATCACCGAAAATGGATGATCTGGAATGGTGCGCAATGAGAGAGTGGGTATTAAGGGGCAGACAAATGCTGCAAAGTGGAAAATGTGAAGAATAAATAGTGTGTACATGTAAAACATATAATTATGCGTACAACTTCGATCAAACACAAAACAATTGCATAATATTTGATATTTGCATAATAAATAAAATCTAGAAATAGAAATACGTTAATTTGTAACTGGTAGGTTGCGTGTAGGATTACTGCAATGTTTGTCGGATGACATTGGTTACCGGCAATGTAACCAAGAGTCACATCGTATAGATAATTTACAGAAGCCCTGCGAACAGGAACTGACCGACGCATGATAACTCATGAAACCCATGTAGGAAACGCCATGTGGTGGGCGGGGGACATGGGGGAGGACAGGCAACCCCTCAACAATAGGCGAACCAATACTCTGCCTATTATGACAAATAGATTATACAAAAATATGAAAATAAATTAAAAAAATAAAATATGAAGTAACTTGAATAAACTTTTTTCGTATGATATAACTTAACTATAAATATTATATATATATATATATATTTCGTTCACTCACTCACACACCGCCTTTAGGCGAATAAATATATAATAATTTGAACAGAAGGTGAAAGAAAGAGATAGGAAACATATAATTAAAATTGGACGAAGACAAGTGTCTTCGTCCAATTTTAATTATATGTTTCCTATCTCTTTCTTTCACCTTCTGTTCAAATTATTTTATATATATATATATATATATATATATATATATATAATCATTGGAAGCTTTCACGAGCGTGAACACAAATATATAAAAACTTTGTCACAAGTGTGACTAAAATGAGAACACATAAAAAAGACACTCACACGGGTTGTAAATTTTTCGGTGGATCGCCGCCACCTTCTTCAGCGAAAGGTATAGGAAGAATGACATGATGCCCTGATGACGATGGACGACTCGTTCATCGAAACGTCGGCCGAGATGGAGAACCTGACCCGGTGGAAATCCCGAAAAACCGTCCACGATACAATACGCCAGGAAAGCTTGCGATCATTCTTCATTCCAAGTCCACTTGATGGTGAGGTTGTGGGAGAATTTAACAGAATAAAGAAATAAACGACCTAATAAAATGATGTTTATATTGCCATACCACGCCTTAGTTTCACAGATTATTTTATATACATTTGTGTGTAATTACGTCGCACAAGGACTAGCACTGTTTAGAGACGAAATTTTGAATCAAGTGTTGAATATGAATAGGATTAACGCGGAGACTCGTAATTTACTAATATCAGAGTATTATTAGAAGACTTTTACAGGTTTAACTTAGGATAACATTTTTTTACGCTCGAAATGCCGTGAATAGATATGATTTTTCGAACGCGCGCACGGGTCCGACTCGGAGCGCCAGGAAATGGAAAGAACACGAACGCCACGAAGCAACATTATTCCCTTCCCTGCGCAACGACAGCAATCTCTGAGCGATGTGGATTAAATATATTTTTATATGACATGGAGAAATTTAATTATTTTTTAAAAATAAATAATAAATCCAGTGGCAATGGACGAAACTGAAACCATCAAACAGTCACGCTCCTCAAGCGCGCATTCCTTTCTCAATCCGAACACACAACCATCGTGGCCCTCCGTTTTGCAGATTTGCGCTCTTATTAACATTTGCTGAGCAGCGACGAAGGTATTTCCGAAGTTTTGCCAGTGGAGGAGGGTGAAGGGAATCGACGAGGGTCGCTCAATTTGTTTCCGTGGCGCGAGGGTGGGTGGTGAGGGGGGGTTCCACTCTCTCCCCACCACCATCAGCGTCGCAGGCGCAGGGGGGGGGGGCACTTCTGCGCACCGCCCTTTTATCGCGCTCCCTCGCCGCTAATAATAATAATAATAACAACTGCCGGAATGCACGCGTGCTGATGTCCGACGATCCGTTCAATGGATCATTTACACGGAAAATTACTTTTGCTTTTGAAATTCTGAATAAAAAATGCTAAGAATAGCGAAATTCAACCTTCGAATCGCGGCTGATGAAATAAACTCGGCAAATTTATTTCTCACGCCGGGAATAGAGACAGTGTCCTATCTTGATTAATGAATATCACGATTTGATAACGTGATTTGATACTTAAACGAATCAAATCCTTTTTTCATCCCTTAGGAATACCAAGCGGGAATCAATTATCTGAAAATACACTGCAGCAAAGAAATATCTTTTACTCCATCACACACTCGAGTTCCTTGGCAAGGAATGTTAGGCAGAGTACCATTAGTTATTTCTTCCACCGCGCCATGCCATGCAACCCCGTTGCCACCATCCGGTGACTCATGATTAAAGATTAAGACGAGGCCTTGGCACGAGGGTGTAAAGAAGGAGTCCCCTCCAAACCCCCCTACCGAGAAGATTCTCGAACAACTACGCACTCAAAGAGAAAGTACACACACACACACAAACAGAGAGAGAGCACAAAGAGTGCATTTTCGATATCAAAAGTGCTTTTAAAGATTCAAGTATGGGAAGAAGGGGCAATACCTTTCTCGTGCGACGCGCGGAGCGAAAAAACCGACAATGAGGGGGAAGATGTTAACGAAACACCCGCAAAATTACAGAATAGCAGATGGGCGATGAAAAAATTTACTATCATACACGAATCTGCAATGGTTAAGTAAACCTTAGCCCCAAGAGCAAAGATTAGATTTCAAAACGATAAATGTATCCTACAAACGTTGATCTCTGGAACTACAACTCACAATCGAGTAAATCAAATGAGGTTTAGAATCAACGAGACTAAGAGCTTAAAATATAGGTGAATAGGATGGAAGTATTAAAAAAAACATACATTCGAAGAACTAAAAACCTCCACAACTCAAAGAACTGAATGAAAGCATTCGAAAAGAACAGGACTAATAACAATTGAGAGTCCATAACAAGGTAAAATATTTACGCCTTCCTCTTTCCCCTCCATCCCCTCTTATGTCTTCCCCTCCCCCCCCTCTATCCACTCCTTCCCCTCTTACACCTTCGTCTCCCCCTCTTTGCCCTCCCATGCCTCAATCTCTATCCCTTTCCTCAATCTTACTCCGTACCTTGAGAAAAGTGGATGCCAACACCACCGAAATATTGGAAGTTTTAAATTGTGTCTTTCGCTTCTTGCTATATTTTTATCGACCACCATCCTTCCTTCTGTGAGAAAGGCAGCTCGGCTGTCGAAATATCAGAACGTATAGTGTGTGAGTGTTCTTCTTTTTTGTGTTTCTATATTTATTTCCGCCCCACCTGTGGCAAAGTTTATTTTTATTTAAATTATCGCGTGTGTGATTTTCCACGAACTCGTATATATATATATATATATATATATATATATATATATAGGATATCCTAAAGGACCTGTACCCCATTCTTTCTAACCACAAATCCACCTCACAGATTTTCCCTAATATTCCACGATCACATACAATAAGCCTCCAAATTTTAGCACCATATTTAAAGCCACCCGCCCACTTCAAAAATCCCTGCGAGTCACCGCCACCTTCGCCTTGCGACCGTCCCAGATGCAAAACCTGCACGATTTTTTCTCCACCCCCAGCCTATTTTTCTCCCCAAACTTAAATCCCTCCCGATATTTCCCTCCACCACCTGTACGTCCACCAACATAATTTACCTTTTACATTGCAACTTCTGCCCAGCATTCTATGTAGGCCAATGTACCACCCCCCTTAACCTCAGAATGAATAATCATCGTGCCTCCTGCTGCCCGTCATCCCCCCATGCATCCCTCCCAGTACCCACGCATTCTTTGTCCCACGACGCGGTCTTCAACCCTTGGTTCAAGGTGTCCATTATTGCTTCCCTCCCCCCCTCAGACTCCGCCCCCAACCTCCACAAGCTTGAATTAACCTGCATTTGGCGCCTAAAAGCTTGCAGCGCCCCCGGACTGAATGTATCCTGCTAACTCCCTCCCCCATCACCCCTTCTCCCCCTCCACTCCGCTCGTCCAACAGTATCCCTTGTTCCTGCGGCACTCTGACCCAGCCACTCAACATCTCCTCGTTGAGAAAGAAGCCTTTGGATTCAAAAGCTCAGTCAAAATTTTCTCGTGTGAGTGTTCTTTTCAAGTTTTTTATTTTATCGACTCGTCACTTCCATCTTTCATCCGTGACAGCTATCACTTTTTAGATCGCCTTCGTGCCCTCCAGATCCCCCCGCAAAGTAATATTTTAATGGTCACTATTGATGCCACCTCCCTTTATACCTCAATTCCACACTGTGAAGGCCTCAGTGCATTGCAACATTTCCTCTCCCTCCATCACATGCCCCATGCCCCCTCTACGGATTTCCTCACAAACCTTGCCCGATTTTTCCTTGAAAAAAATGCCTTCTCCTTCAGAGATCAAATCTTTTTACAAATCCAGGGTACAGCTATGGGCACAAGAATGGCTCCTTCATACGCCAATTTGTTCATGGGCCAGTTGGAGGAAAGATTTCTCTCCTCACAACCCCTCAAAGCGATATTCTGGGTCCGATTCATTGATGATATCTTCCTAATTTGGACTCACGGACCCGAATCCCTCTCTTCCTTCATTTCCGACCTAAATTCCACATCCTCTATTTCTTTCACTTCTACCTCCTCCTGCACCCACATAACTTTCCTAGATACTGAAATTTCCCTGTCTAATAACAAGTTTTTGACGTCCTTGCACATTAAACCAACCAATAATCAACAATATCTCCATTTCGACAGCTGCCATCCCTATCATACTAAAAGTGCCATTCCATTTTCCCTGTCTATTCGCGTGCACCGCATCTGTTACTCCCAAAACGCCCTTGACCATCACCTAGCCAATATTAAAACTGCCCTCCTTAAACGTGGCTATCCCTCCTCTCTCCTTGAGCGACGCATCTTACCTTCCACCACGCCCTATGCTCCACCCCCTAAAACTACCACTAAATTGCCCTTGAACCTTTGCACTACCTTGGTTCCGGGACTTCATAAGGCAAACCTTGTCCTTAAGTCGCTTTTCCCCATTCTGCACGACAGTCCCCTTACTGCTGACTTAATTCCCAAATGTCCCACTATCACTTTCAAAAGACCAGCAAACCTAAAATGTATTCTACGTCCCTCCAAACCAACTCCCACTTTGATTCCTCCCAAAGATCCCGGTTCATTTCCCTGCCATAGACCCAGGTGCAAAACTTGCCCTTTAATTCGAAATATTTCAGTGTTCCAAAGTCCCAATACCCCAATCCCGTTTCCCATTTCCTCCCATGGCAGCTGCATATCCTCCAATGTAGTTTACCTTTTGCAGTGTAATAAGTGCCCCGCCTTCTACATCGGTAAAACATCCACGCCCCTATCTATCCGTATGAACGGCCACCGAGCTTCCCCTCCCCACTTCCCTGTCCCTAGGCACGCCTCAAAACATGGACTCCAATTCGACTCATGCTTTTCTCTTTCTGTCCTCAATGCCCTTCCCGCCAATACTTCGAACACACAGCTGAGAAATACTGAGATGTCCGTAATCTGGTTTTGTAAAGCTTTTTCCCCACCCGGAATCAATATATTGCATTAATCCCATGAATACCTCTGCCCCCTATTGTCACAATTATAATTTTCCTCTGCCTTGCAACACTGTTGCATTTCTCACTCTTCAAGAACTCCTCCCTACTTCAAAATTTTCCTTTGATTAGCTGACACAACATTGTCACATTGAATACCCTTTCCAGTTCCCCTCCCCACACTCCATTTCTCCCCTCCCTTAGTCACTGACCCTCAATATTTAGTGCCCTCAGTATTGCAACATTGTTATAATTCTCATATAATGAAACTTCTCCCATCCGAAAACAGCCAGGTGCAACATTGTTCCCTCTTAGTTCCCCTCCCCTCCTAGTTCCCCTCCCCTCCTTCCCCTTCCCTTCCCCTTCCCCAGGGCAGTACTAACTGCTCACTTCTAGAGCTGACGAAGGACCAACTGGTTCGAAACGTTCCCGTAAGAACGAATTCTTTATCTTTTCCTCTTTCTCCTACCTCCTGTAAGTTTGAATTTATATATATATATATATATATATATATATATATATATATATATAGAGCTTCTAGAATTTGAATTCTAAGTTTGAATTTATATATTTGTGGCCAATTGGCGAAAACTTCCAAAGATTATATATATATATATATATATATATATATATATATATATATATATATATATATATATATATATATATATATATATATGAATCCCGGCTAAGGTGAATTTTTTTCTGTCTGGATTTGACTCAATTTCATCTTCCCCACCAAACCCTGTGTTCGTCCTTTTATGTGTTCCTATCCATTTCCTATGAATGTATGAATTTATTCGCGCCTTTGAGCGTCATGTTTTCGAATGATTGAGTATATATATATATATATATATATATATATATATATATATATATATATATATATATATATATAACCATTCATTCATTCACTCAAACCGCTCACAGGCGTAAATAATAAATATTTCGTTCAAACAGGTGGTGAAAGAAAGAGTATAGGAAACACATAAAATGTGATGACACAATGGTGATGTGAAGATGGAATGATGGCCGATTCCAAGTGAAAAAAATTCGTCTAGACCGGGAATTGAACCACGGACCTTCCGATTTCGCGCCGGACCGCCGGCTTAAAAAATGGGACGGTTACAAAAACGAAGAAACATGTACCTTTAATTCACCTGGTATCACATAGCATCCTACAGCATTTTGCTGTAGAGTATAAATCAACGTCAATATAAAAAAAACCTGGAGCATCTGGCAGATAATGGAGTGTTTTGAAAATTCTCAAGCAGTCATTAGCGGCGCACTGTTGTGTCCATTGACCAGGCGGCAGAGAATCACAAAGAGCACAAGACAGCAAGAGGGAAGGTCGGATCCCTATGTAATCCAATGAATTCAATAAGCAGTGAACGTAACGGCAGAAGTCGTCCGACTCTCGGCCGTAATTCCTCCACCAATCGATTCGAGGGCTCACGAGTCACGAGGGATGGCTCCACGCGACGAGTATTTCCACGGAGCGAACCGATAATAATCATTCTAAAGGCAAGAGGAAAATCAGGATCAGCTTGGTGCTAATAATGGTTTGCGATTGTTTCCATCATCTTCGAGCGAGGTCATGTGCACAATGTAAATGAAAAGCATCTGGGACTACACGCGAAGAAATTTGATAGTTTACTCGCAAATTATTTGTGTTCATCCACGCTCATTACCTCAAGCATTTACGACTTCAAAGCAGATATTTAATATATGTATATATGAATGTGTGTGTGTGTATATATACAATGTCTTGGTAGAAAATCGCTCTCGGCGACGATGGACATGCATAAATAAAACAGTGATACACTAAACAAACACAGAAACACGCAAAAAGGACACTCGCAAAAGAAAACTTGGACGTTTCGATGGTCAAGCCATCATCATCGGCGGTAGAATATATATATCGTTCAAACAGATGGTGAAAGAAAGAGGATAGGAAACATAAAATTGGACATATATATATTTATATAATATATATATATATTTATTTATTTATTTATGTATGTACATTAGGGTGTCCCTTATTTTCCGACTTCGAAATTTTTGAATGCTCACCCTCCAATTTTGTTCGAATGACTCTAAAACATGCATTTCCAAAATTTTGTTGAGATCTGAGCGTTCTAACCCGTGCCGACTTGAGCGCGAACTCGAATGAAGAACAAGTCTGGATTTTCCAGCCAGCGCTGAGGCCTGAGCCTGTTCTTAGGGGTCGTGCATAAACTACGATACCAACTTAGGGGGGCCTCTACAATGCCTCTACAATGTTTCAAGTCCTCTTACCACCAAATTGCTTACATTTTATTCTTCTTGTGGGTTAAATAGCGACCTCGTGACAGCACTTTTCAAGGCAGCAGTCAGAAATGTGGGGAGGGGAGAGAACAAAGTAGATGAAAGTCACCGAAAGCGGTAACGTAGTTTATGCACGACCCCTTACGTGCATTGCAGGCAGTTCATTTTTTGTTATCCATCGTGTCACACGTGTTTTCGGGTCGCTAATCTAACATAATGTCACATCAATTACGCAGTGCCAGGGAACGTGTGTTTTTAATAGGAGATATTAAACAGCAAATACCTGGACACAAATTACCATCAAATAGACAAGTGCTTGAAGTTTTTTTTTATAACATACGGGAGGTAAAATTAACTGTCAGTGTAAGTGCTAATCTTGTGGTTCGTGAGTGCATGATATTTTGGGAGAAAGCAAGAGTTCCGACGAGAGCTATTCAGCATTGTTCACAAAAACTTATTAGCTTGCATTCGGAGTGGAGAAAATTGCAAAATAATGCAAACAAGTGTGAAGATATTTTTAAGCATCGTGAAGAGGAGTTTACAAATAATTTGGAAAATCTATTTGATATTGCACATGCCAATGCTCTTCAAATGATCAAGTTGGAAGAAGACAGGATGTTTTTACTTCGGCAGCGAGAGCCAGGACGTAAAGGCTACCTTGCAGGAGTAGACCAAAAGCTCGCGGATAAAGAAGAAAGGGCGAGGCAAAGAAAATTAGAAGAAGAGAAAAGGAAAGAGAAACAACTGTGAGCAGCATCTACATCTTCTGCTGTACCTCCTTCTTCATCATCTAAAGATTCAGATAACGCACATCCAAGTTCAGGTGAAATCAACGTTGGTAAATTTTTCGGAGAGACTTCTGAGAGTACATCAATGCAGAATGCTACAAGGCTTGGTACGAAAGATTTTATCACTCCTAAATTATTGGCTGCCTTGGGTAGATGCCAGCTGAGTGTGAGAGATTCTGTATACATCCTTCAGGCGACAGCAGAGGCACTTGGACATAATACCGAAGAACTCTCTATTAATAAATCTTCTATTCATCGAATCAGACAGAAGAAGAGAAGAGAACGTTCCGAAACAATTAGATCTGCTTTCAAGAATGATATACCTGCAATTCTTACTGTTCAATGGGATGGTAAACTGTTGCCTGCATTAAATGTCAGGGACCCAAAAGAAGAAAGACTTCCAGTTGTTGTTACATTTGAGGACAGTGAACAGCTCATTGGGGTTCCAAAATTACAGCATTCTTCTGGTAAAGAGCAAGCGAACGCTGTTTGGAACGCATTATGGTATTGGGGTATAGAAGACAATGTACAAATTCTCTGCTGTGACACAACTGCATCAAACACTGGACGTTTTAATGGAGCATGTGTCTTACTTGAGTAAAAATTGGACAGGGAATTGTTGTTTTTTCCGTGCCGTCATCACATATATGAACTTATTTTACGATGTGCATTTGAATGTAAAGTACGTGATGTAACAAGCAGTCCTGACATACCACTTTTTAAACATTTTAGGGAAAGCTGGGAGAGTGTCAATGCCAATAATTTTCAAAGTGGCAAAGAGAACGTGGAAATGTTTTTTAGTGAGTCGGAAATCAAAGAAATGCTAGACTTTTATGAAAGTGAATTAGATAAACTAACTCAGAGAGGTGATTATCGTGAACTCATAGAGCTCTCTCTAATGTTTTTGGGAGGAGACTCTGGAAAAAAACTAAAAATACACCCTCCTGGGGCGATGCATCAAGCTCAATGGATGGCAAGAGCTATTTATTGTTTAAAAATGTTTCTGCTAAGATCACAACTTAAATTATCCAGTGTAAATAAAAATGCCTTAAGAGATGTATCTCTATTCATTGTAACTATTTATGTCAAACCGTGGCTTCAGTGCAGTGCAGCTGTAAAAGCTCCTTATCAAGATCTCCGCTTCTTAAAAGTTCTAAAATCATATGAAAAGATAGATTCCACAATTTCAAAAGCAGCTCTAAAAATATTTAGTCACCATATGTGGTATTTATCAGAAGAGTTGTCTGTCCTATCACTCTTTGATGATGAAGTAGACGTACAAATCAAAATCAAAATGGTAGCAAATTTATCCAGAGAGAATCTACACATGGAAAAAAGATATATTCCTCTATGTGGAGAATTGGATGGACAATTATATGGTAAGTTTAATTTTATACTGATTACCATTCTTTAATTTTTAATTCGTTAATATATATATCACCTAATTCAGTCTTATCTTCATTTCAGTGAAAACTATAGACGACTTTGCGTCATCCAAAAGCAGAGATCTGTTCTCTTGCCTGAAGTTGGACATTAGTTTTATTCAAGAATGTCCTTCGACATGGACGAGCAACACTTGATATTTAGAAGCTCAAAGGATAGTTATGAAGTTGAAAGCTGTGAATGACAGTGCTGAAAGGGGTGTTAAATTAATGCAAGATTTTCATTGACTACTGACGGTAGATGAAGGGCAAAAGCAATTTGTCTTGTGTTGTGTTCAAGAACACCGCAGACTGTACCCAGATTGCAAGAAAGAAACACTGAAAAGAAAATATCCACATTATACTAAAAACTAAAGAATACTGAAAACAATAATAGTCTAAAGAGTGAAAATGTATTAAATTGTAACATAAAATTAAATATGAAACATGTATCAATAGCTTTTTCCCTGACTTTAACCTACAAAACCTATAATTCCTAATATTAAAATTTCAAGCTCAAGTCGGCACGGGTTATTATAGGCCTATTGAGATGAAATTATGTTATTGAGTACATCTGACCCAATGGAAAATATTTAGGGGGTGAGCCCAAAAAAATTCGCAGAAATTTTTTTTTTTGCAAAATAAGGGACACCCTAATGTACATAGAACGGATATACATAGGGTAGGGTGAAGACGGGAAAAATGAAACTGATTCCAAGTGAAAAAATTCGACTACACCGGGAATCGAACCACGGACATTCGCGACGGGAAGAACATTGCGGGTATTGCATTGGGAAAATTACAAGGACTCAAATGCATTAATTTATTATATTCCTCTCAAGATTTTAAGCTTGTACATACCAGTAATCAGACGAACAAGCACTATAATAATTTCCACTTACAAATCGAGAAAAGACAAAAAAACACCCGTCTCTTTGCACACACCCCCTTGCGTTGTTGCGACTGGGTTGGCTCCGTCGATTGCACAGTTTTATATTGAAGTCCAATTGCCTCCGGTGGGTTTTTCGAGGCTGTTAAACATGAAACAAATAATCTCAGGCTTAACACAGCGGAATTTGTCTAACGCAAAAAAAATGAAATACTCGTTAATAGCATTTATCCAACATATAATTTTACCAACGCGCCATGGCTTCAACGGATGACAGTTACTTCCAATGACTACAATCACGGTTAACTTAGAAAATAACGGTTATCCGTTGAAATCATGGTCGATAACTAAAAGGTAAGCATCGATAAATACTATCGACGAGCATTTCCTGTTTTTAGTTTAATATAATAATAGGAATATGATAAGGTACGGTAAACCACGGGAAACAGCTTGTAGACCATCAATCATTTTGACCACGAAAAAAATGTTATTTAAGGGAAACAAAGAGTTAGGTGAAGGTCTAGGTAATGCTTTGCTCCGGGCAAAAAAATAGAAATTGATTTACAACTCTGAGAGAAAATTTGCAGAAAGGTCAAGAGCCTAGTAGATATTTCAACAAGAGTACATACCTAATAAAGTTTTTTCAAGCCATTTCTACACAGATTGAAGGTAAATATAGAGTATATAATAAAATTAGTCGAAAATTTTCATTTTTTTAAAGGAATCCCTAGAAGGATATCACATTATTCCGTAGATTTATATCAAGTTTCCTAAAATTGCACAACCCTGTTAGTATCATGATTTCATTTCATGAGTATGGAGCAAGTTACGCAGTTGCTTCTTGCTTGAGGGCCGGGTTTGCACGATGGCCAGAAAATTTTCTACCCATTCCGAGGGCCTAGCGTAGAATCAGTTAGGGCATAGTGTTGGAGATATGTGGAAGTAGAAACTAGACCCCTTCTTGGATGTATGGTGGACTCGTGTGCTAAGCACTCCGTCAGGGAAACTGCGTGAACTGTCGAAGTCCCCTCTGGCGCCTTGCGTCAAGAAAGAGAAGGCCATCGCCACCGGGTTTCCCTCTTCTCCTCAACTCCCCTTCGGAGGAATCCTCTCCTTAGCAACCTCCTGCCTCAACTGTGCCAACCGCCTCCCGGCACACCCACTCCTCGTCTCGAACACTTCAAAATGTCGCAACGAATTTGCGAACGCTCTCGACACTGCGGCGCAAAGAAGAACAGCGAAGACATGATTTCCGATACGATTTCGGAGAGGCAGGATCTTCGAGGGGATGGTTCGGAGGGGATCTGACGAAAGCAAAGATCCTCCGCTCAAAGAGGAGCCAATCAATCGAAGGAGCGGCGGATGTCCGGCCCGGAGGGACACGGTCTGCCGCGCGGTACAGCCTCCGGAGACGAAAAAAAAACGCGTCACGCGCAACTGCCTCTCATCTGCTCTCCCAAGACGAGACCAATGGTGGTGGGCGAAAGGGGGGAGAGTGGGAGTGGGTAGAGAAGGGGACGATTTATATCTAAGACGGTGATGGTCGCGAAGCAAGGTGAGTAGAAGGAAAGTGTACCTTCTAATCACCTTGGTCGCGAAGGGTTGGTGGCGACATTAAAGAGGCGAGCATCGGGCCGCGAGAAACAAACTTTAGTTCGAAGGGGAAAGTGTAGATGGCGTCGTGACGCACGACAGGGAAGCCTGCTTTTATTTATTTGCGGAAAACGATCCACCCGCAACGACTATCCACATTCATCCGCAATTTAACTATAAATATTAATGAATAATGCAATGCTTTCATGAAAATTATTTTCATTTTGCATTATCTAGATTGATCATTGCGTCACCGCAACAATTCTGCCACTAATATTAGTATGTTTTCTGCGTACCTAACAAGTGATCTGATCTGATCCATCCAATACGACCAATTGCGCATTTGCGATGGCTCCCATACGATTACTTGCCGTACGCTTGCCATCGCTCCTTACACATAGATACACGTACGTGGTGGAACGGTGATATGACGTTTGCTGACGGCGGTTAATCTTGAAACGATATTAGAAATACGACGGCTCTTCAAAACACCAAATAGCCAATATTTTCCTGATTTATTGCGTGTGAAAAAGTTGATGCACTTTTTTATACAAATAACTCTTTAATTATCAACTTGTAGTGACCCCGTGCCTAATAGTGTTTCTCCACGACAAATTGGTTTGTCTCGGCAAAACATTGCTTCTAGGCATGCACCTTCATCGTCATCCCAGTTGCATTTAAAAATTTTAATTTTCGGCAAGGTTTCAGCCGGACTGCTGTGTATTCCTCTCAGCCTATTTATTCTCCTGCCTTACAGGACCCTGGCGGCCGAGCGAACCCTGAATGAACACTCGTCTTCGGTACAATCTTCGGTAATCGTCGAGAAAACCAAAAGGAGGTAATTACCACACGCTATCCTTTTAATCACCATCACCGCCCGTGACTCCACTCTGGTGCGGCACCAGAGGTGCGAGCGATTAGCGTGTCAACGGAGAGGACAGGGCGTTTCGAGGGTTGATGTGGAGGAATGTCTCGAATCTCTCACACAGAGAGAATGAAAAATCATTCGTCAGAGGACAGGGACTACTCGAACACAGATAGATCTCGCTCGCCGCTTGATAACTAACACGGATCCTCTGTTGCGCTGTACGTGCAAACGTTTCGCCTCCGAACGAGGTGGTATAATTCTCGTGCTGCAAATGTGGAAACAAACACCTTCGAACTTGAGCTTGAACCTACGAGGTGCCGAGCATGTGACTCCAGAAAGTTTGTATATTCGCGAATCGCGAGCATGGCGCCACATTCCACAAGGCTAAAAGACATTCTAAACAAATGGGTGTTTACCTCAAACCAATTAAAGGCTTCAAACTTTAAACGGGCTATATGGAAGGAGATTTTAAATGCCATAGAACAAAAAAAACAATGGTTCAATAAACCAATCGCTCCATCAATTCCGCTAATCAATGGTTAAAGCACCCTGGGCGCGAAATTAAGGGTTCGAAGAGCCAGTCCTTGCGTATGATTTGTTTCAGTCTCAATTGGAGGCAGCAGAGGTGAGCGTCGACTCGCAGTGGGTGGAGGAGGCACGGACAGAGAGACACGCCGGTTTCGACCGAATACTATCGCCGCCGAGAGTGAGCGCCGCTGTCCGTAATTCGATTTGGCGTCTCTGGCGCTTGGAACGCCGCCAATCACAACAATCTAGGACGAGCCCTCCTCCACTGGGGGTGCGGGGGAGGATAGGGGCGCGGCCCCCTCCCACCCCCCATTTCCCATCTCGGGAGCTACAGGAGTTCAAGGCAGCCGGTGCGCACGATTGCACCCGTGAATCGGACTTGTCTCCGAAAAAAATATGTCATGGGCGAAATTTAAAACAGATCTCTCAAAAAAAATAAAGAGGTTTTAGAAAAAGAAAAATTGAGATAATACCGATGGAATGACAAGAACTATTGATAACGAAGAAAGAGAAAGTAAACAAAACATGAAATAACAAACTGAAAAAATCAAAATGTACTCGGTGGATACGGCAAAATCAAAATGTAAACGGTGTCTATGGATTCAAAGGTGTAATTCTAGAGGATAATAATTCAGTTTTCACTTTCATTTCCACACGAACACCGACGCCAACACAAGCAACATTGACCGGTTTGGCGGCAAGAGACTCTCGCGATTAGCGAAACGGATATTTCACGCGTCTTCGGCGCGACTAATGAGTAACTACGGGTTGCGAAGAATGCAGTGTCGCGCACGCGGGGTGGGAATGCAAGGGGTGTCGGTTGGAGGAGGAGGCCACCGCAAAAAAAAGTCCGTCGTGTGCTACTTGGGCACATATCAATCGCCTCCACCCCCAATCGACGTCGATCACCCTCGGAAAGGGGACGGTGGACCAAAGGATAGGGCGACGCCACGATCAGCCACTCTCTTGGCACAGGAATGTCTTCTAGAGTGATATACAACGAACGCTAGACGAGTTCAGAAAAATGGCGCGCGCCTCCTCGCTCACGCATTCAAAAAAAATCATCCGAAGGCAATTGGACAACGAAGTTGGTGCCTCAATATGAAAAAAAAACAGCCTTGATTCTCATTTCATGGTTGTAGTAGTAGTTTGTGATTAGGGAGAGTGATAAGAATGATTGTATGTATGGTGAGGGCAAATGATGTTTAAGTAATTGATCAAGTAGACGATTTTGTGTATCTTGAATGTTTGCATAATATATTGGAGGATAGATGAATAGATTACAAGGCGAGTGAATGCCTGTAGGAAAGTAGTGGTTACCATAGATGCGTGGAGCATATCTAGGAAAGAGTATTTGTCTAGGGAAGCGTGAAATCGCGGTGTACAAAAGCGTTCTGCCCCCGACGTTATTATATGGCAGCGAAACTTGGATATGCCAGGATAATCATAATTGTGGGATAAATTCAGCGGGGATGGGGTACCTGAGAATTGTTGGCGACTAAAGTAGGAGTAATAGGCCTAGAATTGAGTTGGTGATGAAAGAATGTGGGTCGGATGGTCCAGTAATGGGCATACTTACATGATATGATAGAAGTGTGTGCTTGGTTGGCTTGTCCATGGACGAAGAGAATGGAATAAAGTCAAATAACGACACAGATATGATAGTGGAGTTAATGGCGTGAGAGGTAGACAAAGAAAGTCGAAGGTGGCTCTAAAGATGAGGAATATGGGGAACCTTAAGAAGAGGAGAGGAAGCAGGTCGCAATAAATGAGTGCAAGAGAAGTGAAAGAGATGCAAAGATAGGGCATTATGGAGGGAATTATTACTAGCCATTGCTCTAGGTCTGACAGCGATAAATAAGTTCTTTGACTTCGCCCACATCGAGAGGGAAAGGCATGATGGGTAAATCTGTGCATATGTAATTTTCATCGCATACTATCCTAGACACAAAGTTGTACATACGGTAAGGTGATTTTTGAACGGGTGGCTAATGACATCGATGCGCTAATAAAGTTCGATAAGAGATAATCTTTACAAGTAGCTGATGCTGGTTGGAGTGATCCGAAACACATTTATTTGGAACAAACGTCCCAAACCTTACCCCCAAATGAGTGAATAAGCACTGATTGTTCAATGTCAAGAATGTACCTATTTCCTTAGGGATTCTTCTACCACATACTCATTCACATCTGCTGTCGTCAACCCAATCCAGCAGAACGGATCACGAAGTGTCACAGTCTTCCACAAATGTTTAAGCCTGTACGCTTAGCATCAAGGAGCCAAGAAAAAATGAATAACAGAAAATGGTGCAAAGCGACCACGTCCACTTGATTCGTACCCAAAACCCATCTTGGTTTCTATCGACATCCGGACGAAGATTCCGATACTTAAGCACCTATTACATATTATGCACCCTTTCCATTACACAACCATGATTTCCTCATAATCGTATTCGATTTCGCCAAGAGGTTCAACGTCACATATTAATTTAAATTTCATATTTTTCAGCCATGAAACTGTATTTAGCGACGGTGTACGTTTATGAAATAGAAAACATCATTTTTGCGCCGATCTGCACGACAATGTCTCTCCAATTGATATATGTACAACAATTCTCAATGAAAGAATCGCTAAAACCATGACAATCAGAAAACTTGGCGCATTTAAATATAAAAACATTACTCCACGGTACCCCATCATCACCCGAATCAATTCAATGAATTTGCTCACACTCCTGACGCAAAGATAGCATCAGAAATTAAACGGAAACGTAGTTTTCATGTTTTCTGAATTATTTTAACAGATTTATTTTAACCATACTTTTTATGAAATCGCAAAAAGAAACAGAACGGCTCGAAGCAAACGATTCGAAGTAAAGCCTAGAACTTTTACGTTTGGTTAACCACTGTGACTTTTACACGTACGACAATATTTTGGCGCTATTAATATTAATGCATAAAGTTCACGCTCCTTACAACGGCTTCAATTATAAAAAGAAATTATGATAATGTTTTCTGTTTAGAGAAAGTCCTCGCCCAACCACCTTATACCAAGCCAACCTTAAACGCAAACAATCCCAGCGAGAGGAAGTGAGGCCCACCGCACTCTCGGGGCTCGAACCCGGAGACCTCGCTTCTAAAGGCGAGAGACCCCGGCCGGAGCCCGGTCGCCTCCGCGACAGGGAGAGGCCGCGCTTCGCTCGGGGGAGCGGGCCCCACCGTCGTCCCAAAGATGGACCCCTGCTCCACCCGCTCCCCAAAGGCCTCTCACTCCATTCATTTCCGGCACATCGCCCGCGCCCACCACCTCTCGAGACACCACGGTGACAGAGGCGTGGGGGCCGCGGGTGTCGGGGACGCCGTGTCCGGGACGACAGATATCCGGGGGCGTGGAGCGATGACATATATCGAGTGTGTTGCCGTGGAGTTCGGATCGCCGACATTTTCGGAGCACGCCCACCAAAGTCCGCGCGAGTCCGAAAAAGGCGACAATGTACCCCTTCCGAGGTGACGTTTTAATTGACCGAAGCCGCGAACGAATACTTTCCGAAGGAAAACAAAGTAGCAGAGTCGCCCGAAGGCTCGACCGAGGCGAATAAACAAACACAAAGATGAATGCTCGTCGTGGCCGCCGAGGGGGGTGGACGAAAGAGGTGAAGAAGGCACGCGCATTCACACTGCGTTGGTTGGGGCACTCACCTGCGTTCCGCAATGGTTTCCTGATGAACTCTCCGTTGTCCATGAGGGGCGCCTTTTGTCGCGCGAGGGCAGGCCGCGGTCCCGCCGAGGGCATGGCGCCCAGGAGGACGCAGGCGGCGGCGAGGGCGACGACGGAGGGCAATCGGCACCTGTGCTGCATCTCGACCGACGGACGAGCGGCACGGAGGGAGAGAGGTGTCCCGGGCAAGTGTCGGTTGGTCACCCGGTGGTGTGTTTGTGTGTCGCCCCGCGCGAGAGGGACAGAGAAGAGAGAGGAGGATATTGGCGCGCTCACACGTCCCGTCAACTGGACTGCCGGAGCTTACTGGAGTGACTGTCCGGTGCGCGCGGGAGGGGAGGGAAGGGGTGGGGTGGGGGAAGGAGGGGTGGAGGGCGGGGGAGGAGGACGGCGAAAGGGGGGAAGACTCTCCCTCTTTTACTCACTCGCACACACTAGGGGTCTAAAGAGAGATGGTCCTCCTGCTCTCCCGCGCATGTATACAACAGAGAGAGATTTGGGGGTGGTGGTGGCCCAGTGGAGGAGGATAAGCCTTCTCCGCTTCGATGTCTTCTTCGCTTGACCACACACGCACGCACCTCCGACGCGACACAACGACAACAGCACTCACGAACAAAACAATAACACACTAAGAGAGAGAGAGCACAACAACACTGGGAAGCACGGAGAACACTTGGGATGTTACCCTCCGCCTCTTCTCCTGATCCTCCGCCTCGATCGACTGCGCCTCACTCCTCTCGGCCGAGCCTCGCACATGCAAAAGAGGAAGACATTTTTATTTTTACTACGATTAATGGATTATCGGGGGAGGGGTGGAGGGTTTTTATATTTCTTCGATTGCTTGGGCGGGGATGAAGGAGATAAAATGCTCCTCGCGGTTTATTTCCTTATTTACTGGTTTATTTATTTCGATGGCCTTGCCTGGGTTGTGCGGGATTCCCCTCTTGCAATGATAAACGACGCCGGTCCGATACCGCTACCGAATTTAAGGCTGAAACTAACAGTGACTTAATCCAGGCCCGGAACAGGATCTTTCCCTAATACAGGACGCCATTGTGAGCAGTGTTAGAAGAAATATATAGTGTCTATGCTATGTTTTACGTATACTTTAATCCTGCCAAATGACAAACAAACGCCTATTGACTTGACCTGAATTTGTTCCCATATCTACATCTACATAATAGGTACCCTGCAAGCCAACTCAAGGGTGTGTGGCAGGGGATATATATCTGCCGATCATGAAATAGGAGAGAAAAATGATGGTTGGGGAAGGGGGAGGGCGTTTAGAAAACATCGGCTAGGGAATTTAAAGAAAACTAGAAAAAGAAAAGAAGAAAGGGAGTTGTAAAAACTGTGAGTGACACATTCCTTCCGACTTATTAGTCGGAAGAGTGTAACGACTCAATGTCGACTCCTCTTGTGTTGGTTGCGTATTTTTGCTCAGAGTACCTTAATCACGATTCTACTCATTGATGTCGAGCGACGGGAAGATAGATCCCTGAAGAAGAGAGAAGGGATCGGATCGCTCAATCCAAGGGTGTGACAAAGCCGCCTTATATCGGAAGGATAAGTGCTTGGACCATTTTTCAAGTGAAAATTACAGAAAAAAATTACAAAAAAAAGATTTCAATATATGAGTCATGTATGTATATGCTATGCAAGTAAATGCCATAATGGTCCACTCTGGTGAACATGGTTTATTCTCAATGCATAAGGAACACCGCCAAAGATATCATCGTAATTATTGTAAACAACGGAGATGGGCGAACACCATTCTTTCACCCGTCAGGGAGTAATTATTGCGAAGCAGCTTTACTGGCTGCAGACCAGAAAATACCACAACTTTAGTCAACTTCCTTAACGATTTACACAGGTCTTTCTAATGGGTCAACGCTCGCCAGCGTTCATGGAATAAAGAGGGATCGGTAGGAAACAGGTGATAAACATTCCCATGATTGAGGGCACGATTAGACGAGGTAGGTGCACCTCATCCTCTCCTATCACTCAGTCCCTCGGTCAAATAAAAAGGGTCTCCCTTCCCCTCTCCGAGTCGACAGCCCCTTCGACCAATCAATCCCTCGGCACACCGGCCCACGAGCGTACCAATGCAGTCGGATGCGGTGTTATTCGGGGGTTATAGGTTCCGCACCACACAGGGTGCAGGGAGTGTCGGGCGGGGGGTACCGTACCTTGGGTGCTCAAGGCGATCGGAGGCTGCCGTCGGACGAGGGCAGCAGCGGGAGTCCGTCTGCATCGGACGTCTCCTCGGGAGGACTGCCGGCTGCGATGACTTCTCCTTCTTCATTCTCGAGAGAGGAATGACGCCGGGAACAAGAGAAGAACACAACCGCGCGGCAAACGAGCGCTATTCCTCCGCTCCGTGTGTGGGGGAGGGGAAGGTGGCGGGAGGGGGCGGGGGAAGCGGGCGGGCGCACCTCTCTCGGGGGCCGTGGGGGTTCAGTCGACGGCGAGGCGGTGCGCGGGCGGTGCGGCGTGCAGCCGGGGGCGCGGGGGTGGCTGACGGCCGTGGGAGGGGAGGGAGCATATCACGGGGGCGGGGTCACGGCTCCTCTCCCGCGAGAGATCCCCGAGCGTTCGACAGGGGCCGCAGAGACGAACGAACAACTGACGGCGACGCAGCGATGTTCACGTGCGAGGGAGCGTGCGCGAATGGTGGTGTTCACGCTCACTCACGGAACTCGAAGAAGCGCGGCAGCCTCTAGAAGGGGCTTTTGCCCGACTCCCCCTTTCCCCACCCCCCTTCCTCTGAGTGCCACACCCCCGCACGAGAGCCGAAAGAAGTCTCTCGCTCACTCGACTACTCTCACTCTCGCCAGAGAGTCCACACTCTCGTGTCCACGCGCACTCTCGTTCAGCGATCGTCGCAGTTTCGTGCTCTGTCGACACGGCACCCCTCCCCCCTTCCCCCCTTTCTCCCCTCCCCCCGCCTTCTTTCGCAGGGTCCAGATGTCGCCACCACTCTCCCGTGCGTCGTGGGGCAGCGCGCAATAAGTGCACTCGGACGTAAACACGCGCGCACAGAGAGACGTATGACGGGAAGAAGGGCGGCGCTCTGAGTGCAGTGAAGAAGACGCAGGAGAAGGCGAACGAGTGAGTGAGACACGCGCGCACGGACAGAGAAGTCGACGAATGATTCCGACGACGTCTCGCACACGACTGTCTGTCTCCTCTCTACCGACTCCCCTCCCCTCCCCTCCCTCCCCCACTCTACGCTACTCCCCCCTCCCTCCCTCCCCTCCATTGAGTCGCGCGGCGGAGGACGTGCACTCTGCGCGCTCACGGCTCTCTGCGGCCACGGAGAGCGATACTCACAAGAGCAGAAGAGAGTGGGAGAGGAGGAAGATGGAGCGAGGCTGCAAGGAGTGAATGCGTCGTCTGCCGAGCGTGGCGCTGCGGTGGGTGGCTCTACACCCCTCCCCCCCCATGAATCCCCCCGCCCCCCCCACCCTTTCCATTCGCGTCGACCGATATTCGGCTCTCCGAGAGAGAGGAGGAGTGAGCGATCTTTCCGCGGAGGCCGGCGGGCCGCCATCCCCCCCGGGGGGAGAAGGGCCGCCCGGAAGGGTCTTCGAGGGACGCGCGCCTTCTGAGATTGCGGTCCAGTGTGCGAGAGAGAGATAAGACCCACGAGCTCTTAAGGGGACTGAAGATTGATTGCCTCACCGAAAGCGAAGTTTTCTCTCTCCGATTAATGCTCGAAATCGCTGAATTTTACATAAAATTCCAACCGAAGCAATTTCTGATAAGAATAGTTCCAGGCGTAAGTTAGAACGGGTGAGTGCAATGTTGAACGTCTTCGTTCCTTTCATCCGCGACCTTCTAAATATGTAAGTGGCTCGATTCCTGTTTACATGATGGATGAACCCGCGCTGGCCCTTCACCTTGAATGTGAATTCCCATAATGCGTTGCGAATCGAGGGCTAGGATGAATCACTCTCGGGAGGTTCTCTCTCGTTGGCCAATGTGAGCCACTTGGGATGAAGTGGTCCATCCAAGATGAAATCCATGGCCTCTACGAATTTCAATCTACGTCGACTGATTGAGGTATCGAAGGGGGTTATAGTGATCGCTGCATTTTGCGCCTTGAGATGAACTTTCTACAAGGTTAGGTTCATGTTTATGAGCTCTGACGCCCTTTAAGTGCGTAGGTACCTCAAAAAATATAGACTAACTCTTTAATTACGCTGACAATTAGATGGAGAAGTCTTGAGATGCAGATATCTACAGGTGTAGTAGTTACATTCAGGAAAATGATCCAAAAGACAAATGAGTATTGTAAAAGAAAAGATATGTAAACGTGTTGAAATAATAGAAACAGCTATACTCACAACAAACATAAATGATTAAAAGATGCCTTTCTCTGATTACCTGGGTAAGTAGGTACCTTGAACCGAAAATTTTTGAAGAGTGAAGCGAAAACCCCACAAACATCTTTCAAGAGACTGCAAAACTAATAGTGAGTAGTTGCTCATCATTGTTGTCTTCGAGAGAGAGAAGAGACGGCTAGAGAGAATAAAAATAAATCCCCTCTACACCGCCGAAGACATTCACGGCCACTCTGAAAGGCATTGACCCCATGACCTCCCTACAGGTCCTCTGCACTTGACCAACCCCTTCCCCCCCCACCTTCCTCTCTCTCTCTCTAAATACTAATGTACTCCAAAAACCAAACGCCAACTAATCTTATGAAATTATATTAAAGGTTTTTTCCAGATTTTTTCAAGGTTTTGCAGTGAAATTTCATGACTTTCGACCCATATTTCATTATCAATATCTGATTGTAATGCATATATTTCTTTCACCATAATTTACATTGAAGTTATGAGTTACTTGACTGCTATACTTTAATTTTAAAAATAAGTCCCTAGCACTTCACCTCTATGAAGTGAGGAAAATTTTATTTTGATTCGAGAAATTTGAAAGAAATAAGAATAAATCCTCACATGGTTTATACAAAAATATCTTCGAGACATATGCAAAGAAATGTAAATTAATCCGGAATCCAACTTTAAAATGTAGGAACTAATAACATTATTTCATTACATACAGAATAACATACCTTTAAAAAAAACCTACACATAAGCCACCACCAGGGTGTGTGTCCACCCAGTGGACATCGGGACCTCGCACGTTCCCCCGGCCGCTTAGCGCAAACCAAACATCGGTCAGTGTGCAGTCAAACTAGAAACTGGAATGGTGCTCATGCAGCACACTGCAAAAGAGACATATAGTGGTTAATATTATTAAATACTATTAATTTATGAATGCTACGAGATACTACTTCATGCAGAGAACATAATATTGACGGACATATCAAGCGGTGTAAAGTGTTAGTAATGATGCTATGTTTATGTTGAACGTCCGGCAAAAATATTCAAATGCTTTTTTCGTGTCAAATAAAACAAAATTTTCTTTTAATTACAAATATATTAATTTATTGGAAACACTCCTAGATAAAACCCCTTTATCTAAAAACCCTGAGATGAATACAGCTTATTGAACATAAGAGATAGCTGCAGTAATGAAAATGCTATAGGTAGTTATTTAAGTTTAACATTGAAGCAGCAAAATAAAATGATTTTACCTAAATGCCCAAAACTGAGTCAAAATTTGAATCATTAGATTTCAAGTGATACCTGAATATGTTTATATTTAAAAATTTATTTAGATTTTTAGATAAGAACAAAGGCAAAGGAAACGGTGGCACACTTGACTTTGTGGAAGTTATCCATTGCGGAAGGATTAAAATAACTTAGTTAATTCCACATGTATTATTTATTGTCGAAACCCGGGTCATGACGATAAATATTACAAGTGGAATTCACTAAGGTATTTTAATTTTTCCGTAGGAACAAAGGCATTCACTGATTCGTCACAACATTTTCTTCTTTTTTTTGTTGCTCAATGGAAGTAATTTAGAGCTCCATTTCAGTCACCATCTTTTTTTCTTTTTCTTCTAGTTCTTTTGTAATAATTGAAGAAGAATTCATCAAAAACAACCAATTAATATCTTTAGCTAAAGACCAAACTCTGAAATTTCAAAATGAAGTTAAAAGTGCCATCCGCAAGTCAGATATTATAGTGCTAGATGGAAAAATGGTCCCTAATTCAAATGAACCCCTCTACCCCAAGACTTTACGGACCCTTCGAAATAAACAGAAATGCTTTCCTATTAGAACGGTAGTCTCCCGTAGTTTCTTCCCCTACACATCTTCTACCGCACAGATTAAATACTTCGTTCCGAGAATACACTGGCCTCAAATCTAAATATGAAATCAAAAATCAATTGAGCTTGCTAACAATCGCCGCTAAAAGATATTAATATGCCCCTCGAAACACAACGTTGGTTTCGTTTCGTTAATAAAACCTGTTTTCTTGTTTCCTTTTTTTTAGAGGTCTTACAAATTAGGCCCATGAATTACTTCTCACTCACTCTGCAATACCCAACGAAGTTTCCAAAAAATTAAGGGCTTTGATTAAATAGGCAGTTAAACAAAATTACTTCACTTTCAGCAAACCGTTAAATAAACAAACAGATGACTTAGTTATGGGTTCCCTCCTTTCACTTGAACTTTTCCTCAACTCATTGGAAGAAAAGGCATTCAATTCCCACAAGCAACACATTAGTTTATTAAAATACTGGTTTGGATACGTGGATGCCATATTCTGTCTTTGGATTGGAAGTAACCACCAATTGCAGTCTTTCCTCAACCATCTGAACTCCCTCCGTTCAAACATTTCCTTCACCCGATATCGCTGGCACTCTGAATTTCCTACATTTGTCAATCTCCATTGCAGGGCAAAAACATGAGTTTTCAATACACAGGATACTTTTCTTACAACGATGACATCATACCAAGCGATTCGGTTCACCCCACAAGCATGCTGCTTTTCATTCCATTGGTCCATCGCCTCCTCCCACCCTTACACTCACGAGTTTCAAATATGATCTAAAAAAAACAAACAACCCTAGCTTTAAAACAAATTTTCCCCTCGCACAAACAGAAAGACCGATATCAAATTCAAGTGGTGCTCTCTCCCCTATTCCTAGCTAATATTTCTTGTGGAATTTCAAACCGCCTCGCGAGCTCCCTCAAAGCAGCTTTTTACAACACTCCCTTAACCCTTTCAAAACTTTTATTCAACGGCAAAGACAGACATCATTGACTCCTAAATTCTGGTATTTATAAAATTAAATGCAATAGTTGCAATATGGCATACATCGTCCAGACTGATAGAAGTGTTATCACACGTATCAAAGAACGCAGCAGAAGGTAGAGAAATACGGATTCCACCTCACATTTTGCTCAAAACCTACTCGATCAAAATCATACGAGCACTTTTTTTACCCGAAATGTCACACGATCTTCCCAAAGGCCTGAAAATGGACGCACTTGAACAAATATAAATTATCAGACAATCCAATACCCTTTGTAATGAATTATTATTTCCGCATATCCCTACCCATAACTCCTTTCCGACAAAATAAACGTTTCCCGCCTCACCAGCCCTTAACGTGTTTTTTCTCAACCCTGTATTTTATCTGTATTTTATCTGTATTTTACCCCTCTTCCTCCGTAATTACAACGATAAATATTAACGCGTAAAACAAACTTTCTATACCTTGAAGATACCGTAAATCGGAGGAACGCGTCGTACAATAAAACATTTGTAGAAAAGTACTAAGCATTTCCATTAACAATGAGTACTTATACCTAAATAGTAGTAGTTTATGTTAGTAACAGTTGACCTGAAAAACAAAAAAATAAAAATATTTAGTTTAATACAATTTTTACAAGTTTCTGAACAAACATTTCCATACGCATTGAATAATTTTGAAAGAACAAATTATTTTCTTCAATTCAACATCAAATTAACAAAATTGGTTCAATAAAGATAAAAATGTGATATATTATAGCATTCAATGTCGAAATTAGAAATAGGCTTTTTGTAAGCAAAGTTATTTTTTTTAATTTGTACTCGAATCATTTTCGATCATAAAAATCTGGGAAAATTAACTTGAGAATAGCTCACCAATGCTTTTGCGAGAAAAAAAAAAGGAAGAAAATCCGTGCAGTCGAGGGCAGTGGTGTTAGGTGTTCTTACTTGGGATGACCCAAATATCTGCCGAAGTTTTTGAGATAACCATTGATAGGGAAATTGGGTGAGTGTGGCGCGGCTCTAGCTGCACGGGGAGTGTTTCAGATTTCAAGTGAAAGCGATCAGAGGTGCACTTGATTTATTATTATTATTATTAGTAACCTCTCTCTCTCGCGTGTAGTCCATTCGCTTGATTAAGGCCCCGAGGAGGACACGGGTTTTAACTCGGGAGCGTCGAAGGCGGGAATTCTCGGTCTCACTCGCGCGCGTCGGCCCCGAGGTCTTGCTCCAGAATCCGACTCTGCCGGTGACGATGGCCTCCCGGGGGGAAAAGACCCGACACTTTTGCTATAAGGCCAAATACGATGGTTGACGGAGCGAATCTCCCTCACAAGATGGTCGTCGTAGACCGCATTACTGCATCATTTGAGCAAATTACACGATGTATTTTGCAAATGTTTACATAACTTTTTAATTTATTTTTGCCAAGAAATTTTTCTTTTCCACAATGCACATTAAGAAAACCAAAGATAAAACACCTCAATGTCCGCAAAAAAAGTGTCCCGGGTGGTAGGAAGGGTGGGAGTAAACTCCGACAAGGTAAGTACTGCTGAAATGTGTGGTGTGTGTATGAGCTCTTGTAATTGTCCCTGGAGCGGAATCCCATTCCCGCTAAACAATCACGGAGAGAATGTTCTGGTGACTCCAACCCCGTCGTCCTCAAACAGCCCAGGATCCCATTGTTTAGTGTTTGTGTCTTGGGGTTGGTCACTCGCGAGGAATCCTGTAAACGGCAACAGGATAATCGGGAATAACTTTAGTTCTGGCGTGTACCTGTTCTGACGTATGTTGGGAGTGTTTTACCCTTGATCATTATAGAGGTCTTAGAGCTCATCTCTCTCATGTTACTTTTCACATGTCTTTTTCCCTTAGTTTTTTATTACACGAATGCATATTCGAAAGGCATGGGCTTCGGTTGAGTAGACATCTTCACATCCTATCCCATCTTCATTCTCCTCCACCACCATTTGTTTTGATGCTCCAACACTGTTAAGTTTCACGACGTAAACTTTTTAACCTTCTCGTTTATTCTTGACATTAAATAGGATTTTAATTATTTGCACCCTCATTGAGATTCCAATTTACGAAATTTCTTCATAAAAATCCTCATAATTTATTGTGCACCATTCTGAGCAGCAGTGACATTGACCGCGACGTCAGCAACTTCAAATATAATCAATTCCATAAGATGCGGTCAGTTCAGCTCTTCATTTCAGCGAAGTCGAGCAGTTAGTAGTCTTTAGTCGCCGAACGACAGCTTCCGCCGCGAAGAAGAAATTCGCGGCGTGATTCAGAGAGGGAGTCCTCAACTCGATCGCTCTTTTCGTCCAGTGTTGCTTGACACAACCCACCCCCGTAATATTATTCGGAGGTTAAAAAAGGTTGGACTCATTTGTATCCCGTCGCCGTCACTTGTTCTACAATCTTCTCCTCTCCCCCCATTTCTTTTGCTTGATTGCGGAAACTGGACGGGGCGTTATTGAGAGGGGAGGGGGGACTGCCAAGTGGGGGAGAGACGCGCTCTGACGAGGGGGGGGGGACATTCTATACCCCTCCCCTTCCTCTTCCCGCGATGCGCGTGGAGGCAGCACCCCCCCCCCCCCCCCAAGGTACAAAATACCTACAGCATGTCCTCGCCATCTGAAATATCTACAACATTCACTACTTAGATCTCATGTTCGTTCACTAGAATTGAAATATATCGTATTTCATTGAAAAATAAGCAAAATTATTTAGCTTTTAGCAAGGGAATTGCCAAGAGATAATTGGAGAAAAATATGCTTTCTTAAACAATTTTACAGATACTAAACTATAATCTGTCCTTACTGTGTTTCTTCGTGGAGTATACTAGTTATTGGCAGTGATTACTATAATAAAAAAAAATTAGCAACAGCAAATCGCGTCCCGTAATTGAAAAGGCTCAGTGAAAAGTAAAGTTGTGCATTTACCTAATTTAATACATATTTTCTACAAAATTCCAATGAAAGCATGAAGTAATCTATAAAACATTTATATTGTCCTGATACTTCGCATATGTGAAGAAAACGAACATTCAAATATTTATGAAATGTCTTGCATGTGCCTAAAGGTTATCACTAGACGTTTCCTACGTATTTAAATGCAAAGCCACAGATGTGGGAATTTAAAATCAGAGAACGCGTAAGAAAGAGCACGGCAGGGGAGACGAACAGTGGGGGGTAAAGAGGGAGGAGGGTGGTAAGCGAGAAGAGAGTGGTGTGAGGAGGAAGGGGGTGAGTGCATTTAATTTTGGAATGAAGAGAGATAAATGGGCTCTGTTCAGACCAAGGCAAGGGAACGCTTGAGAGAGCCATACGTGCGCATGCATGCCAATTCTATGGTCTTGAGTCCTGGGGAGGGCGGGAGGCCAGCGTTCCTGCGTTGAAACATGGCTATAACGGTAGTGCGAGGAGGTGTGGGTGGTGGCGGGGGGCAATTTGTGGGAAGAGGGGGGTGCAGGAAGCTCGGTGAACGGACAGCCGAGGATGCCGAGGGGTGAGATGGCGAGGAGGGCGAAGGTTTACGCAGGAGATATTATTATTGTTATTGAAAGAGTGGCGAAGAAGGAAGGAAAAGGACGGGAGGGGAGGGGAATATCTGGAGGGGGGAGGGGCATTTCGCGTCCTCCCAGCCACATCAGCCGTCGGTCGGCGTCGCCGTCCACTCGGGACGAGGAAGACAAGATGTTATGGAAGAGATTAGATGGAACAATACGGTGTGATTGCAAATGTTAATGTTATTGCGCAATCGGCCATATTGGATGGATTAGTTGTGCAGTTATTACGCCTAAAACATATGCATAACTAGTGGCGGAATTTTCGTGGTGTCGCAACGATTCATGTGTTAATTTCAAAATGGATGTAACTTCCAAAAAAGCATTGAATTATGCACAAAATTTATGAAGAAACGGTGCGCGGTAGCCATGTCAAGTGGGTCATTTTTCGCAAATGGAAACAGTCGTCTTTCAGGCGACCTTCGTGCGTCTAGCAACACCACTCCTGTCCTCTTCCACCGAAAAGGAAGACGGGAAGGAGTTGAGAGAGAGAGAGAGGGCCACGGACACCAACGATTCATTCATCCCACCCCGCGCATGCGCAACAGAGAAAGAAGAAGTGTGCGAAATGTCCCCTCTTCGAATGTGTGCTTCTTGAGCGACTACCGGGGGAAGGGAAGGGGGGGGAGGAGAGGGGTAATTGGGTGGAGAGGGGGTCGCGGGGGGTTAAAAAGGCATCGACGGGCAATCGATCACTAATCGTATATATTTCAAGTGCTGCCATCCATCTTGCGTCCGTCTCGGATTCCGCCCCGGGAGGCTTGTGACTGATTTTATCTCGCGAGAGATTCCGACTCCGATGTGACGCTAATAAATATAGAAATCGTGAACGATAGATCTGATAGAAACATTGAGGAGTGAGAAGTCTTTTGAGCATCGCCCCTGAATACGAGGCATTCAGGGGTGATGAAGAATGCAGACGTTTGTTGGTGCTTAAAAAAATAGCTACTAATATATGCTGCAAATGTTGGTACATAATATGTCAAGGTATGTTCCATTGTCTGTCGGCGACAATATCTTAAACTAATGACAATTGGGTAATTCCACGTCAATTCGACCAACTAGTTGCACTTCACCTCACCAAGTGAAACGTATTTATATTTAATTCATTGGTGGCTACGCTCTATTGTTTTTCAATATATTTACCCGTTGATTGGTTACGGGAGTATGAAAAATTGACCCTTTCTTTAATTTGCGCTTGCGTTTGATATATCCTCTAGATCTTTAAACATATCATACCTATATCAGGACACAAATGCTTGTTTTAAATATATAATGACGACGCGTAACATCCACTGCTACGAAAACAATTAAACACTTTGAGTTTAAGTACATGAATATTGATTTTAAAAACTTCAAACGCGTTTTTCTCAATGCTCCTGCCTCTTTGAGTTTGGTCATTTTTGTGTTCTGTGGCTAGCAACTTTTTCTATACATCGTTGAAGTTTCGCGACGGTAATATTTTGTGTGGGAGAAATAAAATTTTATATGCTCGCTTTTTGCATCGCAGTTTCGTGATGTCTTAGGCTTAGAAGGTGATTTTAAGTGACCCAAAAGTGTTCCCGCACCATTTGATTTCAGGTGGCGGATCAAAAACTAAAAACAAAGAACTAGAAAGTACCAAATCACACCAATGCAGTGGTAGCGATGTCTCAATCTTGACAAATCCCAAAATTTGTTTTGGTATTAGTCGGGAAACACTTTTGAGTTTGTGACCCTCAAAATCTCGTCAAATTTAAGGCTCCAATCAGGAAGTGTCAAGGGTGTGGAAGCAAAAACCCGAAAACTGCTCGTAAGAATTTATTTATTACGAGTTTCACCCAGCATACAAAATACCGTTGAGGCCGGTGCAACTGCCCATTGAGATGATCAGCTAACAAGGCATGCTCTATGCCAAGTTTGTTTGCCAACTCTATCAGAGAAATTCCTCTATGAATTCAGAAACAATTTCCGTCGCTTATCTATGAGATGAAGGTTCTGCGACCTTTACATAGCCCGCCATAGACAGCCATTCCATTGGTGTGACCTATGAGCGTTTAATTTTAAATTTTCACATCAAATACTTCAACTAAAGTATACTGGAGTACATATTTAGTTAGCCATAGAAGAAGGTAATTTACAACTTAAATTGCAATTTAAAAAATTAACTAGCACCGTTGTAATTGGAAAAAAAACTGTGGCTCCGGGTGAGACTCATACAAATAACACATTTAATAACATAGACTTCTTTAACCTGTAAACTCAGTGAATAGGTTAAATATTGATGTTATTATCAATAAGATAAGAGTAATCGTTCTTCAGTTTAAACTAATGAAGAAGTTTCAAAAATCATTATTTTTCTAGTTATGAATTTTTTAACAAGTTCCGGCTGTGACATGGTAAATTTCTGGGTGTGACCTAATTACTCTTTCTGCTTTCCCTTATGAGTAAAATTCAATTTTCTTTCAAATTTTGGAAATGGCTCAGTATATTTGATTAATTAAGCTCAATTTAACCTGGCTAAGTCGAAATTCCAAATTGTAGAACAAAAACACTTTTTTTATGTTTTCCATATTTAGGCTCACTTTAAATGGAATGGTTGCATTGCTAATATCACACCTGAATTTTCACACGAATTTAATCTTAAAACTTGAGTACTGTGACTAAAAATTTGCATCTATATTGAAGAAATATCCTTCCAAATGTCCCTTTAGAAGAAACTCCATGAGTAGTGTAAAATTTGCGTCCAAATATTTTTGGGAAACCAATATCCGCGCCGATAGCCGGATTAGGTTATTCCTGTGACGCAACTAGATACAGCCACCGAATGAATGGCTACTACACTCCTTCTGTCCACAAGTAAAGGTCATTGTAAATGGCAGAGAGCCACAGCCACTACCTGGTCCGTCGGATTAAATACTTGGGCCACTTCGAAACTCCAAGAATTCGCATCTCGGATAATTCATTTGCTAGGAACGCTCACCATTGGCTAATGCCATTTCCGCATAGAAAGAATGCGTTATTTTTCATACCACCGTAACTTCCGCCCCACCGGGTCTCGGGCCGGCCAGCGGTGACTCTCCTCAGTTCACTATCGCTGGGGTCAGGATTTCAACGTCGGTGATACGAAAGCTCCGCCCGGTGACGTAATACCGTCCTCCCGTTCGTAATAGCCCCCTAAAGTAAGTGAAGGGACAGCTTGTAGGCGACCATTTCTTGCAAACATCCTACAGTGCCCACTTGCATTCGATTGTGTGCGGAGTAGAAGAGTCATGTATGATATTACTTGAACTTAAATGATTACTTTGAACTTAAAAATTTGCAATCATGCAATGGAATGCATAGGATGTAATCCGTTAGACCAGTGCAGCGTTGACGCTTGTAATGGATATTACTCTCTCCCTGCGGAACCATGCTGAAAAAAGGTTGTACGTAACAGTCATATCGTTGGCAGCAAATAAGGGGAAATATTCTAAATAGAGTAAATATAAAGGCTAGCGTGGTCCTGTCTTGTCGAAGAAATGCTCAAAAAGGGTCCAAGATCAAGATTTTCATTGAAGTGACAGCCAAGCCACTGAGCATCCCTCCCCCACCACACACGGAATGTAGAAAGTCTGAGAAACCGAGGAAGATCATGCTTATGTCGAACTTAGAACCGAGCCATAGCAGGCCAAAACATGTTTTATCTCGGTACGGAGGCTTCCGCGGTGATTAATTGGAAAAATATTTTCCGGGTTAAGGCCGCGTTGGTCCATTTGGGCAGACGACAGTTTCGGGCGCATTCCAGCTCCCGTCTTCAGGTCCAACTGATCTGCAGAGCATCATTTTCTTCTATATATATATCTAGTCAGGTGCGCGCTGATACGTTCGGTTTGAATCCCATTGTTGGAAAAGCCGTTTGAAAGATGCAGGGAGAGGATAACCGTCTTCCCTGTTGAAGTTCTTTCCGTGGTTCACTATTTCTATTGCCTCCCTTATCAGCCTAGGGAAATATTTATTTTCTCTGGCAATGATTTTATTTCTCTGGCAATTATTTTCTCTGGCAATCGCGCGTAAGGAAGAAGAGAAACGTCATGCGACCTTGGAGACTGAAAGAGATGACCATCAGAAGGCAAAGGCACATGCTATCTTACCATACGTCGCAGGAACTTCAGAGAGGATCGCAAGAGTTCTCGCCAAACACGACGTCTTGACGAGATTTAAAAGCGTTAAGAAGACCTCTGATCTCCTTCGGAGCGAAAAAGATCGTCACCCATGTGACATATACGAAGGAGTGTATGAAGTGTCGTGTACCTGTGGTAAATCATACATCGGTCAAACATCTAGATCCCTAAAAATCAGAATAGAAGAACATCGTAAGGCAACCGAAAAGAAAAATTTTCGCCTTTCCGCGGTTGCAGAGCATGCATGGTCAGAACCCGGACACGTGATTAAATTCCACGAATCCAAAATCATTGCCAGAGAAAATAAATATTTCCCTAGGCTGATAAGGGAGGCAATAGAAATAGTGAACCACGGAAAGAACTTCAACAGGGAAGACGGTTATCCTCTCCCTGCATCTTTCAAACGGCTTTTCCAACAATGGGATTCAAACCGAACGTATCAGCGCGCACCTGACTAGATATATATATAGAAGAAAATGATGCTCTGCAGATCAGTTGGACCTGAAGACGGGAGCTGGAATGCGCCCGAAACTGTCGTCCGCCCAAATGGACCAACGCGGCCTTAACCCGGAAAATATTTTTCCAATTAATCACCGCGGAAGCCTCCGTACCAATTTCATTCACCTCTACGGGGAGGAGATTTTCAAGAGTAGTAGAAGATTTGAGAAACTAAGGAAGAAGAAATTTAAACTTCTGTCTTCTTTGGCTTTTCTCGAGAGATGCAGAGACTCAGACACGATACCATCATTTCTCAACATTAAACATCCGATCAAGTCTAAGAAAGCGAAGAGGATTCTCCACCGGGCGAGTTCTGCTCTGCTCAGAGAACGAGTTCAGAACACACGCAGAGCTCTCCACTACTGTTCGACGGAACTCTACCAACTTCACTTGGAATTAAGCAGCACCTTGATGCCGGAGGATTGGGAGACATTGGAGAGAATTACCTTCATATCGTCCTTCAATGCCTTTACAGCAGCGAAAGAGAAGCAATTGAAGAAATTTGAAAATTTGGCTAAAAAGCAACATCCTTCACCGGAATCCACTTCCAATAAAATAGAACGAGTGGTTATAAATCTAACCCAGGTGAATCTGAGTGAAGCTACAACCTCAGTCCTATCCAAAGGACTAAACTTCGCTATAGCACCAAGGAATATTCCAAAGGAGGAAATAATCACTGGGGTAGAAAATGCTCTGCGCAAGCTACGAAAACCAGAGGCAGACGAAATTAGGGAGGAATTGAGCCACATCATACGGAAAGCGACACCTCCAAAACCTAATTTGACAAGGGCAGAGAGACTAGCCATCAGCGAACTCAGAAAAAGCGAGGATTTAATAATATTGCCGGCAGACAAAGGAAACGCAACTGTAATCATCTCGAAGGAAGACTACAGAAAGAAGATTCACAGTTTGCTGGACGACCCAACCTACAAAGAACTGAAGTCGGATCCTACGGCAAAAATCCAGAAAAACATCAAGGAACTCCTGAAGCATTCATCAATACCTGAAGAGGAGAGACGCCCACTACTCCAGACCGCTCCTAAACCTCCACGACTGTACGGTTTGCCAAAAATTCATAAGGATGGGATACCACTCCGGCCCATTGTAAGTGCCATTGATTCACCCACGCATAAGCTCGCAAAGTATCTAGCCCATAGCCTACGACCATTCTCAGGCCTAACTACCACCTACGTAAAGAACTCCTCCCATTTCATCGAAATTATACAGGAAGCCAAGATTTCGGAAAATGATCTTCTTGTCAGTTTCGACGTGGTGTCCTTATTTACAAAAATACCCGTTAAAGAGGCAATCGACATCATTAAGACTCTAACGAAAAAAGGTCTTCCAAAGAATATTCTTAAAATGGTAGAATTTTGTCTCAATAATTGCTATTTCTCTTGGAATGGAAAATTATACGAGCAATCTGAAGGGACATCCATGGGATCTCCTTTATCCCCAGTCATCGCCGATCTTTATATGGAAGACTTTGAATGCAAAGCCCTGGATTCTTTCCATCTAAAACCAAAACTCTTTGTGAGATATGTCGACGACACCTTCGTCATATGGCCTCACGGGACTGATGAATTGAATAAATTCCTAGAACATCTCAACAGCCATAATACTTCCATTCAATTCACAATGGAAATGGAGGAAAATAATCGGCTCCCCTTCCTAGACGTTCTCGTCACAAAGAAAGCTAATGGCACGTTAGGACATTCAGTTTATCGTAAGAAAACTCATACTGACCGCTATTTAAATGCCAAATCCCACCATCATCCTGGCCAAAAAGCATCAGTTATCAAAACTCTATACCACAGGGCATATGCCATCTAGGATGCCGATTCGCTCGCGAAAGAAAAACAATACCTCCTCGCCGCACTCCAAGAGAATGGCTATAACCGAGAATTAATTCGAAAAATCGCGCGTAAGGAAGAAGAGAAACGTCATGCGACCTTGGAGACTGAAAGAGATGACCATCAGAAGGCAAAGGCACATGCTATCTTACCATACGTCGCAGGAACTTCAGAGAGGATCGCAAGAGTTCTCGCCAAACACGACGTCTTGACGAGATTTAAAAGCGTTAAGAAGACCTCTGATCTCCTTCGGAGCGAAAAAGATCGTCACCCATGTGACATATACGAAGGAGTGTATGAAGTGTCGTGTACCTGTGGTAAATCATACATCGGTCAAACATCTAGATCCCTAAAAATCAGAATAGAAGAACATCGTAAGGCAACCGAAAAGAAAAATTTTCGCCTTTCCGCGGTTGCAGAGCATGCATGGTCAGAACCCGGACACGTGATTAAATTCCACGAATCCAAAATCATTGCCAGAGAAAATAAATATTTCCCTAGGCTGATAAGGGAGGCAATAGAAATAGTGAACCACGGAAAGAACTTCAACAGGGAAGACGGTTATCCTCTCCCTGCATCTTTCAAACGGCTTTTCCAACAATGGGATTCAAACCGAACGTATCAGCGCGCACCTGACTAGATATATATATAGAAGAAAATGATGCTCTGCAGATCAGTTGGACCTGAAGACGGGAGCTGGAATGCGCCCGAAACTGTCGTCCGCCCAAATGGACCAACGCGGCCTTAACCCGGAAAATATTTTCCATGTTTTATCTCGTTTGGTGCTGACAGTCGAGCTTCATCTCTTCTCTTCAATATTTAGCCCTGCGGGGATTTTTGCTTGTCTTGACGATGTGTGAATATTATGCATAAATCTGCCTTTTTTATTTGGCTGCGGGGGGCAATTCCTGCATGCATTGCATCACATTTAAGCCTCAGTCCAACCTAATATTTGCGAAAGAGTAAATACATATCTTGAAAATTATGTGGCGTTGAAAAAGCTAAAAATGGGGACCCAACATTCGGATGGTAAGGGAATATTCCATCGGAATTAATCTCTGGGAGCTGCGAGGTGAGCTAAAGGAATAACTAAAATGTAGCGATGGAGATCAAAGATTGTTCTCACATGGCGTAAACATCTCAATAAAAAACGCGTGGAATCTCTGAGCAGAAATAAAAAACGATATTTAAGATCGGCGAGTTATTTCTCATCACGCTCTGGTCATTCTCGAAAAAATGGTGAAAATGGCCAATAAGACAACCACGTACAAGTGATACAGCGAAACTACCGCGAACTGGCAAACTCGGTATATGTTTGTAAACTGCGTAAATTTGAATCCGGGTCGCGGGAAGCTGCGCTCGGCTAAGGGGGGCTTCATAGGTCGGCATAACGGCGGAACTCAGCCAATGAGAACACTCCGTTAGAATTCAAAACCTCAGGCCGCTCAGTACCGCTGACTAGTGCTGAATCTCCGCGAAATATTCATCCGGCGACTGAAATCCCCGGTGGCGGGCAAGAAGCGAAGCAAGCCCTTAACTGCCTTTAAAAACCCCCTTCGGTGGCTAGTGAGACCTTCTGTTTTGGTTAAGGTTTCTTTTTATCGATACTTATTATTTCTATAATATATCTTGGTTGTTTAGAGTTTAAATTATGAATATGTGAGAAAAACTGCTCTTGTGTTAAACGAAAATAGCCTTCCCTTAGGTTATTGAAACGGTATTTTACTAGCGTTAACCTGAGAATGGATTCAATCGGCCATTGGTCACATATTCATTTTGACCATAGTTATCCCATCTTGATGCCACAGTTACGTTGTGGACATTTTCATGTCGTGGCTATTGTTTACTGCATGTTCAACATGTGAAACTGATCATGTGTTAATGCTAATATAACCTTGTCTGGCATGTTTAATAAAAATCGAATTATTTCATGCGCATAAATATGACGCTTGCAGCACTATATACATAATGTTGGAATCCAGTCTCGAGACTTTTATTTCATCTTATTTCAATTACCTTACGAAAACGACAGAGACGTTGCACGTTTGCTTAATATTGCACGTTGGAGTTAAAGCGAAACTATTGCCATCAATAAATTCAACAGATTCAGGCGAGATATCGTGGAAGTTCTTCATAATGTAAGAGAAACAATTGCACTTTTCCACAAAATGGTTTATTGCGTACAACGCGTTTCGGCTCACAGAGCCATCATCAGGTACAAGACACCTGATGTCTTGTCTTGTACCTGATGATGGCTCTGTGAGCCGAAACGCGTTGTACGCAATAAACCATTTTGTGGAAAAGTGCAATTGTTTCTCTTACATTATTGCCATCAAGTTAGCTTAAATAAATAATTATCAACTTATTATATAACCAATTCATTCATTTGGTCACGGAAATTGAACTAAAAAAATAAATAATTTTGCTTTTTCCGATGATATGCAAGTACTGCAGGGCCAATGCTAATGTGACGACTAACACCTTTCATTTGTTTTCTGGCCGCCGAGCTGTGAAGGGGTACATTATCCGTCGACGGCGATCGGCATCATCGCCGCCTGTCTCCGCCGCCGACCTATGAAGGCACCCTAAGCTTCACTTCATAGCATAGAGCCACCCTAAGCGGAGAAATTTGTCCCCGCATTAACTACTCGTGACGTGAAACACGGGAAGTCAACCGAAATGTAGCCCAAAAGTCCAGCGTTCAACCATAATATTTTCTGGGTTACGTGATTTTGCTTTGCCTTTTGATTTTGGGTAGGTGAGTGTGGACATCTGAAAGATGAAGATAATAATGCTCCTTTTTCACAAAAAAATCCCTTCAAAAACTTCATTACAACGTTACAGTGAAAGGAAAAACCGCCTTATTTCTCTACCTATTGGCGATTAACTGCTGTTCACTGGAGTGGCATTTTATATTAGCTTCACTAACACATATCCTATATCCTGAGAGTGTTGTTTAAGGATATTTGGCGAAGTAAACATACTCCACCGTGAAAAAGTCACGGATCGCACCGTATCCGACGTCACAACGACTGGGTCGCTCTCGTCCCACTCAAATTGCAAACATTCTCACATTCCCAAAGGAATGACTGCATTCTTGTCGCTGCCGCGTATGTTGCTTCAAATGTTTTTCCTGAGTGATTCCTTTCTCTTCAGCAGAGGTCACTAGCATCACAGAGCAATACTGTATATATCTCATATCATATGATTACTCTATGCTAGGATCCGTGCACCAGTAAACTGGAATTCTTGTGAACGAAAGTTGTTTAGAGATTGTTGACTCAATCATTCTATCCTCGTGATGTCAACGAGGCGCGCGATGAAAGCACCTCTCGTAGGGGAGGGAGCGGAGCAGATCCCGCGCCGCGTCCCCCCGCACCACCCACCCTGCCCTCCGCACGCACCAGGAGAGTGACCCACTCGCCGGCCCCCCAAAGCAGGCCCCCAAAGAACGGGGCAGGAAGAGCCGTTCGCCCCATTGTGCGCCACGCACCACCGTCTTAAACACGTCGACTAATGAGCATTGGATTTCCCCGAGATTTGGAAGGGGAATTCTCAAGCACGTCCCACGAGGAATTCTCGGAATCGATTTAATAACTGGCAGAGGAGGTGTGCACGGTGAGAGAGATTTGGGGGTTGAAGAGAGGGGGGGAGGGAGAGAGAGATAAAGAGGGTGAAATGTTGGCGGTGGTGGAGGGGGTTGAGGGTGTGAGGGGTGGATTAGTTAGCTCCCCGTCGGAGGGCGAAGAGCACTAATCCCACTCGTGGATCCACTTGGTCTCTCCGATGCAATATTTATTCCATTCAAATATGTCACTAGCCAACTATTTCCCGTATAAATAAAGCTGCCATAGTAGATAATTACCATACGGTGTTGAAACATCAATTAGTCGGCCCGGAAATTCGATGGGACAAGAAGTGATAAGGGAAGTGAAAAGGGATGAAAATGTAATTAACCTTGGAGGCTTGAAAGCGGATGTTTGAAAGGCGAGGATCGTAAGATAGTAGAGAAGTATGGTTTGGGAAAACGGAGTACTGATTTAATTCAGCATACAAAATGGCCACGTCGTCAGAAATACACTGTCTTACAATCACCCGCGAAGAAGTTACACGTGGAAAATACCGAGAGACAGAATAAGATTCCACATTGATTATATGTTAGTGAAAGAGCAATTCAGAAATGAAGTAAAAGAGTGCAAGTGCTACCCTGGTACGAGTATTAATAGTGATCACAATTTGGTAGTGACGGAAATGTCAACTTGAGTTTAAAATACTAAAAATATCCACAGAGAGAATCGCTGGATACAACAAAAATTGTTCAAGTATTCGAGATAAAGCTGAAGAGGATGAATACTTTTCAAGATCAATCAAAGAGAGATGGCTAGAGAACGAAAACGAAATTCTTAATGCAGAAGAAGAGAAAGAAGGAAGAAAAAAAGATAAAAGAAAGTACATAGGAAGAAACACTGGACAGAATAGATTAAAAAAGAAAGTACAAAAATTAAAAAAAAACAGGAGGAGGACAGCAGATGCATAAAGTAAAAAGAAATTCGATCGGCCGTAAAGCAATCAAGGTCCGAGAAGAATGTGTGAAAAATTTATGCAAAGAGGTGGATGGGAATCTCTCCCAGGGACAGGTGAAAGTAGGTACTTACAGAACCGTTAAAGAGCTACTTTAAAGCATGTTCAATTTAAGGTAATGTCACACGAAAGTAATATGATGAAATCCTTATTGAAAATTAAGAAAAAGCAAACATGTGATATGCAGAAACTTAACAGCGGTAAAACAATGGAGAGCATGGTACATAATAGATGACGAAGACACTGTGGTTGAAGTTGAAAAACGATATCTCATAAGAGGATCAGAATTTGAAGAAATGAAGAGACGAGAGATGTAAAGACATAATTCTCATTCATGGAAAACTCTGATCTGAATTATCAACAGAAGGATGGAACAGACGACGGAGGAATTCCTGGACGAAGACCGATTTGGTTTCAGGAAGAATAGGGGGACAAGAGAAGCCATTTTAACCCAGAGATTTATAATAGAGAAGAGAATCCATAACTACTAGCCACCATATATTTTCTTCATCGACCTAGAGAAAGATTTTGACAATGTGGTTTGGAACAGAATCCTGACTACTCAGAATATTATCGTAAATGAACGCCAACTAGTTTAAGTATATTTTAGGCCCGGTTTTCCCATATCACGACAATGCCGCCGACAACTGTCCAGCAGATATGAATGGGTGGTTTCCAATGAGCTTGAGTAGATTAGCACATTATTGCAGCAGATGAGAACACACGAGCGCATATTAAAATCGACGATAGGAACGATAGGCGCTGAACTGTTTACAAAATGGCTGTAAGGTATAGAATTTCTTTAAAGAAATGGTCAAACTGATCTCTTGAAAGATTTAACTCCGAATTAATCTTTTTCTTTCAAGTAACCATCAAAATCAGCTTAGACATTGAGATATAACTGTTTCTATAGCTACATATTTCCCCACCATCACAAGTTCCGTCTGATAGAGAAACACGCTAACGCATGCCAACTACAGATGTGTTTCAATCTGGTTAGCGCAAATGATGTCACAAATGTTATTGTAACACGCTCTGCGCTTAACAGATTAAAATAGTTTAGCGAAGATACTTGATTGGAAAGTGCGCAATATCTTGCCGATAAAACCACTGGAGTTTTTATGTAATCAATGCCGTCAGCAGTACTCTGCCGATATGTATTCGACCAATATAGCAATGCCTTTAACGTTCTCCGGTTAAAGAGAAAGCGAAATGTGATTGGTTGAAGATTCAGTGCTTTTGATCATCCTAAATGAACGTAAACAGTGTATGATAGAAAAATATCCAGAAATGTCACAACATGTACGGATAGTAAATATCAGAAGTAGATAACAGAATTGACAAGAGTAATTCAATTCCACCGATATAAAAGATTTTAGTTTCATATTTGTGTTCGACATGTATTGGTTTATTATAAAAATAAAGTTAGTAAATATTGATTAACGGTTGCAAGGACTTAAACTCCCAACAATGTTATCGCTCAGCCAATTCTCCAGATGATAAGTGGCCTCGAGAAATTTGTCAGCAAGATAGGCCCTGTCGGGACATTGATAAACGGTCAAGTAAGAGTTTTTCGGCGAATTACGCTGCCGGCCTGATATCATTAACTGTCGGTAGGTGGAAATCCAATACCATAAATGACAGATCTGTAGTACGCAGGCTACATGAAGAGCAGATGGCATTGATTAAATGGGACGGTAGAGCCAACGAAGCAGAAGTGAGGATAGGAGTGAGTTTCACCCATAATAATCTTCAATATTTACATTGAAAAGCCATAAATGAAATAATGGAAAAACTATAGGTGGAGAAAAAATCAGCATGCTACACTTTGCTGAGGACATAGCAATTCTCGTTTAGAAGCGGGAAGATCTGACGAGAATGCTTTGAAATTTTTCGAAAACATTTTGTTGAATTATAACCTAATTATTAATAATAATAAGTATTCTGGAGTTTTGGTCAATTTGTAATAAATACAGTGTATCTGCCAACCTTTCGCCAAGTTTTATTTAGCATCATCAGGGCTAAAACATTAACAGCACCAAGCTGGAAGCCGCAATTCAGTTAAATTGAAATTTAAAAAAAATACAATAATAAAAATAATCACATATTAAGTTCATTTTGATCCCAATTATCAATTCATTAAATACAATCAATTTACAGTGAATTTAGTCACAATACAAACATAAAAATGTTAACACATGCCTTCAACACTTTTAAAATGTACTAAATGATTCTGTTAATTGCATAAAATGTGTAGTGATTGAAAAAACCAGCAACGGAACAAATAATATTCAAACAACTTACAAATTCACATGGCAACTCCAGAATAGTTATTCATAAAGTGATCAAGGCCTAAAAGAGTTCTAAACATTAATCTAAAAAAAAAACAAGATTTTTGTCAGTGGAAGAAATAAAGGAGACAGACTCACCAGCAAACTTGAAAAGCAACTAATTTCCCAAGCGGATGAATTTTTCTATCCGGGAAACAGGATATCACCAGAGCGATGGCAGAACCAAGAAAGACATTGTGAGCGGTATAGCCCAAGCAAAGAAGATATTCTACCGGAAGAGGAGTCAAATGACACCTAGTAGCAGCCTGGCCTGGAAGTAAGGTATCACTTTATTAAAACGCACATTTGGAGCAAACTATTTAAAACAATTTAATTACGTGGGTAAATGCATGCTACAGTCATGTTAACAGTTTTAAATGAAAAATTTCACAAAATAAATATGAATTACAATTTTTTTTTCTTTAAAAAAGAGCCAATGAAGTCCTGCTAAGCCTTTCCAGGCTTGTCAGCAGGTGCTCTTTTTTATATGTCTCTTTATTTTCACCAGGTTATTAGATATATATTTAAAACAATTAAATAAAATATTTATACATAAGTTCAAGTTTAAAATGTAAAAAATTTGAATAATGTATTTAGATACCTGTTTAATTGTCAGAATTTAGCATTTATGAAAAGTGAAAGAAAAACCCATTTAAGAGTAATAAAACACAAATATACACAAAACAGAATGTACAATTTCTATCATGACATATAAATACCTTTGTTTCGTTTAACTTTTAACTTTTTTTTAACGAATGCACAACATTTTTCAGTCAGAAACAGAGAATAAAAATTTTTAAAAGAAAACAGAGTTATATTCTAAAATGTAATAAAAGTTATGTATGGACAAATAATATTTATAAAATTTCTAATAAATCATATATAAATTGCTTGGTTTAAGAACATTTTTTTTATGCTCAGCATAGTTCTATCAGAAAACATATAACAATTATAAAGTAAAAGAGATTTAAAGCCACGTTGTGCTTTCCTGCCCAGGCTTCCTGCTCGCTTCCAGAAGTCCAGGCTTCACTGCCATATGTAAAAGCAAGCTTTTACATAGGGCAGTGAAGCCTGGACAATTACAGCTGCAGAAGAAAGAGATTGGAATAAATGGAGAAGTGGTGTGCTATCGATTGAATAATGATGAATATTAAAATATGCAGACAGATTCACCAATGACGAAGTCCTACGATGGGTTGGAGAAAAAAAAGAAGTACATACAATGAAAAGGAGAACATACTCTGACTTGAAAAGGAGACAAACTTAATGGACACATATTGCGATACAACAGACTAATGGAAGCGCTATTCGAAGGAAGAATGGATTCGGAAGAATTGAAGATGGAGACTTAGAATGAAAATTCGCCAAGCGAATCATGAATAGGATGTCAAAGTGAAGAGTTATGCTTGAATGAAGCGGTTGAAGTGGAGAGCGCTGCAGCGAACCAATCTTCATGGATCGATGAATACTGATGATGATGATGTCTAAAAGTAAAAAAAAATCATCGTCCAAACTTATGAATAGGTACTAAAAATAGATTATTTAAACGTTCGGTATAATACCTCTTTTAATTAGTATTTTTTATGTACCATGCCTAATAACATTCAGCACGTGCGTTGAATAAATGTTTGGAACGGGGCCGCCGATTCATATGAGTGAGATTTTATTTTAAATTTCCACTCGGCAACGGTTCACTCGGCAACCAAAATGTAGTTGGCAGTCTTCACGCTCGTCGCCATACAAAATCAGCAAGCACAGCAGCAAATTGAATGCCACGGAAGATTGGAAGACTCAAAAGATGACCGCAACTGTCAGAACAGGTACTTATGTAGAATGCAAGGAATATTCCAAGGGCGGGGAAGTAAGGCAATATCAAACACGTAGTGGAGGTGGAAAGGTGAAAGGATAGCGGACAATACCGAAGATATTATTATGAAGAATTATATGTAATTGGTGGGTAGTGAAAACCATCGTGCACTAGTAGTGATCAGGAAACCATAACGATCACGATAGCAAATTATTACTCCTATTGGTGACCTACTGATGGGCCATTTCTGATCCCTTTATACACGTTACGACGTCTCTTTTCCCTCACTAAATTTCTCTTGATTTGGGCTTTGGACTTCTCGAAACCCTTTTTCATTTGACATCTTTCGAGTCCTCGTCCAAAGGGTGTGTGCGATTTGAACTGAAGCGATCACTGTATGCCGGACGTGGAATCACCCTGTGCCCCATCCTTAGGTGACTGGCGCGGTATTTCGTAGTTTTGGATCAATTCTCATCCTCTCTCTTCGCTACATCCAGGCATCAAAAGAATGCACCCAAAACACGCACCTTTACAATAGCGCTTTCGGTCGTATAGTAAAGAGGATGGCATTATGTGAGTGAAATATCTTGGCATGACATTAGCAGTCATAGTTGCTTTGTGGAATATTGGTCATAGATGTTTATTTGTTTTATTTGTTACTTAGCAATATAGATTTTTATTTACCTTGAAAAGCGAGATAACACTTTGAGGAAAACTTAGTATGAAACGCGCTCATATGTTGACTATAATGCTGATGCCTATACATATGTGCAAATACCTACATCTACGTAATGCCATGCTAATCACCTCAAGGGCGTATGGACAGAGGATATCCACGATGATTGGAAGCTTGGAGGTTTTTCGCCTCAAGATGCCTTTCGTGAGTTCCATCAGCCATGATATACTCATGATTTAATTTCAACATTCTCGAAAAATGTTTGAATGCTGAGATACGATTTAATTACAATCATGTCAACCGAGTTTGCCCAGGAGAACTACAGGAAATCACGATCACTTCTGTTCTCATGTAAAGCACGCTTTTATTGCTTAAGACAACCACAAATAGCCGGGTTTACTTATTCCAAAAGGCTGATTTCGAAGGTTTAAAAATTGAATTATTGAACTCAATAACAAAATTTAAAGACGTAAGCCAAAACCGTTGTTGCACTGCCGATACATTGATTGTTTCCATTCGCAATACACTTTCACGCAAAAATGAAGAGCGCATATCAAAAACTCCCCGACGACGAGGAACGTTAGGAATAATGCGATCAATATTTAAAAAAAGCCAAAACAGCAGAAAAGGCAAACCTTCGAAAGCATGAGAGAAATTCAAAGGTAAAATATTGGGGGAGTATCTTGAGAAGACCCGACGAAGTTTTGGTCCATCCTTAGGGAGGCACAGGATAATTTAAAAAAATAGCAAGGTACTAAGGTCCACGTAAGAGTAGAAAGAGCCAACCACAACTTAAATAAAAAAGAAAATATCCTTAGTTATTTTTGTCAAAGTGCCTTCACCACTGACTCTTAGAATAGTACCGCTACCCTACATCGGCTATATCTGATACCAATACCGGCTTTTAATATCTAAACGTAGAAAAAAAAAGTTACCTGAAAGCAGTTAACTCAAAGGAATCTCCCGATCCTGATCAAATTCCCGCCTGAATTCATAAAGAATTAGAATAAGAACTTTTATATCAAAATAACATTTGAAAAAATCTTTAGCAGAATATAGTTTTACCAACGATTGCAAAATCACGAATATTACACATATATTAAAAGAGCAGCGAACAGGAAGATCCTAGTGACTATAGATCAGTTTTCCTATCATCCATATTATGTAATATAAGTATAGGAGCATATAATTACTAGTTCGAATGCTGGGTACCTGGATACTCAAGAGTTGTTAAAAACAAATGAGCATGGGTTCCAGAAAGGCAGATTTTAAGAGTCCCTTATTTGTTCCCGATATTCGTGTCTCGGGAGAAAGACATTCTCGGGTTGAAGCGATACAATCAGATTTTAAAAACGCTTTAGATAAAGTTTCTCACTTGAAGTAACACGTGAAGTTAGAAGTATATGCGATAACCCACGACATGAAATGTAACATTACTGACGGCATAGGGTTTCTTTTGATGGCTTTAGTTCAGAAACAGTTACAAAACCAGGAAAGAGTTATCGAGCACTTATAATTCCTTTTGCACATTAATTATATCAATACTGTAGTAATGAGAAACACTTCTTTAAACACTACTCAGATTTATACATGGACTAGTGAGCGTAGAAATTCAACAGGAAAAAGAAAAAATTATGACTGTTTCATGAGTTATAAAAAGGAATCCGACATGATGTAACACGCAAATTGCAAACACCAATAAGTATACCATAAACAATTCATTAACTGAACGGAGAGAATGAGATGAAGCATACACATCTACATCTACAAAATACCCTGCAAGACACCTCAGGGGTGTGTGGCAGGGGGTGAGTATTCACCAACATGCATTACACTATACCCTAAAGTTAGTGAAACTACGACTAATTATGCATTAGCATAAATCGCTAATGCTTGTCACGAGGCGAAGCCTCACAATCATGCTTTACACTACAGATATGCTCACAATGGAGAGGGACCGTTAATATATATGTATTTTGCAACTACACAAATGGACAGAGACTCAAGACTTGTGTAGAAAACATGCTCGACGTGCTGTTAGTACTAGGAAACATATAAGGATTCAAGTGTTAGGGAGTACTACTACTACTAAGAGCTACACTACCTAACGGCAAACCAAGACGACAAACCTTGATAAAAGTCTCATTGTTGTGTCTAAAACTCAGCTGTTATGGTCCCTTATCGTTCGTGGGAAAAATGACATTTTAAATCTGTCCGTTGTGCAGTCTAGTTCCCTAATTTTATTCTCATGATCGTATCTACCGTACACTGAAAAAACACTTTGGATATGAGAATCGTAGGTTTGGATGTCACACCCAAACCTGAGGTGAAGGAAAGGACTTGCCCATTCATGTGGATGTGTCATCCAAACGGAATTGGTGATGAGGTGTTGGATGTGCCAACTACTCCTTTGGTTGCTGCATCCAAAGAATATGGACGAGTACTTTGGGTGTGAGAACCAAAGTGTTGGGTAGCTCATCAGAACAACGTTAGGACACCGAATGAAAACTTTAGATGACCAGCCCAAAGGCATGTGCCCCAACGTGAGACAACTTAACCTCAATAACATTCAATAACAAGAAAGTTCAATGTTAATATGCACAGCAGCACTGTCGACAAAACATGATCTGAGAGTTTGAACTTTGTTTGTAATAAGCACATAGAGATAACATTGGGAATCTGAAAAAGAACTCATAAGCAAAGGCTGGTACTGTAGGCATGAGAATTAACACAAAATGGCCGTGCAATTTCAGTGCAACTTGCCAGCGAACACCCGGATATAGGCTCCAAGTCCAGACTTCAATAGGAATTTCTTCGTCCCCTCGTCCATAATCTCTTCGAGCAGCAGGAAAACAGTGAAGCAGACGCGGCAGAAGAGTCACAACAAAGTTCGCCTGTTTTACCCAGAACAAGTCCACACGTGTCGACGGCTCGCCCGGATGAACACGGAATTGCGGGTGCTACAGAGCTTCCTGAGAGCGCCACCAGAGCGCGCAACAATAGATTTGTATTTCGCACCTAAACCAGCAGAGTGCATCAACTACAACTTTGGGTCTCCTATCCAAAGGACGTTGACTGGACATGTTTGGTGTCACACATTTTGCCTTTGGTTCTCACATCCAAATAATTAGTTCTGACGTCGTATCATTCTTGATAGCTCATCCAAACCTCCCCGCCCAAAAGAGCTTAGGGTGCAGCATCCAAACCTGTTCTCTCAGTGTAGTATTTCGGATTTCGTAAAATATTATCAACGTCGTCAGAGAATAGACCGGTTTGGAACTTACATAATAGATTGAGTCTAAATTTTAATCGACGGTTTTTTTAAATTTTAATCGACGAATAGTCTGAAAGCTTTTCCCATCCCAGTTGCTGCAAAAGGTCAGTAACCCTAACGAGATTGTCGTAACGGCCTTTAACGTTTAACACCTTAATAAAGGCAAAATAAGAAACCCTTGCACCGAATCAAAGCTTTTCTTATGAGAGTAAATGTTATTGGGTAAAAAAATCCCTTAAATTTTTGTTCATGAACAATTTTCGCTCGTCTGTGTTATCACGTGCTTCCTCTCGTTCTTGAAGTGAAGTCGTAGGAAGAAAATTTTCGTATTATTTTGTATTTCATATGGTCATCACAATTTTCGTAAAAGATAACGCGTGAGAAATTTAGTTTGGTATATTTAAAAAAGTTTATCACACTTACCTTGTTTTCACAAATATTAATACCACTTTTCAGGTAAGCTTTCAACGCTCACGAATTTCAAATACTAATAGTCAGTTAATAATTCGATAAACATTCTGAGAGTGAAAATAAATTAAATAAATATACGGAATCTCGGCTTCAACAATTAGCATGGTCATTATAAGGACGATGCCTTATAAAACGCAAAAAGTCTGCTGAATGCATCGATACATTTTATTAAAATTTTCACAATTTCGACTGGAAAATAACTTTCGGTTACAAAAACAAGAATCTCTAATCAATTTTATATCCATTGGCACTTCTCCCGATTTCGAACGTATTTTATTTCTCATTAAATTTTGCAAATGAAAAAAGGTCTGAACGAAACCAAACATCAGCTTTACGTAAGCATTTCGAACATCCAAACACACACACACACGCACACATGGACGCTCTTTCTCCTTTTTATATAGAGAGATATTAGCAGTGAATCTGACAGGAATACGATGAAAAAAGACGTAAATTCCAAATGATAATGGAGAAATACATTTACAAATACCCTGAAAGCCACCTCAAGGGTGTGTGGAAGGGGGTGTGGAAAAATACATGGAATTAAAGGTTTGTTTAAACTGTCCACTTTTCACCTGACGATGATGTGTAAAACATCGAAACATTGGTCATAATAAAGTCTTTAAAAATGTTCTCTGAGTAAAATTGCTTTTAACTTTTCAACCATGCGATCAAATTGTTAAAGTAAACTGGCTGGGAATCTCCATCAGATGAAATTCGTGGATGCAGGTGATATTATGTGGAATTTTTCCATGGTAAATAACTTGGGTATCTGTAGTTTTCCCCAAAAAGATGATCTTTAATGCAAGACCCGGGTTTCAATGTTATACAGTATCTTCAGGTGAGAAAGTGCGTATCAGAGTTGGCTCACACAGCGAGGTGAAGGGGAGAGGTTTTTTTCCCCCGGGAGGACTGGTGGGGTAGGGTCGAAGGAGGGGGTGTTAACAAGGTCAAAAGATAAAAGCATGAGATAAAACAACTAAATTCAGAAGTATGAACATTAATTCTTTACTTTCTGTCCCAGGGTTGAAAGAAATGCCGTGCTAGTAGACGTTCATGCGTGGAGAGTCGAAGGCGGTGGCGGGGCGTTGTCCAACTGGCGGTCACCAGGATGGCGAAGAGGAATTCAGCCGTGGGGTTTATAGGAAAGGGAGGGGGGCTTCACAGGGGGGGGGCGGAGAGGGGCGGGGAGAGAGAAATACAAATGGGAAAACTGATTAAAAGGAGAGGGGCACTGCACTCAAACAGTTGTTCTTACATGAGTGAGATGTTGTTTTTCGTCCGTAGTATACTTTCCAATTGCTCCAAGGCGTCCGATTTATGCCTTTGTTTTGGATGGGAAGCACTTTAAAGTTGGTGGTTTACGGCGTGGCTTTATGAAACTTACTATTAATTTTGAATAAAAAAGTTAAACTTTGTAATTCACAAAGCACTTTTAAGTAAAAATCACATTTTTGGTTACACTCAAACACATGTTTGGTCACTATTGAAGCAGTATCATTGTCTCGGGAATAGTGCTTCTTGTGTTCTTTCATCCTGCTGTTAAAGTCTCGACCTGTTTGACCTATGTATCTGGACTTGCAATGACATAACCCACTGTGCCCCCCCCCCCAATGTGTGGCGTTGATTGTTGCATAAACGTGGACTCCGAGAAAAGGGGAATTAATAGCCAGCTGGTTTGTGAGATGTGGGTGTGTGAGAGATAGGAAAAAGTCCAGTGTACGAAAGACAAACGATTAAGTGCTTGGTATGGAAGTTGAGGAGAGTAAACTTCTGGATTAGATAAGAATGGGGTAGAGTTGGCGGTTGTATAAGGTAATGAGAGACGAAGGGGTGCTGAAGGCCGTGATAGAGGGAAGGATGTTAAGTAAGCGGGGAAGAGGAAGAATGGGCTTAATGGATGGCATGAAGAGAAGAAGGACACGTACCTATACTGAAATGAAGAAAAACATGGTGTAAGGAAAAAGAGGCCTGCATTTGTAAAATCCCACTGGATTTCTACTCACTTCCATTTAAACCAACCTTAGCCCGTAGATAACCTCAATAATAACGATTTGTTAATTTTTATGGAAATTTCATGTACTCTTTTAACACTTTTATCACTAACAAGTTCCTAATTATTATATTACAATGTACTACAGCGGATTTCAAATTGGTATGGTGACTGGAGTGCTGGATTCTACACAATAAGTGGCAAATTTTTATGAGCAATCAAACTCTTGCTCTATTTTATAATTATAACGTAATCCGTTTACAGTGCTTCGCCAGTCGGATATGACGTATGATCGAGGTTAACTTGCCATTTTGCTTGGATAGATTGATCTTTTCTCTTGTATTATATTCTGAGAGACGAATACGTTGCTTTAGCACTGATTGTACAGGTTAAAAATCAAGACCCAGGGTACAGTCGAGCGTAGAGTCCTAAATGTACTGTTATGTTACTTTTTACCGTTAGTTTCCCGAACTTGTAATATATTATCCGCTGGCAACCAAATCTATTCTTCGACTCGGATCGGAAAAGTATAGAAATACAACAACCCCCCCCCAACACCTTTCCTTTTGGTCTGAAGCAACGATTTCATGGGGAACACTCTTGAATTACATTTATGAATAGTTGCGCAGTTATATTGTGAAAAAAGTGATGGATATTCCGGTATATTTGCAGAATGGTGAGCTACCCTATGTGCAGCACAGCCGCCATTTTTTGACCAAGGGGGGTTTATCAAGATTTTTACTTAATCGTGCAGGGGACCATGACAAATGATCATTTGCTGATCATCTCTTAAAGATTCGAAAAATTGCCAGAGATATAGGACTCTAAATTCGAATGGAAGGACAACCTTCCCATCATAACGGCCGTGACGTCATTTCATATCCATCGCTTCTTCTTCCCGATCCATTCTAAAAAGAGGCTTTAAAAAGGCTTTTGTGAAGATGTCTACTTCTGCCGGAAATACTACAGTGTAAAGATTTAGAAAATGATTTGAAAAAATATCCGTCTTCACCGGGAATCGAACCACGGGCCTTTGATCGATGGATTAAATGACGTCAGAGGTCGTTTTGCGGAAACAGGAAAAAATACAACTGTCTACGATTAGTTATTTAATTATTATTAGGCCTTGAATTTTCGAAGCAACTCCGTAAATCTATATGAAAACCTTTTCAAATTTGATTTCAACGGTAATATCGGAAAATAATTCAAATGTAAATCCCCCATTGTTCAATGCCGAGTACAAGAGATCAATGGAGAAGACTTCAAAATTAGGAGGGTTACGAATTCGTTGCCATTTATCTTGGAAGTTGAGAAAAAATGTTGCATCAATGACAAATACAGCACCTGCAACTACATAACAGCACAGTTGCGGGCAAGGGCACTAGGTGTTAGGGAAAGGAGATCTGCATGGGAATTCAAAAAACATACCAGTTCAGCAATTTGGTGGAAAGTTTTGAATCCTTGCTAGGTTTTGCTAGAGCAAAGTTTTGAATCCTTGAGCAATGTGTTTCGCATTTTTCCTTTCTTCTTTAGCTTGAGAAATAATCTGGTACCATTAAAGTACTATCAGTACAGTCATAGAAACAGTTTGACGAATAAACATGCAGAGATGTCGGTGCCAATTAATAATATATCACTCAGATTGATCAAAAGGAATATGCCTGTTCTGTCAAAGACAAAGCTTGGCAGATGAAACTGATAAAAATGCAAGCCGCATACATTTGTTAATTTTTATAGGAATGGACTCCCTTGGATTTGGATTGGATCCTTTTGCATTGGATTCTAACGGCTCAGAATGGAAGTGGAAAAATTCACTATACAATATATGCACTATTAATACAATTATTAAGATTTTTGCCACTTGCCTTGTCTACTGTATGTCGCGAAACATACATACCCATGATCAGCATTTTGATAATAATCTGCTTAGAAAAGCTATAATGGTAACTTGTAATATATTTAAGCTAAGAAATATGGATGCTATTAAAAAAGGATGTCTTCAGCGTAAAAACATCAATTCAACCTTATGTGAGAGGTGTTACCATACGTTATGTGAATTCATTTGTAAACTTAGATCATGGGTAATTTTAATCACCAAAGTTACATCGCAAAACTTTATTGCATAAATTAAACACATTATTATGTACAATGGGTCATCATTGAAGTTTTTTACAGCTGCTAACTGATCTATATAGCTGATTGGTTTTTGTGATTTTAACTGCGGTGACTTTCAATAAAAATTTTAATGGTAGGTATCATCACCAGTACCTACCTATGCCTATTAGTAGCAGCAGCTTATAATTTTATTGTGGTTAATTAAATTTTAATATTCCTACCACTAATAGAGTAAAAAGTTGTTTTTCCACCTGTTGTGCTGAATGTTTCTAAATTTCCGTTTTTCCAAGGCTGGAAAAAAGAAACTTTTTCCCCTTAAAATGTCGAGTTTTCTTGCGAGCCGTCACATTACTCGTCTTGGCACTGGAGAGTGAAGCCTGTTTTCTCCCAAAATATTATCCACGTAACATGGCTATCGCGCGCAATATATTACGAATAATTCATTGCATCTTCAAGAAATTATTTCCATTTGCACTTCTCTAGATAAATCATTGCGGTGCCCCAACAATTCCGCGACTAATAGATGCCTATATTTCCGACATGTTATCTGCTCCAAATGGATCCAACCACTCTGGATCCTGCTAAGAAAGCGCGTAATAACGGCTTCTACATATTCCCCTGCGCTATCAAACAACACGGTTCCATCCATTCTCTTCCTCAATAATAATCCACGCACTCAGGAGCGGGGAGAGGCTGGCTCTCGGGGACGGCTGTGTCATCCATCTGCCCCCGCTCCCACCGCCCCCGGCTCGGCCTTTCCAACGACCCCCACACCAAAACTCATATTGCATCATTCAATTGGCACCATGACTCGGCGACTGGCCCTTCAGAGAGCAGAATTTATGAACATCACATACGCGCTATCCTTCAAACCTTGCGCTCCAAGGCGAGGGGACAGAGTAAGTCAGAAATGCAATATTTCATGGATGGGAAAGCATGAGAAAAGACCACCAACACCAAAATCAACCGTATCTCATCAATGATTTAAATGCAAAACTCTCTAAGGTAACGAGGTCAAACCTAAAATGGCTATATTACCAATCAATATTTTCCACAATGGATTTATTCACTATCAAAGTTTCTATCCTTGGGCAAAGCTAATGCAATTTCTTGCTAATAGTGTTTGCTTTGAACACATTTAAATATGCTTTTTTGCTGGTTTTCTTTTTCTTATGGACTTAAATGGATTTTTCTTGTTACTTGATACTATGCGGAAATCAAAACATCAAAGGAATGGATTATTAAATGAAAATAAATTTAACATTATAATATATTAAACTACCCGAGTGAAAAAATCGATTAAAAGTTGATGCGTTAAATGATGACTGTGGAACTCACGACGCGATTTTTATCGTTGAGCGTGTTTGATTATCCATTTGTGACGATTACTGAGTTAGCTACTTAAACTACGTAGGTGACTGATAACCCGTGAACTCTTAATTCACTCTTTTCGCGTGTAAATCCAAAAGTCCTCCATTTATAATTTTACTCAACACCAGCTGCAAAACATTCGGTGAGTTTTTCGATTATATTTCCGCTTGACGAAACTCCCAGGAAGTCCCAGAAACTGTTGTTTCGAAAGCCTCTGGATCTCCCTTTGGGTATTTTCAAGGCCGTCGAATAATCTTCTCAAAATTCCCGGCACACTACGATAATCTGACAGATGAAGCTAAAAAGCGTGACATAGCAGGGATCAAGAACCAATTGGTCGAATGAGTTAGTTTTAGGCCCAGCTTGGATGAAATGTTTAATATACAGAATTGAAAGTGGGAACACAGTAGTAAATTTCTTTTAATAAACAGAGACCATGGTTTCTACGCGTTGTGTCGTTCCTTAGAAGACCCTGAGAAAGGCACTACCATGGTCTCCGTTTATTGGAAGATGTTGGATCTCAGGTTGGAGATCAGAGTGGTCCATAGACAGAGCCGAGTTTTCGTATCGATGCAGAGTGATCTGATGCAGAGACATCTGCCTTGGGACAACATCATTAATATTTAAAGTTAATTCCAACCAGATTTATTTTATAACAACTTCTAAAGGTTTTACGAAACGTACAATAATATATTATATCATTTAGTATCCTCTGTGGACAGCTCAATCTTAGCTCGTCGGAAGTCTGGTAAGGAATTTTATAACGAACGCATAGAATTCAGCTTTTTTCAAACTTTTATTCATATATGAAGAAAATTTAGCTGTTACAACTCTGTATTCACTGCTTACCGCAATAGTCTCAGCATTGATAACTTGTTGTATATTTAATTCCAGTAAATCAGGAACGCAGTCCCCTCTGATGGGTATTGTAGCTTTCTAACAAGACATTTGATGTGAAAGTGTTGCGGAGATTCGTCTCAACCCCCAGGTATATACGCTATACCTACCCTTCAATTACGGCGGCATTGAGGCTTCAAGTAGGGCGGCATTGAAATCTCCACCTATTATTACATTTCTCTCTGCCTTATTGAAAAAATCTGTTTTTTATAAAACGCTTATTGTTTTTTTGATAAATGCAACTCATTACATTTTCAAATGATTACGCTGAATATGAAAAAATGTCGTACACTATTTTTCGTTATTTCCTTTGTATGTAAATCGTAAAATAGTACATTATTTCTACACCGAAAGACGCCAATGATTTCTTGCGCGATATTCTAAAAAGCTTTAAGACAGCGAGGCCAAAGAAAACTCGAGCGTTCGTTTGTATTGCCGGAATTAAAATGGAATGCGTCCCACCGCGTAGGTGTCCGCCCGCCGTCAACTGAGTCCGCAGAGATGCATAATGATTATAAAAATACAAAGGACCTCAGGTGTTTTAACCATGCCAATACGGAGAAACTCACTCGCAAATGCCCATCCATTATCCCATTCGGATCGGCTTCTCCGGACGCAGAACCTAACGCTAACACTCCGAGCTACCATTTTTAGGGATATATAAGGTATTTTGATGATCGTAAATACCACATGTGTACTGGGGTCCAGCAGCTAGGAGCCGCTGCCGAATGCACTCCTCTTGCCCAGTAAGATGACATCCAACATTATTTACATAAAATACAATTATTCCATCACAACATATAATCAATCATATTTCTATGCCAATAGGTCACCAGGAGCCGTTTACCAAGTTTCCAGAAAATGAAGGATAAAGCCAAGAATAAATTTAAAATAACACAAGGTTCCAAAATCTCGATGGTGACAGCACTTTGCCAACGTGAGTGTAAGACCTTGTAAGGTCATGCTTGCGGAATTTAATAGAATGAATCTTTTCTGATCGCTCCACTGATGGCACTTCGTCGCATATGCCACTGATCCATTCATATGATATTGTAGTTTTCTCAGCATTAAAAGAGAAAACCAATTATTATGACTCCTTTTCGTTAAATAACGCCGTTGCTATAGAGATGAGTACATATTCATTCCATGAAAAATCTAAATAGTGAGGTCTAGTATTGCACTCATTGCCCATTCACAAAAGAACTCAGTTACAACAGTATTTGGTTTTTGTAAAGGGAATGAGAAAAAATATCTTTGTTTAAATTAATACCTATACAAATAAATTAATTTATTGATGATTGAACTATATTTCCATTACTTTCTATTTCATATGCGAACTTGTGTCCCATACCCTTTCTTTTTTCGTACACAGTTACTATATTAATAATAATAATAATGCGACTTTATTTGGGCAAGACTGAGACTGTTACAGTCCCTTCTTCCATCAAAAATATTTTAATCTTTTGTCATAATGGAATAAAAGTTTAAAATATTTTTTATTAAAAAGATGTTTTGGAGGAATGATCATCAATAAATCAGATCTCGTAGGCACCTCTCGCCAACGTTTCGAAAAATTATATTATTTCGAAAAGTTGGCAAGAGATGTGATCTGAATTACTGACATCCTACCCTACAGATTCTTTTAATATAATTAAATGGTCAATACCAAGCTCTCATCAAATACTTTTATATTATACTATTTTTGTGCACAGGGTATACTTAATATTACGTGTTGAAGAGAGCTCTTGAGTGTTGACAGAATAAAAGGGCCAATTCAAAACTTCATCACGGAGAGGAAAAAGGTTCCCGGAACGCTCGGCCCCTGAATCACCCGAGTGCATTGTGGGCCGCGTGGGGAAGGCCCGAAGGCCGCGAGACGACGACGGCTCGGGGCGCGAAGGCTACTTTCTTTCCCACGAGAGGGGGTGAGAGGATTAGGGTAGAAGCGGAAGAAGGGAGATTATCCGTTTAGAGTTTGGTGCGGGGACGCTTGTGTGCCGAAGGTGGTCGCAAAGGTTTTAGAAAAAGGTAAAGTCAACAAGTCAGTCAATATCTCCTTATCTGTGGCTGTGGGGGTCTTCCTCTCCTCCGGGCGAGGCCAGCACTCCAAGCCGCAGAGTGCCCTGCGCTGAAAGTTCAGCACGAAACCGGGAAACATGGAGAGCGTGGATATGGCGGAGTTAATTCACGGCCCGAGACTTCTGCAGAGAGGGTCCACTCGGGGGTTTTTCCCACAAGACCCTCACGAAGGCCCTTAAACGGATACGACGAGTCGCGAGAGCTCCACAATCCTTTCTTCGGCTCAACACTCGCCATATATTTGGCAATTCTAATAACAAAATAGTTATGTACTGAGATTGTTTTTTTTAGTACTTATTCATCTATATCTACAACAATTTTCCAGAAATCATTCATAGTAAAATCGCGTCAGATTTGGAATAAATTACCAGACAATATAAAAAAACACCACCTCAATCAATGTATTCAAAAACCTACTATTTAACTATGTAAAAGAAATTGGAAATGAAAACATAGAATAGGAATCAGACACAAGAAACCATAATGTATGATACATTGTATAACAAATTAAATATATTGAAAATTGAAATTGATTTAATAACAAAAAATTTAAAAAAATATTCCTAATCACTTGTATATTTGTCTGGATGTTATTTTATGATTTGGTACGTTTAGGTTTAGGTATGATTGTTTTAAAATGTATGGTATGTAATATGTTAAGATAGTAAGATTGTTGTAATATGTTAATGTATGTATTGTAATATCCGTTGTACTTACATCCTGTTTTGTTTTTTCTCAAAATTTGGTAAATAAGCTCACAGTTTAAAATCTCCTTGAACATGAATCTTACTTACTAATTTATAGCATACAAAACAAACAACTATTTTTAATTTCTGTATTTTGTATGTAATGTTTTATATATATATTGTTTTCCTTGCAAGAAAGTTATGCTATGATGTAAACTACTGCCCCATAGGAGCATTCGCTCCTAGGTCAATAAATGTTTTCTCTATTCTATTCAATCTACAAAGTACTTCCTTAAAGCCACCACAATGGTTCGTGGCAGGAGTAATTTTGACCATTTTTCAAAACTAATTATCAATTTGTGAAATAACCTTAAATGATACCTACAACACAATGGATGTCATTCTAGGAATCGGCACTAATAATTACATAGAAATCAGTTGAATAAACTAAAACAGCTTCCAAAATGGATTATTCTGTAGACCTGTGTTATGTGTTCATTAATTTCTCACTGTAGTATTTGTAATCAAGGGTCTTAAAAATATTCATTTGGTAATTTTGACCAAATTCTCCCTTTCCTCACCCGTTTTGGCCACCATGCTGCTTGCCTAAATCATTTTCTTTGGAGTGGTTTATATTTATTAATTAACGACCATAGCCCACGGCAATAGGAGCAATTTTACTTTTCATCAGAAATTAAATATGTTCCACAAGATATTGGCAGCCTTAAAGAATTCGTCATTTTGTTAAAAATAGTTCTGACTTCGACTTAGTACACAGCAGTCTCTAACATTTTCAACCTCTTACAATTCCAATTAACAGTAAAATTAAGGTGTATTTGAAGTTTTGGCCATTTTTTGGAGTTTGGCCCCACTAAGCATAACCGCATAAAATATGATGTACCTGGGGGGTCATTCTGTAACTCCAAACCAATCGGTAGGCTTTTCGTCGGGTGGGACGTCACACCGACGAGAGAGAGCAGCCGTGCGATTCTGTACGCACCCGATCGGTGCGCCGGCGAGCTCCAGTCGGTGGATCGCACCGACACCTAAATGCGGCGGAGAATCAGTCGGTTTGCTTGAGAAACACCGAAGCAAATCGATAATGAATTTGGATTTTTAGCCTGAAATGGGATATTTGATACTTGTAATAATGATTAAACAATATTTATGGATGTAATAGCGACGTAATTTGTTCTTAAGAGAGCAAATGCAAAAGTCGATGAAGTTAAGGTCATAAATTAAGGTGATGATCCATAAGAGAAACTTCTACACAACTAGAATTCCGTAGCATTGCATTGTATTCTCTTGGCTGCTAAAAATGTTTTACTATTTTGCATTAACAATTGTACGTAAATAGCACCATATTTAGGCTATTCAGCATACTGTCACCGGAATATTTTTCATAATAATTGCCAAAAATTGTCCGCGGTGAATGCCTATTATTGCGGTTTGGCTATTCTTAAATGGATGATTCCCGTTGAAAGTTTTCATATTATAATCATATATCGTGTATGCAGTCACTTACTTAACTAGATTACACACTAAAGTAGCTTCTCATTTCAGGAAATAGGCGATTTCGCACATGGTAGCGTTACCTATGTTATGTGATTTTGGGCCAGGGAAACGAAAGTTCGTATTTATACTGATGTTTGTTTGCTTCCGGCTTCTATTTTCGTAGTTGAGGAGATATATTTTATGAATCTTTTGCATTGAATTGTAAATCATCACTCTATCATAATAAATTTCGGATTATTCATCAAATAATGTTGAAACAATGTGTTGGACAACACCATGGTGTGGTGACAACACTACTTGCAAATAGGTACACGTACAATAACCAAGAGTGCTAATAGCAAATTTACTTATTTCTACACTCAACTTTAATTTTTTTCACCATATGTAATTATTTGTCACTCATTAAATTCATTTTACATTCAACTTTGCTCCACGAAATTACATGATAAATGTTTCATGGCACGAGCGCGCAGCAATTTCACTGTCCACTAAACCCACGAATAAAGAATAATATACCCACAAGAATATTTCAATACCATACCTACAATATATAATGCATACACGGATTTTCTATTTTCGATATCACGCCACTGTTCAATTTATTTCAACGAGCAATTCTATCATGAATCTTTGGAAGATTAAATACTATAATAGGTACTACACGTAATGCCTTTTCTGCAACTAGAAATTCCAAATGCAAAACGCTGTTAAATGTCGGATCTCAATCACACGAGTTAATACATATAATCAATTACATACATATAATCATACAGGTTAAATTGAAATTTTGAAAGTTATTTCTGGATTCAAACAATCACAGCTGATTCATTCTCACTTCGCACACTTCATTTAATCTCGTAGCACTCAACGTCTTTTACTGATACTTCATATTCTCACGGACGCTACTAGATATGTGCTTTATGTATAATGCACTTATTTTAATTGTCAAATACATATTGTAACGCTCAAAATTCACATAAATTAATATACGATCATTCTCCTTTCGACATCGTTGATTTTTGTTGTTGTTTTCAACCCCGAGAGCACTAGGCGGCTTCCGATAGTCATTTGTTTCTTCTATCGTCTTCCATTGGTGGGAATACAGCATGTGACCCTCAGTTTCGGAAACACTCGGAAAATTGGGAGGAGGGGGGAACATTGAGTGGGAGGAGTTACCCAACCGACTGGAATGGCACCGACTTGCATACAGAATAGCTGAAATAGGCTCCGTCGGTGGCTGAGTCTAAGTCGGTACGGAATCTCAACCGGTCGGTTGGTTAGGAAGCCCAACCGATCGGTACGGAACCGACGAAATACAGAATGACACCCCTGAACACCGAAAGTGTATAGGTGGTATAATGCGGACCTAGGGTGCCTAGGTGCTAAGCTGTATAATGCGGACGTCCGGAAATCTCTCAAGCGACAACGAATACGGCACGCAAAAATGAGGAACGCACGTCAGGATCTCCCCAAAGAGGAGTATAAGAAGTTATTCGAAAAATACAAGAAAGCGAAAACAGCAGCTAAGGCGGCCTTTCAAAATGCATTAACAAAAATCAAAAATAAAATATTGGGCGAATATTAAGAGGATAACCCAAAGGCATTTTGGTCATACGTTCAAGGCTGCAATGCAACAGAAACGTCACAAAAGAACAATCAAGGAGAAAGAGCAAACGACAAATTAGATAAAGCAAATATCCTCAACGCCTTTTTTCAAAGCGTCAATACAAAATGCTCTCCAAACGACACCACTGCAATGCCTAGGATATATAAGCATCCAACGCAGTCTATTAACATCACTAGTCGTGGAATAGAAAGTCATCTGAAATACATTAATTCCAATAAATCACCCGGTCCCGATAAAATTCCCGCCCAAGTTTATAAAGAATTAGCATCAGAAATAGCACCGTACCTTAAAATAATATTTGAAAAATCTCTAACGCAACATCGTGTTACTTTGGATTGGAAAATCGCGAACGTTACACCAATATTTAAAAGTGGCGAAAAGGAAGAGCCCAGTAACTATAGACCGATTTCCCTTACGTCTATCTCGTGCAAGATATTCGAACATATAATCGTCAGTTCGATTATGGGGTACTTGGATAGTCAAAACTTGTTAACGCCAAATCAGCACGGATTCCGGAAAGGTAGGTCTTACGAAACCCAGTTGGCCCTCTTCCTTCACGACATTCTTTCCTCGGGAGAAAAGCTTGTCCAAGTAGACGCAATATTTCTAGATTTTAAAAAAGCTTTCGATAAGGTCCCTCATTCAAAGTTACTCGTTAAGTTGGAAGCGTACGGAATACACCACGACCTAATATGTTGGATAAGAGATTTCTTAGCCGACCGCGAACAGAGGGTAGTTCTAGATGGCGTTAGCTCAGATGTAGTGAAAGTTACATCAGGTGTACCTGTGGGAAGTGTCATCGGTCCCTTATTGTTCCTTTTGTATATTAATGACATCACTGCCGTTGTTACTAGCAAAATTCGCCTCTTCGCAGATGACGCAGTGTTGTACAGGGATCTAGACAATGCGTCCGACAAGATTGCGTTACAAAAAGACCTAGATGCTATAAATGAATGGTGCAATACTTGGCAGTTAGATTTGAATTTTAAAAAGTGCGTTGTTATGAATTTTTGGTAAAAGAATAACTCGGTCAACGATACGTACACAATTAAACAAATAGACTTATCAAATGTAGAGTCGGTTATATACTTAGGTGTGACCCTTACTCATGACCTGTCTTGGGGGAAACACGTTCGGGAAATCTGCGGACAGGCTAGTCGCAAATTGGGATTTATCAAAAGAATATTAGGAAAATGCGACGAGAAAGTTACAGAGCGATGTTATTTTTCACTCGTGAGACCTCACTTGGAGTACGCCGCTAGAATATGGGACCCTTACGAAGTAGGACTAATCTCTGAAATAGATAGAATACAACGGAGAGCAGGAAGATTTGTGAAAAGTTGTTACGATAAACTTAGGAGTGTTACCGAATTGTTGAAGGAATTAGGGTGGGAATCTCTTACTGATCGAAGGGAGAAATACAGGTTAAATCTTCTGCACAAACTCGGAGCTGACAGTTTTTAGCCGGACGTTCAACACATACTGCTAGAGCCAACGTACTACGGTAGAAGTGATCACAGGAATAAAATAAAGGAAATTGACAGCCGAACCGATAGATTCAAAATGTCATTTTTCCCACGCGCAATAAGGGATCATAATAGTTGCGATAGATCAATCACATGAAACTCCCACACTCAATAGGTAGAGTAGAATTTTCACTTGTGCTTGATAACACCACATCATTACTAACGCTTCACACCGGTCGATTAGTCCGGCATTATTTTATTTTGTTCTTTGCATGAAGTAGCATCTCGTAGTATTCATAAATTAACAGTATCAGTAATGTTAACCACTAGATGTGTCTATAGCATTTCTCTGCATGTTTGCATGTTCATTTACGTATCACTCTCCCAGTTTCCAGTTGGACTGCGCACTGTTCTCCTGACTGCTTTTTGGTGTCTGCGCCTGGCGCCAGGGGGTGCATGCGAGGTTCTGATTTGTTCTGGGACGAGTGCTGCATGCCTGGTGTGGAATCACCGCGTGTCACACACCCTAGTGGTGGCTTGCACGGTACATCGTAGATGTAGATGAAAATCCATTCTCCCACGAGGTCGGTTTCGTTGTTCCTGCAGCTTGGCGCGCTCTTCGGGGGGGAGGGGTGGGGTCGAACTAAATAAATAGGTTTTGGGTGATTAGGGTATTATAATATAGCAAAAGTCACATCGACGTTGCGTCATAAGAGAATGCGGTGTCTTAGTTCCCTGCAAGAGCCCCAGGTGTGCGATAGTGCATGAATTCTGGGCAAACACCGACATCTCTTGTCCATGACAATTAAATAACCATTTCCAGCAAAGGATCCCGCCGATCAATATTTGCACTCACGGAATAGTAAACTAGTTGTAATCTCTAAGTCCAAATAAATCCCCAGGTCCAGAAGAAATTCCTGACCGTGTATATAGAGAATTAGCTTTAAAAATAAATCCCTACTTGCATAAAACACTTTGTAAATTCATCAACGAACGTATAGTACCCAAGGTAACTGGAAAATTGCAAATGTCACTTCCATGTTCAAAAGCGGTGATAAAGAACAGCCACCAAACGACCGACCGATATCGCTCACATCTATCTCTTGCAAAGTCCTTGAACATATAATTGTAAGTTCAATCATGAGACACATCGATATTTGCAGAACTTGTTAAAAAAACGCAACACGGATTCAGAAAAGGAAGATCTTACGAAACTCAACTAGTACTCTTTGCCCACGATACACTAGTCTCGGGTGAACATAACGTTCCAGTTGACGCAATTTTTGTAGACTTAAAAAAGGCATTTGATAAAGCTTCCCATAAAATTTTACTCGTGATTTTTTCAACGGAAAAACTGTCCTAACAATAGCTATTGCATACACAACAGAAAATTATAGACTGTAAAATCAGTTCAATACCTCGGAGTTAAACTGACTAATGATCTCTCGTGGAGTAAACATATTCGAGAAATTACTGGTCAAGCTAATCGGAAATTGGGATTTGTTAAAACAGTACTTGGCAAGTGCGGCGATAAAGTTAGGGAAATCACCTACTTCTCCCTTGTTGGACCCCACTTGGAATATGCTGCCAGTATTTGGGATCCTCATGAGGTAGGCTTAAAAACCGAGTTAGAACGCGTGCCGAGAAGATCGGCAAGATGCGCTAAAGGCCGTTAAGACAATCTCGTTAGAGTTACTGACTTTTTGCATCAACTGGGATGGGAAAAGCTTTCAGACCGTCGATTAGAATTTAGACTCAATCTATTATGTAAGTTCCAAACCAATCTATTCTCTGACGACGTTGATAATATTTTACGAAATCCGACCTACTACGGTAGATCAGATCATGAGAATAAAATTAGGGAACTAGCCTGCAGAACGGACAGATTTCAAATGCGAACGATAAGAGACCACAACAGCTGCGAATCAGATTTATAACTAGGTTTTTCAATAGGTACTGCAGCTAGTTACTTGATTTACTCCCTAATACTAGTATGCTCATCTGCTACTGAGTACTAATAGCACGCCATGAATGCTTTCAGTATAATTCTTGTATCTCTGGCCATATATGTAGCTGCAAAATGTTAACGATCCTTCAAACATTGATAGCATTCCTCTAGTGTTGTGCATGCGTTTAAGCCTCGTGACAAGCATTAGCGATTTATACTAATACATCGATAGTCGTAGTTACACTAACTTTAGGGTTTAGTGAAATGCATGTTGGTGAATACTCGCCCCCTGCCACACACCCTTGAGGAGGCTTGCAGGGTATTTTGTAGAAGTAAATGAAATCAGGACATCGTAGTTTTTAATGCGTCAAAATCATCTCTATTAAATAAATAAACATTTTTTGTGTTTTTATGCACAGGTCGCTATAAAACAAAGATTAATGTTTTCCCTTATCAGGACAGTAATTAACCAATGCAGGGAGTGACATGTAAGCGTATACGAAAGTGACTCATTTAACTCCATGCCTCGGTAATAAAACTCGGTAAATAATATAAAAGTATTGGAGTTAATAGCCTTTAAGTGAATTCCTATACCACGACAAGTATATAATGTAGCAGTTTTTTTTCGATAAAGCCAAGGTAGGGTAGCGATGTTATTCTGAGAACATGTCTTAAAGACGAAAATTAATATTAATTAGTAATAAATAATATTTACTTTTTCTAAATTGCAGCTTGCTCTTCTTTCTAGTTCTTTTTTCGCTGACGTAACCGCTGAGCTATTTCTTCAAGATCCTCCCCCATTGAATGCAAAAATGCGCTTCGAACCTCCAAACACTGGCCCAACATTTTACTTTTTGATTCCGTTAATGCTTACTAAAAGGCCACTTCTGCTGTCGTTTAAGGTTTTAAAAATATTTCTCGCATAGTTTCTTTGTCCTCATTGGGTTGGTGCGGACGTGCGTTCTTCATTTTTACGTGCCAGATTCGTTGTCGCTTGAGTTTTCCGAACATCCGCATCGTACCACCTATAGATTAATTATTGCCCCATTTAAGTTTATTAGGCATTTCGCTGATTCTCACAAGGCGTAGTATGATGCAAAGTAAATATTCCATATACCGTCAGCGCAATGTTTTTAGCTGAAATAATTAAATTTTGTGAATCAGTTCCCATTTCAAGTCCTCGATGTCCACCTTGTGGAATCTACATCTACGAAGTGCCGTGCAAACAAGCACCGTGGAATAAGTAAGGATTACCTTCAGTTAATGGCTGTCAAGGTATTTGATGTGAATGCGAGTCGCACAGCGCCTTTTCTGACTTACATGGAGTCAATTTTTTTAAAATTAAAAATTTCAAATATATCTAGACACTATACGGACCAGTGGATAATATTTAAGTGGAATCCACAAAATGATTTAAGCGCATAAACGGACCACAAGGTTCAAAATGGATGTTGGAAAGCAAGGAGTGCTGGTCACGATAACGAAAATGTTTCAGTCAATAACATGAAGAGGGAAAGCTTTCCAAGTGTTTTCAACCTTAGTTAAAACAACAGAGGCATTCACCTGTAGGTAATAAATTGAAATTAAACCTCCAATGCTAAATACTAGTTCTCGAAGAACACGAAGATCATGATATCAAGAAGTACATACTAATCATCCACCTATGCTTACTTGACAAATGAAAACGGTACATATCACATACTTGTTGAATGTTTATTAGGTAGATGAAAAAATAATTGCCGCAAAGAAGCATGGGAAGTCCCAGCACCGGCATGCCCAAGTGTCTATAAGGGTACCAACTAAGAGGGTGGCTTGCAGGGTAATATGTTAGCGCCGACCGCCACGGCACGACTCCACGTTCCCCTGTGAACGGGATAGCAACTCCCCCATCTGGGACGCCCCCCCCCCCAACAACAATTGCCACCCCTCCCCCCCCACTCGAAGGGAAGGGGACCAAACAAGAGAGCACCTGTTCGCAGGATTGGAGTGTGGGTGGTGGCCCGAGGGTAGTGAGAGGGTGTGGGTGCTCTTGCTGGACGTGCAGCGCTGCACCGCTGTCCAAGCTCGGAGATGGAATCTGCACATGTGGTCACACAGCCACACACACTTCTGATTTTCTCAACATTCACATACGCGCTGGATTGAGGGAACTTTGAAAGACATCCAAACTTAGAGTATGATAAAATGAAAGCCGAGTTGACAAGAGCCTTCAACGCAGTTTTCGGATAGATATTGCTTCACACAACATTCAATGACTTTGGTCACGTAATAAAGGTCGAAATGTCATGTTCCTAATGCTTCAAACAGATTAGAGCCACTTAACGCACCACTTCCTGAGACATTCGCCTCAAATTGGATTCGCCCTTCTCCAGATTGGATGTGGCGGTCTGTGCGCTCCGGAGTGACATATTATTGAACTTAATTAAGACTTTTCGATGCACAGATTGCGTATGAAATATACACGGTTTGTACTTCGTATAATTGCACAATTATTATAAAAAATAAAATTATAACTCATCATTATGCTTTTCATAAAAATTGCACCAACGCCTTCGGCTGTAGTTTTCAACTTGAGCTTTGAAACAAATAAGTCAAAGCCTCGAATGTATATTAAGGTTATTACATAAAAGCGCTTAGAACCCATGAAGAAAGAAAAAAGAGAAGAAATTTAAGAAGAAAGTTCTACATTTTTAAAAAAGCCGATTTCAATGCGCTCAAGAGTCATCTAAAAAATTCTCTTCCCGACTTCTAGGAATCAAGCGTAAAGTTAGACACGGAGGGTAGTTGGAAAGCTTTCCTTTCGATCGTACATTCAGGGATCAGAAAATACATTCCAAGTAAAGTCAAAAAAGAGGGCAGCGAACCAAGATGGTACAATGCAGAAGTGAGAAAATCGTTAAGACGTCAGAGAGTATGCCACGCCAAGATGAAAAACCTCCGTATAGATTTGTGCACTGGTGATCAAAATTTAATATTTGAAAAATACAAATTGTCTAGAGCCACTACAAAGGAAGCCTTTCGGAATGCATTCATGGATTTTAAAAGAAAAACATTAGTAGAATAGTTACAGGACAACCCAAAGGCATTTTGGTCATACGTAAGGGAAGTTCAAGGCAATAGATCAACAGTTTATCCACTACGAAACGAAAATGGCGAATTATTAACAAGCAGCTCGGACAAAGCCAACTTATTAAATTCCTACTTTATAAGTGTGTTCACCAAGACATCGCAGATTACATCCGTAAAGGTAAATGATCACTTCCAGCAAAAGATGCCGCCTATCGATATTTGCACTCACGGAATAGAAAACTTGTTAAAATCCCTTATATCCAAATAAATCCCCAGGTCCTGAAGAAATTCCTGCCCGCGTGTATAGAGAATTAGCTTGTGAAATAGCACCCTACTTGCAGAATATATTTAGTAAATCCATCAACGAGCACAAAGTACCCATGGACTGGAAAATTGCGAATGTCACTCACATATTCAAAAGCGGTGATATGGAACAGCCATCGAACTACAGACCGATATCTCTCACATCTATCACTTGCAAAGTCCTTGAACATATAATTGTAAGTTCAGTTATGAGACACCTCGATATAGAGAACTTGTTAACAAAAACACAACACGGATTCAGAAAGAGAAGATCTTGCGAAACTCAATTTGCAGTTTTTGCTCACGATATTTTAGTCTCGGGTGAACATAACGCTCCAGTTGATGTAATTTTTCTTGATTTTAAAAAGGCATTTGTTAAAGTTTCCCACAGTAAGCTACTCATGAAATTAAAATCCTACGATTTAGACGACGACGTAATTTCCTGGATTAGAGAATTGTTAAGTAATCGCGTGCAAAGGGTTGTATTATATGGCGCTTATCGGCGCGTGTATCTAATAAAGTAAATATCATATAGGGTGTCCCACAGGGAAGTGTCATAGGCCCACTTCTGTTCGTTTTGTACATAAATGACCTCGGTGAAACAGTTGACAGTACACTTAGATTATCTGCAGACGACGCAGTGTTGTATAAAGAAATTCGTAGCATTAATGATAAAGAAGCGCTAACTAAGGACCTCTAGGCAATACAAGAGTGGTGCGATGCGTGGAAGCTAGAATTAAACCTGAAAAAATGCGTTGTTGTGAATTTTTGGAAACGGAAAAACGCTCCTTGTAACAGCTATTGCATAAACGACTTAAAATTAGAGACCATAGAATCGGTTAAGTACCTCGGAGTTAAACTGACTAATGATCTATCGTGGAGTAAACATATTCGAGAAATTACCGATCAACCTAATCGTAAATTGGGATTTGTTAAAAGAGTACTTGGCAAGTGCGGCGATAAAGTTAGGGAAATCACCTACTTCTCCCTCGTTAGACCCCACTTAGAATATGCTGCCAGTATTTGGGATCCTTATGAGATGAGTTTGGAAACTGAGTTAGAACGCGTGCAGCGAAGACCGGCAAGATACGTTAAAGGCTGTTATGATAATCTCGTTAGTGTTACTGACCTTTTGCAGCAACTGGGATGGAAAAAGCTTTCAGACCGTCGATTAAAATTTAGACTCAATCAATTATGTGTGTACCAAACCGGTCAATTCTCTGACGACGTTGATAATATTTTACGAAATCCGACATACCACGGTAGATCAGATCGTGAGAAAAATATTAGGGAACTAGACTGCAGAACGGGCAGATTTAAAATGTCATTTTTCCCACGTACGATAAGGGACCATAACAGCTGCCAATGAGATTTTTATCTAGGTTTGTCGTTAGGTAGTGTAGCTCTTAGTAGTAGTAGTACTCCTAATACTTGAATCCTTATCTGTTACCTAGTACATACTAAAATCACGCCTAGCATGTTTTCTACATGGGTCTTGAGTCCCTGTCCATCTGTGTAGTTGTAGAATGCTTGTATATTGACGGTCACTCACCATTTTGTATTGTATTAGATGGCGCTATCTCTAATGAAGTAATAGTCACATCGGGTGTCCAAAAGGGAAGTGTCATAGGCCCGCTTCTGTTCCTTTTGTACATAAACGACATCGGTGACAAAGTTGACAGTAAGGTAAGATTATTTGCTGACGACGAAGTGATGTATAGAGAAATTCGTAGCTTTAATGACAAGGAAGCGCTAACTAAGGACCTCGAAACAATACAAGAGTGGTGCGATTCGTGGCAGCTAGAATTAAACCTGAAAAAATGCGTTGTTGTGAATTTTTGGAAACGGAAAAACGCTCCTTGTAACAGCTATTGCATAAAGAACATAAAATTAGAGACCGTAGAATCCGTTAAGTACCTCGGAGTTAAACTGACTAATGATCTATCGTGGAGTAAACATATTCGAGAAATTACCGGTCAAGCTAATCGTAAATTGGGATTTGTTAAAAGAGTACTTGGCAAGTGCGACGATAAAGTTAGGGAAATCAGCTACTTCTCCCTCGTTAGACCACACTTAGAATATGCCGCCAGTATTTGGGATCCTTATGAGATAGGCTTGGAAACTGAGTTAGAACGCGTGCAGCGAAGATCGGCATGATATGTTAAAGGCCGTTATGATAATCTCGTTAGTGTTACTGACCTTTTGCAGCAACTGGGATGGGAAAAGCTTTCAGACCGTCGCGACGCGTCGATTAAAATTTAAACTCAATCTATTATGTAAGTTCCAAACCGGTCTATTCTCTGACGACGTTGATAATATTTTACGAAATCCGACATAGTAGGGTAGATCAGATCATGAGAGTAAAATTAGGGAACTAGACTGCAGAACGGATATATTTAAAATGTCATTTTTCCCACGTACGATAAGGGACCATAATAGCTGCCATGAGACTTTTATCTAGGTTTGTCGTTAGGTACTGTAGCTCTTAGTAGTAGTAGTAGTACTCCTAATACTTGAATCCTTATCTGTTACCTAGTACATATTAACAGCACGCCTAGCATGTTTTCTACATGGGTCTTGAGTCCCTGTCCATCTGTGTAGTTGTAGAATGCATGTATTTTGAGGTCACTCTCCATTTTGATGACATCTGTAGTGTAGTGTTGCATGCTTGTGAGGCTTCGCCTCATGACAAGCATTAGCGATTTATGCTAATGCATAATTAGTCGTAGTTACACTAACTTTAGGGTAGAGTGTAATGCATGTTGGTGATTACTCACCCCCTGCTACACACCCCTGAGGTGGCTTGCAGGGTATTTTGTAGATGTACATGTAGATGACTACTTAGCTAAAAAGGCATTGAATGAGCAAGTCCATCACTTTTGTCTATCTCGCGGCCCGGACCACATCGTGCGAATGTCCACGACCACGTGCACTGCGCGGGAGATGCACGAGCCGCGCGATCTTCACGTGTTCCGTGAAAGTCGACGAAAGTGAGTGACGTCGGTCGCGAATAAGGCTCTGCCGGTTGACACCTGTGGGGAACACATGTTCGCGGAATAGGGGGGGAGGGGGGTAATGTGAGGTTTGGGGAGAATAGGGTGCAAGTGTTGGAGGGGAGAGGGAAGGGGGTGAGCGATTGCTGTCTGCAAGACGTTCGAATTCCTCAACCGGGGCTCGTTGGCGATGCGAGGCGGACACTTTTGGAAAGAAGAAAGGGAATATGGCGGGAAGGAAGCATTCGCTGTTAAGGTCGTTTGAGAGCGAGATAGCTCCCTAGTCATAATGGAGACCATATTCAAGTTTTATTTTTTTATTTCAGCGTCTGTAAGATGTATAAAATAAATATTGTAGCATTAATGGCACAAAGATATAGCTACATATGTCTCTAACTTGACTCATTTTTTCCCGCCGTACGGCTGAAAACCCTTCAAAACAGCAGTTTTTTGCGATTCTGTAAAAATTACTACGGTGAGTAATAGATTATTTTTTTATAAATAGTTGAGAAACATGCAATCTACACACCGTTAGGTTTTTGACGAAATCCATGTGCTAGAAGTTCCCCATTTGTTTAATATTCTCCCTCTGGAGCGCACAGCCGTAATCTATCCCATGTAAAACAGCTTGTATTTTCAGGGAAATTTCTCGAAGAGTAGTTCGACAAGGGGTTGATATTTTTTCAAAATGCATTAACGAATTTCAAAAATAAAATATTGGGTTAATATTTAGAGGACAACCCAAAGGCTTTTTGGTCATACGTGAGGGAGGTTCAAGGCTGCAAATCAACAGTAACATCACTAAAGAACAATCTAGGAGAAAGAGCAAACGACTAATTAGATAAAGCAAATATCCTCAACGCCTTTTTTCAAAGGGTCTATACAAAATGCTCTCGAAACGACACCACTGCAATGCCTAGGCTATATAAGCATCCAACGAGGTCTATTAACATCACTAGTCGTGGAATAGAAAGTCATCTGAAATCCATTAATTCCAAGAAATCACCCGGTCCCGATAAAATTCCCGCCCGAGTTTATAAAGAATTAGCATCAGAAATAGCACCGTACCTTAAAATAATATTTGAAAAATCTCTAACGCAACATCGTGTTACTTTGGATTGGAAAATCGCGAACGTTACACCAATATTTAAAAGTGGCGATAAGGAAGAGCCCAGTAACTATAGACCGATTTCCCTTACGTCTATCTCGTGCAAGATATTCGAACATATAATCGTCAGTTCGATTATGGGGTACTTGGATAGTCAAAATTTGTTAACGCCAAATCAGCACGGATTCCGGAAAGGTAGGTCTTACGAAACCCAGTTGGCCCTCTTCCTTCACGACATTCTTTCCTCGGGAGAAAAGCTTGTCCAAGTAGACGCAATATTTCTAGATTTTAAAAAAGCTTTCGATAAGGTCCCTCATTCAAAGTTACTCGTTAAGTTGGAAGCGTACGGAATACACCACGACCTAATATGTTGGATAAGAGATTTCTTAGCCGACCGCGAACAGAGGGTAGTTCTAGATGGCGTTAGCTCAGATGTAGTGAAAGTTACATCAGGTGTACCTGTGGGAAGTGTCATCGGTCCCTTATTGTTCCTTTTGTATATTAATGACATCACTGCCGTTGTTACTAGCAAAATTCGCCTCTTCGCAGATGACGCAGTGTTGTACAGGGATCTAGACAATGCGTCCGACAAGATTGCGTTACAAAAAGACCTAGATGCTATAAATGAATGGTGCAATACTTGGCAGTTAGATTTGAATTTTAAAAAGTGCGTTGTTATGAATTTTTGGTAAAAGAATAACTCGGTCAACGATACGTACACAATTAAACAAATAGACTTATCAAATGTAGAGTCGGTTATATACTTAGGTGTGACCCTTACTCAAGACCTGTCTTGGGGGAAACACGTTCGGGAAATCTGCGGACAGGCTAGTCACAAATTGGGATTTATCAAAAGAATATTAGGAAAATGCGACGAGAAAGTTACAGAGCGATGTTATTTTTCACTCGTGAGACCTCACTTGGAGTACGCCGCTAGCATATGGGACCCTTACGAAGTAGGACTAATCTCTGAAATAGATAGAATACAACGGAGAGCAGGAAGATTTGTGAAAAGTTGTTACGATAAACTTAGGAGTGTTACCGAATTGTTGAAGGAATTAGGGTGGGAATCTCTTACTGATCGAAGGGAGAAATACAGGTTAAATCTTCTGCACAAACTCGGAGCAGACAGTTTTCAGCCGGACGTTCAACATATACTGCTAGAGCCAACGTACTACGGTAGAAGTGATCACAGGAATAAAATAAAGGAAATTGACTGCCGAACCGATAGATTCAAAATGTCATTTTTCCCACGCACAATAAGGGATCATAATAGTTGCGATAGATCAATCACATGAAACTCCCACACTCAATAGGTAGAGTAGAATTTTCACTTGTGCTTGATAACACCAAATCATTACTAACGCTTCACACCGGTCGATTAGTCCGGAATTATTTTATTTTGTTCTTTGCATGAAGTAGTATCTCGTAGTATTCATAAATTAACAGTATCAGTAATGTTAACCACTAGATGTGTCTATAGCATTTCTCTGCATGTTTGCATGTTCATTTACGTATCACTCTCCCAGTTTCTGGTTTGACTGCGCACTGTTCACCTGACAGCTTTTTGGACTGCACCTAGCGCCAGGGGGAGCGTGCGAGGTTCTGATTTGTTCTGGGACGAGTGCTGCATGCCTGATGTGGAATCACCCCGTGCCACACACCCTAGTGGTGGCTTGCACGGTAAATCGTAGATGTAGATGTAAAGTGTCGTGATTGATATAAACTCGCATGGAACGCAACCCTTAGTGGTCATTAATAATTGATATACTTGTAGTATATTATGTTATCGAGTATTCAAAGGTCTAATAGACGATTAGATTACTCCTGTCAGTCACGATACAAGGGAAGTATTCTAGGTCAATAAAGAAATTGTAGAAAGATTAAATAGAAATGAAGAAGGAGACGCCTTGAAAATTGGGAAAGGCAAACGAAATGGTAATTTTAAATTTCCTCAACTATACACAAGGACCGCCATGAAAATGAAATATCATCGGCCCTCTGATATTCCTCCTACACATTAACGACAATAGTACCGCTGGTTAATAGTTCAGACTTGCTGCTGACAACGCGGTTATATAGAGAGCGATTTTGAAACCGGGAACTACGGACTTATTAACAAAGAATCTATTGTATGTAAAGTAATTGAAGCCTGGTACGAAAAATGGCAGTTGGAACTAAGCCAAAAGAAATACATGGCAGTAGATTTTTGGAAAAAGAAAAAGACACCGGACACCGGAAAAGATCTTCCAAAATAATCAAATAAAAAAAAGCCGACGAGTTAACGTTTCAAAATATTTATTTTCGTGGGAATTTCAGGTTTGATCTCTTCTTATGATCCTCTCGCAATCGTGAAATGTGTAAGCCAAAACTACCTTTTTATTTATTGTGTTTCCAAACACGTAGTGCTTGTTGGATTTATTATTTTTACCGTTATTCAGTACACGTTTCCCGTTGTTCTAGCTCCTTGCATTAAATGCTAGAAATCCAGATTCCTCATTAGCCACCCAATGCTTATCTCCTTCCCGACACATGAAGAAGTCGGAGCTTAAAGCACGAACGGTGCCAGATGCCCCGTCAACGACCGCGAGAATTCTTTAACCCTTTAGCCTCAAAGAATAAAACTGCTGCGACTCATTTTCATGTCCTCTTGCTAATGCGCCCGGACTACGGCCCGGGTCGGGGATATCCCGAATGGCACGCAGCATAACCGTCTCTCCGTGGGGGAAAACCAGACACTATTGCTTCGGGAAAAAAGGAGAAAAACAGTGCTTTGCAGCATTCATTGGGAAGGGCCACGGTCGAGAAGTCAAGCGCCCCCTGCGGGGATGTTGTTCCGCCCCACGGTTCGTTACGGGTTCAGGAGGAAGACCAATAGACTCCCACTCTCATTCTTCCGCCTAGAACCCTTGAAAGGGTAAGGGGGGCTGCTACTTACAAGGGGGGAATTCCCCGTCCGGATCCGGCCTCCTCTCGCCAGAAGAGTCGATTAGCAAAAAAAAATTACACATGCACAAAAAACAGCGTAAGGGACGGGGTATTCCACACTCGTTCCAGTTCTGCTCCACACGTTCCCCTTTTCGGCCGCTAGGAGGCGAGGACCAGAAGGAACAATCCGAAGAACAATACAAGGCCCAACTACAAACCAAGGGAGTGCTACGTTCACGAGCTTGCAGTACTACACACGTCAACATACATGTACTCATTAGTGTTACTAATACAATTAATTGATGCATACTACGAGATAATAATTCGTGAAGAAAATTAAATCATGCAAGTGAGATGAAATGATAACACTAATGATAGTAGCTCTAATAGATAGATGGCACTAATGGTAGTGTAGCTCTTAGTAGTAGTAGTACTCCTAATACTTGAATCCTTATCTGTTTCCTAGTACATACTAACAGCACGCCTTGCATGTTTTCTACATGGGTCTTGAGTCTCTGTCCATCTGTGTTGTTGTAGAATGCATGTATATTGACGGTCCCTCTCCATTGTGATGACATCTGTAGTGTAGTAGTGCATGCTTGTGAGGCTTCGCCTCGTGACAAGCATTAGCGACTTATGCTAATGCATAATTAGTCGTAGTTACAATAACTCTAGGGTATAGTGTAATGCATGTTGGTGATTACTCACCCCCTGCCACACACCCCTGAGGTGGCTTGCAGGGTATTTTGTAGATGTAGATAATAATCTATAAAACACAAGTACAAAGTCTAGTAAACCAAGCGACATTTAGTCTCGCATTCACACCGCGACAGTCATTGTATTACTTTGACTTCTCAGGAGGCCCTCAATTGCTCGCTAAGTCCTAAAAGTCCTCTTCTATTACTTCTTACCGGTCAATTTCCGGAACTTTTGCTATCTTAACATCCGCTAACAATCTATTCTTCGATTTGAATAACACACAATAAGACCCATCTGGTCTAAAGCGACGATGCAATGTGGAACAGACTTCAATTAGGTACTATGGGGGAAAAAAGTTTCCCAACAAACGGAGCGTCGCCACTAGCGCTCTGGAGAAAAATAGGCCTTCTCTCTTGTGGCATACCATTCCAAGGCAACGACGAGGGAAATTCGAACACAGTAATGTGATGGACTCATCGTCGAAGCCAGTGACGGATTAATGGCTGCTTTCCTTCCCCGAGTGTTATTCGCGCTGACTTCCAAATTGAGGCGCATTAGACAGCCATTTATGCATTTCAAACGTATCATTGAACCCATTGAACGCTCTCGTTATCGCCATAGCTTCCTCTGCATTCTTTACCTTTCCTCTCCTTTTCTTCTTGGCTTCGCTCCAATTCTCGCACTATAGTAAGGTCCTGGGATTCACCCGCTGTCTACTATCCTTACAACCTGCGATGTTTAAGGAACACCGCATTGAATAAGAGTTTCTTCTTTTAATCGTGAATACAAACGTATATTCAATGCATATTTCAAGCATGGCGATAGATTTTCAATGAATAGGCAAATAAATAAGCTTTTTATACGCAAATATGTATTAATGAATAAATAAATACACAAATAAACTAGACTTGGAGAGACTCGGAGGCTGCGCGCTAGGCTTAGATTACTTGAGCAATTAAGAATAGATATCTTTAACAGCGACACGGAGAACATCATATTAGAACCCCACTATATTTCCAGGTCCGACAGAAACGATAAATTAAGAGAGATATTTTGCCGAACGGATAGGTATGGGAATTCGTTTTTCCCCCGAACAATAAGGGACTTTAATAAATGCTAGGCGTAATTTCATTAGAGCGTATCCTTTTTATTTGTAAACGGCTGGTGTCCTAACACCGCCCGCCACACGCCTATTGAGGTGGCTTGCGGGGTAGTATGTAGATGTAGATAAAAAGACAAAAAACAGTAAGTAAGATAGATATTATATTTTGCTTATGATTGATTGCCTTTTTGAAATGTTGAACTATTTAAGCTTCTAGATGGTGAACGAAACAACTTTAGATTATGTAACTGGAGTTATCATATTAAATTCCAGCATATCCAAAAAAATATTTAAGGCATTTATTCAAGATGGAAGTTACTTTTTTTAATACCGTAGTATTCGTAAATTAATATTTTTACAGTATTTTAAAGTAACTCATTTTAAATAAACGCAAAGAGAATAAATAAACTCTTGGTAGATGCACTGTTGGTAGTGTTGCCGCGAGACTCGAGACGAGACCGTTGGGTAGAATTCGAGACGAGACTCGAGACGAGACCACTTTTTGACGAGACGAGACGATACCACTTCCACGAGACTCTCGAAAGTCTCGAAATACAAATATATGTCCTTATTTGGTATTTGGTATAGCTTTATCCCTAAACCTATGTCCTTCTGTTAAGACGAAGTAAATTTTACGTTTTTCTTAAGTAATAAATTTGAAATATAATTCAATAATAACTTTTCGATAAATTATCTAACTGTAAAAAAGAATTTTTGCCGAAAAATCAATTTCTGAATGCATGAGCGTAACGTCTGGAGCCAAGTAAGGGAGTGTTAATGGCTGACTACTTTTCCTCGTTTCCTGCGATAATAACCTTGGAAAATTTATCCAGCAAAAATTGGACTATTTTCTAAAGTGGTCATTTTCAGTGCTTACTTCTACGACAAAAATATCTTGGATTATACTCGCATATATGTAAAATAACGCCCAGCGGCACTTGCAATCCTGCTTATAGTTTTCATGCTAGGAGAAAATGATGGCGCCATTTCGAATTGCGCAGAGCACATCACCTCGGCAGAAACACAAATAATAATTGAAATAACTATGTACCTCTTCCTGCATGATACATCTTCCGAGGTTAGTGAGGATATTTAGCATAATGTCGCTAAATTGTGTTGAGGATGTTACAATAAAAAGGTATAACTACAATTGGCTTTCCTTTGACTTTAATTTCTTTCATTTGCCTTTATTTTTCTAACCAAAAATCCATTTAATCAAAAAGTCCATTACTGGATCATCTGACCGGCATTTATTCATCAGCCACTCATTCTAACTCCATTCATCATATTTTCTCCAGAAACACCTGTTAGCGGCAGGTTACCTGCTATTTCAGCAGCATGCAGTCCATTCTAAAAGGGGCCAGAAACCTGTCGAAAAAATCTATTTGCAGACTTGTGCGAAATTCCTGAGAGGAAAAATTATTCGCCCTGACCGGGATTCGAACCCGGATCCCTCGATTTACGGCCGAGTTCTTTAGCTTAAATGGCTGAAGCACTAAGTTTCGATAGCACTGATCAGCATTTTAGATGCATACCCCATGTACTAAACCTTGCAGTACAGGATCTATTAAGAACGTTATCTCTGGAGGACGGGGTTTCAGAAGACGAGCTTTATTAATTGACAGTGACGAAGAGGATTTTGATTTTGAAGAAGAAAATAAAACTTCAATTGCCAAAATAAGATCTCTCATTTAAAAAATTAAAAAAAGTGAGCAGTTACGAAATAAATTCCGTAGCGCTGGCGAAGCTGCAGGGGAACCATCACTGAACCTTATAATAGACGTTCCAATTAGGTGGAATTCAACAGATGATATGATTAGAACAGCACTTAATGTGAATAGAGGTATTTCAATTCTATGCGATAGAATAAGTCACCTGAAGCGCCTCAAAATCACTGGATTAGAATGGACACTGCTTGAAAATGTTCACTAAGTTTTAAAAAACTTTAAAGTTCTGACGAATAAATTAGGAGGAGAAAATTACGTCACCCTTCCACTCGTTACCGTTCCATTTAACTTGCTGTTGGATAAGCTAGAAAAAATTATGTAAATACTGGACAACAAGCCTGGAAGGAATGAAGGTGATGAAAAACAGTTGCTTGCCTATCAAGCTGCTCGGAACAAGATGCTGAAGTACTACCACCTGACAAACTGGATTTATTGCGCGGTATTATTATTAGATCCACGTCATAAATGTGAAACTTTCTCCATGACGCCATGGGGAAAAGAGATGCTGGAAAAGTCCCTATTGAAATTTGAGGAAATGTTCAAAGTCTATTAAGAAAGGTATCCCACTCAAATACAGTCCGCTCAGTCAATGGATCTAGAGAATCTTGAGAGGTCTGTTTTGGTAGAAAGTGACGAGGAAGACCTTCTAGATGTATATTCTCTCTATAAGCAGTCAAGACCCAGTACTGGCAGGTATTTTCTCCTTTTCGACTAATTTCACTTACCTTAACTATTTTGACCTAAGAGAGAAGTTCAATCAGTCTCAGAACTTTTATTTTTTTTTTCATTTAAATAGAAATTTAACCCTTTTTCTGTTAAGACATAATGGTTTTCATATATTTGCTCCTAGTCTATCATCCCAGCATGAAAAATGGAGGAAAGAACTTGCAGAATATTTTCAACTGTAGAGATCCCCTAGTGATGTAAACATATTGACATGGTGGAAGGCAAATGAGGCAACTTTTCCAGTGCTATCAAAAATGGCGATAAACTTCCTCAGTATTCCCACTACATCTGTTCCAGCGGAAAGGTTGTTCTCAAGAGCAGCCTTGACAAAAAGGAAGCATAGAAACCGCTTGGGTCACGAATCAGCAAGAAGACCGATATCTTTAACGTCCATTTCATGCAAAATCCTTGAACACATTGTTGTCAGCTCAGTAATGAAACACCTAGACACGCATAACTTGTTAATGAGAACTCAACACGGATTCAGGAAATGTAGATCATGTGAAACTCAGCGCTGTTTGCCCACGATATTTTAGTCTCCGGAGAGGACAACATTCCAGTGGACGCGATTTTTCTTGATTTCAAAAAAGCATTTGATATAGTGCCCCACGGAAAGTTATTAGTAAAACTAAAATCATACGGCCTAGACGATGATGTAATTTCCTGGATCAGAGAACTTTTGAGCGATCGCGTGCAAAGAGTAGTATTAGACGGCGTAGCCTCCAACGAAGTTAGAGTCACTTCTGGCGTCCCTCAGGGTAGTGTCATAGGCCCACTCCTCTTCCTACTCTATATCAACGATATTGGTGAAATAATAGACAGTAAACTTCGATTATTTGCAGACGACGCTGTAGTATACAGGGAAATCCGTAGCAGTGAAGATAAGGATAAACTAACGAACGACCTTACTGCAATCCAAGCATGGTGCGATGCGTGGCAGCTAGAGTTAAATTTGAAAAAATGCGTAGTAATGAAATTCTGGGGGAAAAATAAAACACCCCACAACGGAGCTATTTCATTCAGGATACCCAATTAGAGACGGTAGAATCCGTAAAATATCTCGGAGTTAGGCTCAATAATGATCTATCGTGGAATAAACATATTCGGGAAATAACAGGTCAAGCTAATCGTAAATTGGGATTTGTTAAAAGAATTCTAGGCAAGTGCGACGACAAAGTGAGAGAAATAAGCTACTTCTCCCTCGTTAGACCCCATTTAGAATATGCTTCCAGTGTTTAGGATCCTCATGAAACAGGCTTAAAAACAGAGTTAGAACGTGTACAGAGAAGATCAGCCAGGTATGTGAAAAGCCGTTACGATAGTCTTGTTAGTGTTACTGATCTCTTAGAACAACTCGGATGGGAATCACTGTCAGACCATAGATTGAAAACAAGACTAAATCTATTATGTAAATTCAAGAGTAGTTTATTTTCCGACGAAGTTGATCATATTTTACGACCGCCAACGTACTATGGTAGATTATATCATAAAAATAAAATAAGAGAGACTGTAGAACAGATAGATTTAAAATGTCGGTTTTTCCGCGAGCGATAAGAGACTATAACGGCTGTGTAAGGACTTAGAAATAGATTAGTTGACTGGTAGTGTAGCTTACTAACTTATGTATTTCTTAAAGCATGTTTACGGAGTTTTATGGTGTTTCTAACAGCATGTTTTGCATGTTCTAGCTTCATAGGCAGATTGCCCTCTAAAGTAGCATGTAGAATATTGTGTGTCATCGTACATGAGTGGCGTGCATGTGGGGATTCTCTTGCATGCTGCATGATGGTTTTTAGTTAATGATGGAATTGGTTAGTATCCTTAATATTCATGACCGTGCGGTGTGCATGTGGCGGTCCGCTTGCATGCTGCATTTTGCTGACTTGTCACCCCCTGCCAAACACCCTAGAGGTGGCTCGCAGGGTAATATGTAGATAGATGAAGTTTACTCTGTGTGAACTCGTGGGTGACGTGCAATTTGGCCAGTCAAATAAAAAATTTATGTTAATTTAACTTTTTTTAATCTGAAAATTATTTAAACTACTTTATTAAAGCGAAAATTATCTCTAATACCACTCACATTATTTTTGCGATTATTTTCTTTAACCTTCTGTGGATTTCTCTGCAGTAAATTTGTGTCTATATTACCTTTTTAGAAATTCTTTGTTTTATGTCACTAGTTTATTCATTGAGTATCAATAAAATCAATGATTTTACTAGCAGTTTGATGTAATTGGTGTCCAGATCAATATATATTTAAAATTTATATTATTGGCTTTCCTATTTCGAGTGTACCGATTCAGCGATTAAGTACGCAAAGGAAACGACTTTTTAAGGTGCTAAATTTATTTTGGGGGAAACGAGACGAGACGAGACTGGGGTTCACGAGACGAGACTCGAGACGAGACCCGAGTTCAGAAAATGAGACTGAGACGAGACTGGCTCAAGTTTCGTATCGTCTCGTCTCGCGGCAACACTAACTGTTGGTCAAATTATCTGTAAACTTCATAAAGAAATGCAAAGGAAACAAATTTTCCGGCCACTCAAAATGGAGATACATAGCAGAAGTCCTGACGAACGGTTTAACTCATACTTTACTATTAAAAAGTATTTAATTTCACCACCATCACAATCAATGACTCCTTGAAGTCTTTGACTCATTGACCCTATGAAATAATGTAGGGCGCCAACCCAAAGATGCCCATACCTCCCAGACGTGACCTTTCAGTGTCTCTTGGTTCTTCCCTTTGCAATTCTGCCATTCCTTGACCATTAAGGCAAATATTTTGTATTGGATTCAGGTACTGTGAGTTTGGAGGGAAGGGTTACGCTGTATTGTGCGAATGCTCCTCGAAAAATCTCCTGAGTTTCGCGCACTGTGGATGGGACAGGTGTCCTGAACATATATTATTTCTTCGCATTATGGTACTACGTCGTTTATGTAAGGAAGTGATGAAAATACGAAAGATTCAGGCGTAGGTAATCCTTAGACGTCACTCTAGGTTGTGCTCTCAACAACAATCCCGGCCCTACTGCAGAAATAGCTCTCCAAAAGTGCAGACATTTATGCCTAGATCTATTTTTCCTAGTTTTTTTTGGGTGATACGTGACAAACAGGAGGAATATAACTTTTTTTCTAAATAAGTAAATGTTCTAAAAAGTACTATCAATTAATAAAGTTATATTTACCAACAATTGCATGTTCTCAATAGCTAAATAATCAACACTTCTAATGTTTAATAATTGATGAAAGTTACGATATTCTAATATTATCCCGTTACGAATGACCGAATTCTAACCTCGCCGTTTAATTAATTTCGCTAATTTCTGGCTTTCTTACTGGACTTGAACTTCTCATATCGGCTTCATGGAGGCGATTACTAATCATACAGGTGCTTTTAAGTTTAATGTCCTCTTTATCACGGCCACCCCACCAATAGTGAGAGAGTTGTCAGCAGGATGCTAACGAATGCTGCCATCATCATCTTGAGACGTGCATCTTGGTCTTCGCTTCTTTGTCGTATTGTCATCATCTCATCCCCCCCTCTAGTATTTTAGCCAGCAATATACTGTCTTTCTATTCCAATCCATTGCCCTCGATATTTGAGCGAAGTGGAGACTACCTCAAATGTCTCATCGATTTATCCCCTCTCTCCTGGACTTAATGGAATGTTTTGAATATCCCTGGAATTTATCACAGAGAAATAGTGTCTTCAAAAGCAAATGCTTTCAAATCCACATTCCACATAACCTACCGATCAACTGCCATTCGTCTTTTAGCGATAAGCTTCCTGTGGTCTTACCTTTATCACTACCTGGTTTTAGTTGAGCTGTACGAGAGAATTCAAAGAAACGTTTCAAATGCATTCAAGGTTATCTAATGAACCTCCGTCCTTGGGGCCAGCGCGAAACCCACTCGGGTCATGCGAGCAGCCGGGAATCCATCACCGATTCGGACGATTAGTCCATCACCTTACTGTGTTTGAATTTCCCTCCTCGTGGCCGAGACCTAAGAATAACATGCCATCAGAAAGGAAAGCGATTTTCCCCCGAGAGCGATAGTGGCGACGCTCCGTTTGTTGGGAAACTTTTTTCCCCCATAGTACATTAGTGAATAGTTATGCAGCTATAATGGGAATCTAGTAATTACCCCACTATACTAATAGTATGTTAGGTCGTCCTATGTGCAACCCATCTGCAATTAGCAACCGATTGCTGGTTAACGCCTTACAAAAGAGAGTAATGGAAGAAGCAGAATGCAGAGTGAGAGGAACACACTCTTAATATCCTTTTGATGCCTTGTGATGGATATAGAGAATTTGAAAAGAATACGGTATTATCAACTTAACAATCAACCAACAACACCTTAGCAATTGTTTTAGAAATGCGTTATAACCAAATGACAAGGCATGGAGGCTGCATAAATAGTTAAATAATACATGTTGTTGACAATGTAGTAGGCGGTCAATTTTTTGCTTTTATTATTATTCAAGAAACATGAAATCAGCTGACGAGTACCCAAGAATTGTATTTTTATATCATGGGTTGTTCTTCTTATGAGCTGAGTTTATTGTTGGGCGACATTATTGCATGGGAAAGAAGGTTTCCTATACATGTAGTCAAACCACGGGTCTTAGATTTTCTGGACCAATTTGCAGACCGCTATTCTACCCAAAGTTCCCAATTCTTTCAGAAATACAGATGCGCATGTTTAAATTCCCGGTCCTATAAGCTTCTATTTCCTTAAATTATCATCGAATTATTCGCCATTCAGTGTGGTAGTTGAGAAAATGTTGCATCAATCACAAATACGATGCCTGCAACTACATGACGATAACTACGTTACTACGATAAACTTAGCAATGTTACCGAATTGTTGAAGGAATTAGGGTGGGAATCTCTTACTGATCGAAGGGAGAAATACAGGTTAAATCTTTTACGCAAACTTGGAGCAAACAGTTTTTGCCGGACTTTCAGCATATACTGCTAGAGCCAACGTACTACCGTAGAAGTGATCACAGGAATAAAATAAAGGAAATTGACTGCCGAACCGATAGATTCAAAATGTCATTTTTCCCACGCACAATAAGGGATCATAATAGTTGCGATAGATCAATCACATGAAACTCTCACCCTCAATAGGTAGAGTAGAATTTTCACTTGTGCTTGATAACACCACATCATTACTAACTCTTCACACCGGTCGATTAGTCCGGCATTATTTTATTTTGTTCTTTGCATGAAGTAGCATCTCGTAGTATTCATAAATTAACAGTATCAGTAATATTAACCACTTGATGTGTCTATAGCACTGTTCTGCATGTTTGCATGTTCTTTTACGTATCACTCTCCAAGTTTCCAGTTGGAATGCGCACTGTTCTCCTGACTGCTTTTTGGTGTCTGCGCCTAGCGCCAGGGGGAGCGTGCGAGGTTCTGATTTGTTCTGGGACGAGTGCTGCATGCCTGGTGTGGAATCACCCCGTGCCACACACCCTAGTGGTGGCTTGCACGGTACATCGTAGATGTAGATGACTTAAATAGGACGTGGTATTGGAGAAGTTCTATAAAATATACGGAATTAAATGACAAAGGTGTTAGGGCAAGGAATTCTAAAAGGGAATTAACAAAACGTACCTATTCAGAATTTGGTGAAAGGCGTTTCAATTACTTCGCTTTAATTCCTTGAGCATAATTGCTTTCGCATTTCCCGTTTCTGCTGTAGCTCGAGAAAGAATGTGGTCATATTTTAGAACCAGCAAGTCAGGCTTAAAAACAGGTCAGCAAATAAACATGCTAAGAAGTCGGTGGCAACGAATGAATATTATACGAATTAAGTTTTTCCCGGTGAATAATATTCAAGTATTCTTCTCGGACTCTGCACCATGTAATTGGCTTCATATCGGTCGACGTTTCGGAAAACGACTTGTTTTCCATTCTCAAGGCGTGTTACTCTCTCTGTGTAGGATTTCACACTGAACTGAATAGACCGTTTGACGAGTCCAACAATTAAGCTCAGGTGTCGTCTGATTGGCTGATGTTCCTTTGAAATCTTTTCTGTTCTTTCCTTATGTTTTTCATGCAATTGTACTGAGTAATGAATATTACTGATACTAAAATACATGCAATATTATATGAATGAAACTAAAATAGGAAGCACTTAGCGTAAACACGTTAGTTCACCCTTTCTCTGAATTGAGTTATCATCCATCACCGTTTATACGCCTATATACAAAATACCCTTCAAGCCACCTCAAGGGTGTGTGGCAGGGGGTGAGTAGTCACCAACATGCATAACAAATAGAAAGAGACACAAGACTTAACCTGAAAGCATGTATGGCGTGCATGAGAGTTTGGGAACTTGTAAACTGATTACATAATTTTAATCGCTAAATATAAATCACTTTAAACATGATGGTACAGATTAAGTACATTTATCAATAGCACAGGCCATCAGCGACTTTTTCACTGTTGCTGACCTATCTATATAGCTGATCGCAACTCTGATATTATAATTGGGGTGTTTTCTATTAAAAATATATCTGGTGAGATCATTTGTGTCAAAGTCTATTAGAAGCAGTGGTTGCTAATGTGATTACAGTTTAAAAAATTTAATATTCATATTTTAGCCCGAGAAAAATGTTGTTTTTAGGCCTGTAGTTAAAAATTACTCAAACTGTCCGTTTTTATACCGAGGCTTAACATCCCTAGACGGAACAGAGGGAAATAGCGAAGGAAGAGAGTGATCCTGGGGCTTCAGCTGGGATTGCTGGGTGGGGGAGAGGGAAGGGTAGAGATCGTTGTTCCAAAGGTTGAACAGGAGGGAGTGGCTTGTCAGAGGCAAAAAGAAAGATTTGCAAACGAGCCGGCAATAAAAGCGGAAAATTTATTTCAGGTGCTGAGGTACTTACTATGTAGGTCTATTAACTTCAATGTACTACAACGATCACCGATTGATAAATTGAGTTTCAAAAATGGGACTTTTGTCGCTGTTGAAGCTAAGAGAACTCCTAGGACTTCAGAAAAATGTGGGAATCAGATGAAATGCTTTGAACAAAAAAATAATTTATGCTTTACCGATCTGAAAACTAATATTTTCCGGAAACAAGGATAATTGATGAAGGCCACACAAGGTAATCGTTACGCGAGACGAGCCACAGTACGAGATGGTACCGGTAGAATGCAAAAGATTGCTGACAGAGTTGGAGACTATGTAGTCCGCCGTGGGTTAGATCAGGCCAATGATGTATCACATGGGCATTCTAGGCTGGAACTCAGGCATAATAGATTAGGACATTAAAATCCTCGATACCTGATATAAATGGTGAAAAAGAGAAGAGTTGCCGACATTAAATTTGAAGGCAAAGATACTCTATCAGTGTACGAAGCTTATTTAAGAGGGAAATTCACTGACATTGCATTTAGTAAGAAAACTGAACAATGGTCATCTGTGCTTGAGATCATTCACACTGATCTTAGTGGACCTGTGGTAACTGAGTCAATTGGTGTTGCAAGTGTTTTGTGAATTTTACATATAATTTCTCGTGATGAAGTGAAGTCCGAGTTCTAAAAATAAAAAAAAACATACACTTTCCGAATACAAGAAATTTAAGACTTTCATAGAAAGGTAAAAAGGGGAGAAAATGAAGAGAGTATCGAATCGGGCAACTGCCAGGGCACTTTCTATGTTCACATCAGGCCGGTGAACGGTTTTTCGAACATGAATTTTATACATTTTTGGAACGTGAAGGATGAGGAGGTTGAGTGCGCCTTATAGAACCCGTAAAGAACGTTGCGGTGGAACAGAAAAACAGAGCATTAGTTAAAATGTCAAGATACAAGATACTGTATTAAAGAGTAGCTCCAGGGTTTCGGACCGAGGGAGTAAACTAAAGCTAACTACATATAAGGAAGATACGACCCCCTAATGCCGGGTCTACACTAGTAAGTACCTTAACTGAGAACTTAAGTGACAAGTTCGTTTAAGGTGGTAGTGCAGGTGTCAGCAGCTTCATTTAATGACACCTTCACTTAAGTTACTTTAGAACCGTACTTAAGTCAACTATTTCCACACGGTTGGCGTTCTTCAAGTGTTATGCGTCATGTGTTTTGAAATTTATAGGTTTTTATTATTGTAATTAGAGAGTTTTCATGCAGGAATAACTTTGAAACTTTGTGCGTAAGGGGAGGCAGTTATATTTGGCACGTGTGGGGGATAGTGTAATATTCATAGATTGCGGTGTATTGGTAAATGTAGGAAGTTTTATAAGCTACCCGGTGTATTGTTAAAAGTTATATTTTCTGGTGATGTTGATGTGATTAGATTAAAGTGGGTAACATTTGCTCCATAGTGAATGATTTCAGTTTGTTGGAATTTTTGCTCATGACATGTTTTAATGCTCATGTTAAGTGAAGGGGTATGAAGTCACAGGCCTTATCAACCCCCCATGAATAAAATTTCATTTGGAACCTAACATTATGCCTAACAGTCATAAGGACTTGTTCAAATTACAATAGGTGAAGCCCGAGGTAACTGAGGTTCTTTGGTTAGTTTCCCATTAATGATTTTTTAAGGTAATATTTTTAGCCGTGCCTAAAAGTAGAAGACAAAAAAGGGAATTATATAATTGATTTCTAATAACATTTTTAGCCGTACCTTAAATTAATAGACAAAACAGGAATTATATTTGACTTCTAATTGCTATTTTTTATCACCAAACATCAACTATTTCCCCTGAAGCTACGCCCAGAATAAAATATTAGGTCAAAAACGCGTTATTTTCGAATGTTGCCGGTATGGTACCATGGTGAACCCTTAATTCTGACGGTCTACCAAACAAATAACCCCAACGCCCCTCTCCTTCTTACAGCTTTAACTGCCAGAGATTTGTACGTGATATTTGTTAAAAAGGAATACTTTAAAAGTAAGACATGTCTGTGATGTAGATGTATCCAAAGAGGAAAATCTAATTCCCGCAAAGGACATTGTTCTTCGTTTTTCTTTTCTTAAAAATTGTACTCATTCTCATTTGGGCTGTTTATAGGACAAGTTTTTATGATCAGTCATCTGAAATTCTATACCGATAATAAAATTAATTAATCCTTATTGAGCTGTGGCATCAGTTTAGTCGCCTCAACTATTAGCTCGCCTTGTTCCTCAACTGTTAAGATTCACTGTTTCTTTAGTCCCCGATATTGGCGATCACTTACGCTTCAGTCGACTTAAAGCTCAAGTGTAACTGTCGAACCACACTAAATTTAAATTTTAAGTGAAGTCACTTAAGTTAAGTCTGTAGTGTAGACAAGGCATAAGTGTTTGAATCGTGTCACTCAGTATGAAAAGTGGAGCGTACTAAGTCCACATTTGAAGAATTTCAGAATATCTGGTCAGCGCGTATTTAGAAAGATTCAAAATAATGATAAATTTCGTGAACGCCTAATGCCAGGAATATTTGTGGGCTAAGCTGAACAAACGAATGAATATCGAATATGGCTTCCCAGGCTACTGAAGTTACAATGTATGGGATTGATAAAAAAAATTATAAACTGGGTTAATCAGTTCATAAAGAGTCGCGATCAATGAGTCGTTATGGATGGAGAGTCAACTCCAATACCGCTGACGTCGAAACGGATGCTATCCCAGCCAGGGAGGTTATTTGAAGTAATCTCACCTTTTGTATGACTACTCTTTGCGGGAAGGCGGGAGATCCGTTTCGCTCTCTTAATGATCGGCTCACGATCGGCCAAAGTCCGATGGTGGCTCCACTTCACGTTCCTAACGACAGGTGAGATGGAACTAATGAAATGCTGAGCCAAATGACACGGATCAAGAGTCGAAAGATACGGATCAAGAGTCGAAAGAGCGGATGAATCAAATAAATAGACGGGCAGTTCACCACTTGAGAGCCGAATATGGTCACGCCGCTTGGGTGGCGGAGTTGAACTACGAAAAATAACGTAATTTTCCACATTTTATGACGTATTCTCACTCAAGTGAGATTACAAAATAACCCCCCAGAAATGGACCGGTCATCGGTCCTTTTCTATTCTTCGTATATGGATTAACGACGTCAGCACCGTAATCGAAAGAAAACTTCGACTAATTTCTGACGACGGGCGAAGATAATGACTAGTTAGCGACGGATCTAGGAGCAATTCAAGCCTAGAGAGAAAAAATATTCGGGAAACTGCATTCAAAGCGAACATACGCTCTAGGATTCAATAAAAGAAAACTAAAGGAAAATGCGACGAGAAAATGAAGTATTTTTCTGTTATTTTCCACTCGTTAACCTATCCTCTCCTGAAATACGCTGTCTAGTATTTAGGATGTAGGGGTAGGCGAGACACATCATCCCTACACACGCCATTTCCAAACAGAGCGAGTGCCTCTCTGACCCACCTGCAGCAATGCGGATGCGCTGCCCGGGGCCGGTCGAAAGCAATCGGGCGCCCTTTGCCCCAAGGAGGAAAACGCCCCCCGCGCGCGCCTCACAGCCCCGCACTTGCGCTGCTAATGCAGGACGCGCGCTGACCGCCTCGGGGTGGTGTCGGCCCCAGCTGTGTCCTGCGCCCAGCCGAGTCACCTCTCCTCATCGTCCCACACGCGTGTCATGTGAGCGCCCCCCCCCCCCAATGCTGCAGCACGCCCCGAATTTTCAATCCCCCCATGTCCAACAACACAGCAGCAACGGCCGAAGCGACAACAACACACGTGGCGTGGAGCAGAAAGAGGACACTCTCGCACTCACTCCATGATAATAAAGTGCTTCTTTTCCCGCATCGGTTGAATGTTCGGGGGGGTGGACAGCTGCGGCGGCGTTACTTATTTCTAGAGAAATATAACGCAACGGGAGAGGCGAGCGAGAGAGTTTAAAAGGATGTCTCCAAGTCTCTCTTTACAGGGTTTAATGCCCTCGACGCGATTTCATCGGAACCAAAGTTCCATGGCGTGGAATTCCTTCCGCGGTCATACTACATTTACATCATTGTGGTACCCTGCAAGCCACAATCAACTGTTTGTGGTAGGGGGTGACTTCAGACGGGGCTTGCACTAAACGCCACAGGCAATCACCATAGTGCCCTATACATTTTGAAAATTAATTTCATTTTAAATGGTTACCAGGTTTAAGACTCGAGATAAGTGAGAATGGGATCGCAACGACAGAGAATATATTGAGAATGCGAAAAAATAATATTTTTAAACGATATTTTCTGTATTTAGACAAACATTTGATATTATACACATTAAATTTACAGGAATTACTTTGACCAAATATTTAAACATGAGCACAAGATCCTGACCAATACTGTACCTGTAGAAGTCAGTGAAGGGCACTGTAGTTCACTTTAGGGAAGAGTTCGCCGAACTGTAGAATAGCTAATTGTACCTACAGTTCAGATTAACTGTTCACCGTCGTGTAGGTTGCCCATCAGCAAGTAAAAGCATATGGCGCGAAGTTTGGTGCGAGCAATATGAATTACGTACCTGGAACCTCATTTTCTCAAGCTCCTGCAAATATATTCAGTTGCTTCATTTCATTGTATGGCAAATGACTATCTGATTTGCTGTATCAGCTTTTTTAAATTTCGAAATGCAAAAATTATACTTAAATATTTTGTATTTTTTTTTCGGTTAAACTCGATTATTTGGGGCCGAGTTCAGGTAGTCGCAAGGTGGGTGGGGCCCAAGCTCGCGAGGGTCCTAATCCGCCGAAGCGAAAGAGCGAAAAATCACATCACCTAGAATTTGATCAATTTGGCCTCATTTTAAAGAAATAACTCATCTTTCCAATAATATAAGAATATCAACCCCTTGCCGAACTACTTTTCGAGCAATTTGCCTGTAAATATATAAGCCGTTTTACATGGGATAGATTATGGTTGTGCGCTCCAGAGGGAGAATATTAATCAAATTAGGAACTACTAGCACATAGATTTCGTCAAAAGATTAACGGTGTGTAGTTTGCATGTTTTCTCAACTATTTATAAAAATAATCTATTACTCACCGTAGTAATTTTTACAGAATCGCAAAAAACTGCTGTTTTGAAGGGGTTTCAGCCGTTCGGCGGGCATAAATGAGTCAAGTTAGAGACTTATTTAGCTTTATTTATTTAATTACTGAGATTTTTTGGCATATATAACTATACCTTAGCGCTATTAACATTACAATATGTATTTCGTACTTCTTAGAGACGCTGAAATAAAAAAATAATATTTGTATATGGTCTCCACTATGACTAGGGAACTATCTCGCTCAAACCATCCTTAACGGGTGTAGCTTTTACAATTAACGTTATTAACATCAGTGAGTGATGTTATTCGTAGTATTAATCTAGTTTTAAGACACTGTGCTGTGAATGTGCTCAGAAAGGAAATAAACTGACTATTTGCGTCAGACTGTGTCGCTTTCTAATTCAGATAGAACGCGAGCCACAAAGCTGTGTAAAAGACTGCTCTGTAAATCGATTGAATTCACATCACAAGTCGAGGCTCAACTATTGAAGCACCAAGCGATAAACTATTGCAGAGTCTTGGAGAAGTTCAGAGCTTCTTCAGGCCTTACTCGGCTGAAGATGTTCATATACTTCCGCATCAAGTACAAATAAATGATATTGGCTGGATGTCGTTAACTAGATTTTCGTATGTGGATGTATATCTGCCCACAAATTTGTAAAATTAGTGATAGAAACAGCCTTATACATACAACTGGGATGTTTGTTTCGCATAAGACATGTACCTTGTTATCACATGTATCAAAATATTTTTAATATTACTGCTGAACATATCTTTTCTTTTAACTCTCCGTATGCCAGTATCAAGCCGAAATCCGAAGCCGAAACCACTAGGTGCTAGGTGGTTTTTCTTTCTGAAGTTCCCACTAGTATTACAAAGATTTATATGAAATGTATGACTTTGTGCGCTAATGTAGGGGCCTAGGATCTCATGTCTCCTAGGTTCAAGTGGAACAATAAAAAAAAAGACAAAATTACTAAATAACATTGCATTTGTTAATCTATTGATTTGGCCTTGATATAAAATAAATGATATCACCAACAAAAAAACAAAAATTCATAGTTGGATTAAATGAACATTACATTAAAAATTTTACTGCTGAACTTATGTTAGCGTATATTATGAAAACTTAGCTAAGCGTAAAATTAGACAAGGAGGGTAGTTGGAAAGCTTTTCTTTCGATCATACATACATTTGGGGATCAGAAAATACATTCCACGTAAAGTCAAAAAAGAGGGCAGCGAACCAAGATGGTAAAATGCAGACGTGAGAAAATCGTTAAGACGTCAGAGAGTATGCCACGCCCAAATGAAAGAAACTCCGTAGAGATTTGTCCACTGGTGATCAAAATTTAATAGTTGAAAAATACAAATTGTCTAGAGCCACTACAAAGGAAGCCTTTCGGAATGCATTCACGGATTTTAAAAGAAAAACATTAGTAGAACAGTTACAGGACAACCAAAAGGCATTTTGGTCATAAGTAAGGGAAGTTCAAGGCAATAGATCAACTACGAAACGAACATAGCGAGTTATTAACAAACAGTTCGGACAAAGCCAACTTGTTGAATTCCTACTATCAAATTGATCAAATTCTAGGTGAAGTGATTTTTCGCTCAAACTACCTTAAAAACCTCTGCAAGTTTACTCACGTTAAAAGAAAGGGAAAATTTGAGGGTGACCGCTGCGTTGTTGCCATATTTCCCGCTGCTCATGACCACGTTTTTAGCAATGTTCGCCAAATTGTTAATTTTCATCGTAGAACGACGATTAAAAGATGTACTCACTCGTACAATTATCGGAAGTACGATGAAAATATTAATTTGTTGTTATATGACGTAGTTGTTAGAGTTTAAATTGTAGTGAGCGGGGTTGGTTTTGGTGAGGGAGCCTCCCGCTGCGTAGGTCGAGGAGAGAGGCAGGCGTTGGGTCTCCGAGCTGGGGAAAGGGTATATGCGGATTAGGACCCTCGCGAGCTTGGGCCCCACCCACCTTGCGACTACCTGAACTCGGCCCCAGATAATCGAGTATAACCCAACTTTATCTCCGTACCTGCTCGTTGCTTGGATCCACGTGAAACAAGCACTTTCAAATACACGGAATTAAATGTGTATTTTATGGATACACCGCGAGGAAACGGAAGGGGAAAGTAAGTTCGCATCTCTGGCTTAAGGAATACTGAGGGATGACAACAACTAGACATGAATACAAATCACTATACATTAGCTTTTAATTAATTGATTTAAATTAATAAAAAGATTAATTTCGATATTTGTTTTACAAAAATTGACCCAGGTGTTCTCTGCATAATAAGTCTCAAACTCAGAGTCACATACTTTCCGCGCCGACAGTAAATGCACCGACCGGACCCATCTGCTGGTCATTTATTGCTTGAAAATTCCCCATTACTGAGCCTTCCATTTCTGTATTCATTGTGTATGTTGGTGCTTCTGATCTTTTCATGTCGGTGGCTCGGGTCATGTCCATATCACAACGTCGTCCATAAATTAGTGAATTGAAAATTTGATCCCGATATTCATAAAAATTGAAAAGGTTTGCGCGCGCGCGTATTATGGCAATGAAGGTGTCTCCGCTATGAAGTTGAAAGACGAATAGGGTGAACTGATGATCAGCTCAGAATTTGGAAAAATTTGGGAATTCATGTTACCCAACAGAGAGGAGGGAGAAATATTACCAATCTCGAGATCTTTTGTAAAAGACATTGAATATGTTGGGGGCATTGATCATTTTGATCAAACAATGTATTCCTCCTGATTAAAAGAAAGATCCTGAAAAGGTACAAGAAATTAGGCATCCATACAATTCACCCCTTATCATTAAATTGCCACTTAATTATCATAAAATCCCATCCCAATAGCCCTCTTTATGACTGCGGCTTCTCCATCACAAAACCCTTGATACGACCGGCTCATTCAAGTTCCTCTCCAACCGCCGCCGCTTCTACCCTTCTTCATCTCACCAACCAGAAATCTTCGGAGCTTGCCGAGCAGAGGCATTTTCCCTCAGCATTATGACAGAGAGAGAGAGGAAATGAGAGAGGCAAAAGGTAAGAGGCAAAGTAGTTGCCACGGAGAGCTCCCAAGTGAGGGGTGGTTTCGGAAGAGCACTCACCCTCTGCCCCCGCCACTGTTCGTAATCCCTTTTGCTTCAAAAGCTTTTAAAGCTACGTCGAAAGCTTTAAGTATCTAAATACTATTAATATTTACAGTAAGCTTCGTCCAAACATGTATTTTTATTGGTTTACTTTCGCTTTTCAGAGTTTTTATCGCTTATCAGAGCGATAACATTTTCAGGATTTGATTATATTTTATATTTTGAATATAAAAGTTATACTTTGTTATTTCCACATTAAATATTTTAATTTTGCACGACATGTTTTCGACGGTTAACGTCATCATCAGGTCGGACATAAGATGATGACGTTAATTGTCGTGTAACATGGATGTTGAAAATTAACATTTAAAATGGAAAAAACAAAGTATAACTTTGTTATTCAAAATGAAAGTCACGCCGGAAACCACAAACTGCATTTTATATTTTTGAATACATAATGAATGTCAGTATATACAACGTCAATTAATGATAAAATATACGCAAATATGGCGTAAATGCAGTATTTTCTCTAAGGTGCTACATCGATCCCCGTATAGTGTCCCCGATGCGTGGAAAGGCCCGACGGGAAGGAGGAGAACCACGGGTCACCTCCTGGTGTATACCGGGAGGAAAGGTGCCACAGGTGACGAAGGCGATGAAGTCGGCGGTCAGGGGCGCGAACTGCTCCAAGTTGCATGTGGTTGCCCATGTTGGGACCAATGATGCCGTGAATATGGGATCCGAGGAGATTTTAGGCTCTGTGAGAGACCTATGCTCCGAGTTCCGCCGTATTCGCGGAGAATCTGGTACCAACTTGACGCTTACCATATGCAGCTTGGTACCTAGGACGGATCGGGGTTCGATGGTTTGGAGCCGAGTGGAAGGCATAAACCAGAGACTCAGTGAAGTCTGTGGGAGCGAGGGAGCGGAGTTCTTGGACCGCAGGCCGGTGCTGGATTCGTGTCGGGTACCTATAAATTGCTCGGGTGTCCACTATACATACGAGGCATCGCAGGATGTAGCGCGCAGGATACTTGAGCACACTCGTCGAGTTTAACATAGACGGTAGGCTACAGGGCAAGTCAATTAGTGGGGTCAATAATTATGTGTTGCCAGTTAGTAATTTAGCTAAGAATACTCCGAATATAGGGTCAAAGAATAGCTTAATTGAAGACAGCAATCTTGAAATTTCCCCGAATCGCATAAACAATAATCATGAAGCATTAGTCGTTGCAGTAGTTAATTGCCGTAGTTAAAAATAAGATTACAGAATTCCACCACCTTATTCATAGCACGGAGTGTAACGTCATTATTGGCAAAGAAAGTTGGCTGACGGATGATATTTCTGATAGTGAAATTTATCCTAAATCATTCAAAGTTTACAGAAAATATAGGTCCAACCGAACCGGAGGCGGAGTATTTATAGCTGTAAAGAAAACCATAGTCAGCCGAGCGGAATCCGTCCCAGATACCAGCATGGAATCTGTATGGTGCTCTATTAAATGCCCTAAATCAAAAACAATATTCGTGTGCGCATACTACAGGCCACCTGACACCGACGTCACCTCAATTTTAGAACTCGAAACACAAATAAAGATCATCACATCCAGGAACACCGAAAGAAATTTAATCATAGGTGGAGATTTCAATACGCCCTCTATAGATTGGAGGACCTACAGTTACATATCAGGAGGAAGAGACAAAGATATTTGCGAGTCCCTGGTGCACACGTTCTCATCAAATGCCCTACATCAGATAGCTACGACGCCTAACAGAGGGGACAACATTCTTGATTTATTGGCCACAAATATACCGCAACAAGTAATTAAGGTAAACACTGTTGAGGGCATTAGTGACCATAGAGTAGTTACCGTAAAGTTCTCTTTGAATATCATTAAAAGTTTTAAACAAAGAAGAAAATTCTACATTTTTAAAAAGCCGATTTCAATGCGCTCAAGAGTCATCTAAAAAATTCTCTTCCCGACTTCAAGGAATCAAGCGTAAAGTTAGACACGGAGGGTAGTTGGAAAGCTTTCCTTTCGATCGTACGTTCAGGGATCAGAAAATACATTCCAAGTAAAGTCAAAAAAGAGGGCAGCGAACCAAGATGGTACAATGCAGAAGTGAGAAAATCGTTAAGACGTCAGAGAGTACGCCACGCCAAGATGAAAAAACTCCGTATAGATTTATCCACTGGTGATCAAAATTTAATATTTGAAAAATACAAATTGTCTAGAGCCACTACAAAGAAAGCCTTTCGGATTGCATTCATGAATTTTAAAAGAAAAACATTAGTAGAGTAATTAAAGGACAACCCAAAGGCATTTTGGTCATACGTCAGGGGAGTTCAAGGCAATAGATCAACAGTTATTCCACTATGAAACGAAAATGGCGAATTATTAACAAGCAGCTCGGACAAAGCCAACTTATTAAATTCCTACTTTATAAGTGTGTTCACCAAGACATCGCAGATTACATCCATAAAGGTAAATGATCACTTCCAGCAAAAGATGCCGCCTATCGATATTTGCACTCACGGAATAGAAAACTTGTTAAAATCCCTTATATCCAAATAAATCCCCAGGTCCTGAAGAAATTCCTGCCCGCGTGTATAGAGAATTAGCTTGTGAAATAGCACCCTACTTGCAGAATATATTTAGTAAATCCATCAACGAGCACAAAGTACCCATGGACTGGAAAATTGCAAATGTCACTCACATATTCAAAAGCGGTGATAAGGAACAGCCATCGAACTACAGACCGATATCTCTCACATCTATCTCTTGCAAAGTCTTTGAACATATAATTGTAAGTTCAGTTATGAGACACCTCGATATAGAGAACTTGTTAACAAAAACACAACACGGATTCAGAAAGAGAAGATCTTGCGAAACTCAATTTGCAGTTTTTGCTCACGATATTTTAGTCTCGGGTGAACATAACGCTCCAGTTGATGTAATTTTTCTTGATTTTAAAAAGACATTTGTTAAAGTTTCCCACAGTAAGCTACTTATGAAATTAAAATCCTACGATTTAGACGACGACGTAATTTCCTGGATTAGAGAATTCTTAAGTAATCGCGTGCAAAGGGTTGAATTAGATGGCGCTATCTCTAATGAAGTAAAAGTCACATCGGGTGTCCCACAGGGAAGTGTCATAGGCCCGCTTCTGTTCCTTTTGTACATAAACGACATCGGTAACAAAGTTGTCAGTAAGGTTAGATTATTTGCTGATGACGCAGTGGTGTATAGAGAAATTCGTAGCTTTAATGATAAGGAACCGCTAACTAAGGACCTCGAGGTAATACAAGAGTGGTGCGATGCGTGGAAGCTAGAATTAAACCTTAAAAATGCGTTGTTGTGAATATTTGGAAACGGAAAAACGCTCCTTGTAACAGCTATTGCATAAAGAACATAAAATTAGAGACCGTAGAATCCGTTAAGTACCTCGGAGTTAAACTGACTAATGATCTATCGTGGAGTAAACATATTCGAGAAATTACCGGTCAAGCTAATCGTAAATTGGGATTTGTTAAAAGAGTACTTGGAAAGTGCAAGGATAAAGTTAGGGAAATCAACTACTGCTTCCTCGTTAGACCCCACTTAGAATATGCCGCCAGTATTTGGGATTCTTATGAGATAGGCTTGGAAACTGAGTTAGAACGCGTGCAGCGAAGATCGGCAAGATATGTTAAAGACCATTATGATAATCTCGTTAGTGTTACTGACCTTTTGCATCAACTGGGATGGGAAAAGCTTTCAGATCGTGGATTAAAATTTAGACTCAATCTATTATGTAAGTTCCAAACCGGTCTATTCTCTGACGACGTTGATAATATTTTACGAAATCCGACATAGTAGGGTAGATCAGATCATGAGAGTAAAATTAGGGAACTAGACTGCAGAACTGGCAGATTTAAAATGTCATTTTTCCCACGAACGATAAGGGAACATAACAGCTGCCAATGAGACTTTTATCTAGGTTTGTCGTTAGGTAGTGTAGCTCTTAGTAGTAGTAGTACTCCTAATACTTGAATCCTTATCTGTTACATAGTACATACTAAAATCACGCCTAGCATGTTTTCTACATGGGTCTTGAGTCCCTGTCCATCTGTGTAGTTGTAGAATGCTTGTATATTGACGGTCACTCTCCATTTTGATGACATCTGTAGTGTAGTGGTGCATGCTTGTGAGGCTTCGCCTCGTGACAAGCATTAGCGATTTATGCTAAAGCATAATTAGTCGTAGTTACACTAACTCTAGGGTATAGTGTAATGCATGTTGGTGATTACTCACCCCCTGCCACACACCCCTGAGGTGGCTTGCCGGGTATTTTGTCGAGGTAGATGTAGATGATCGTGGGTTAAAAAAGTTGACTGTTACAGAACAGTTAATCAAAGATTCGCTGTTACGCCAGAATGTCAATGCATGTTCTATTTCACCCCCTTCAGCTTGGCTACCTTTCTCCCTCCGTAATTGATCTCGAAAACACCATCCCTATTCCACGGACTTCCCTGCCAACACAATTTTTTTCTATTTCATCACGGCCTTCAATGAATTCAAGGTAATTGCTAATGAATGCACAGTTTGCAGTTCAACCTGTAAAATATATTTCGCTTTGGTCGAGTAAACAATGCCTTATTGAGTAACTACAATGGATTGTGTGAAATTCACAGCGAATGAATCATTCGCCTGGACTGGGATTCGAACCCAGACCCCCCGATTTCGCGCCCAGTGCTCTGCCAGTTAAGCTACCCAGGCGTCATCTATCGTGGCGTCACAGGCGTGAATTTCACACAATTGTGTAACCACTAGCGGGTGACTCCGTTAAAGTTACTGCGCGGCTAGTTCCGGCTAGCGCGACATTCAATTTTAATAATCATCAGCGAAAATATAGTGCGAGAGAAACAACAATGAGAGCAATGTGCACTAAGACTTTTTCAATAAGTTAAGCACTTGAAATAACGAACTTAACGGCAGGGTACACCGGAAATTCATGTATGTATATCATACAAAATCGACAAGAGGGAATTTCCTTCAATGCAGGCAACCGTCGCGAGGCACGGCCTTGGCCGTTGCCTCGCGACGGGCCTCAACATCAAAAACATATGCGTATAGTTAGTCTAACATGCGTTAGCCATCACGCCGTTGCCTTTCGGGGTAGGAATTGCCACATGAGCTTCAACTCCTGGATAGAAAAATGGATTCGATTTTAATGATTTCCCCTGCACTGCCCTATTCATGCAAACCTGCTTCGCCTCTGCCACATCCACACACTGCCTACAGAATATGTCACCAGGGAAAAGTTGGCCAGTAGGTATAAACCACATAAAACTGAAGAGAAAAGATAGGCGAATACTGAAGGCTAACCACGTGCTTGAAACATGGAAGAGAGTCTTTCAATTCCCAGAGACACGTGAGCAAATGAATGCCCATATAAAAATATTATTCATCGTAATCGTCACTAAAATCCCACCTTTTTTGTGAACCCATGTATATCTTTAAACACTGCATCCGTGGAGAGCGAATAATATGGAGGTGGGTGTGGCATGGGGTGGATGGGAGGGGGGGGACTAGCGTTTGGGGGGGCGTCGGAGGAGGAAGGAATCGGAAGAGTATTGAATGAGTGGCATTAACACAGTGATAAAATTAATTTGGAATCAAAGCAATAAGTTAGAAATGCACATTTAATTATTAATCAAATTAAAGCTAAATAAAATTTACCCGTTTTAAAATAATCACTTTACGACTGACTCCATAGTAAATTCCTTTTGCAGTCACCTCATTTCTTCAGGCGACAATCACTACATAATCGCATCATTATTCGATAGGGGCGCGGAAGATCACCTGAATGAGCTATCAGAGAAGTCTAACTGATAAAGTTATCTCCACCTCATCCCAGGACGCTAGAAAGACTTAAGAAAACCAAAGCGAAGTTACGTTTTCATCAGTACTTGGAAAACATTTGAGAAGAAAGTACATTGGAACTGGAGTACGATCTGTAAATACAGCAAATGTGAACCGCTGCGCACGCCGCCGTTCAACTTTCGCTCTGTTTCGGATTCTCGGAACGAATTCTCAAAGCAAACGAAAGAGGCGCCAAAATGTCCTTGGCGACGTAGATGGCGACTGCTTCACAAGGACGCAGAGTCTTCGCCTCTTATCTCTCGCTTCCTCAGAAATAGCCGTGGCGCGCGTTGGGTCGCCGATGATCACGCGCGCCGAAACCGGAGCTTTATCAAAACTGTGTCGAGAGCGACGCCCGATAAAAGTCGAGCTACGAGATGCGAGACTGAGAGCATCAGAGATAAAAAAAACAGAGAGTAACTCGAACAAGCAGAGAGATAAACATTTTTTCACGATCAAAACACCGTTTTACTATAACAGGTGAATACGACGGGGATTTCATAGTTTACGCTGTCCCGCTCGAAGCCTCTTCCTCTGTGGAAGGTTTCAGCTTGGATATTCAAATACACTCCAATTATTATTTCATGAAATAGATCTAAGTGTTATATCTTCGGGTATACACGTCAGATACTCTAAATTTGTTAATCTTATCATACATGAATATGCATTCATATCAGCTTTCAATAATATTCAGGTTTTATTTGTAGTTATATTTTTAAAAATATTTTTAGCCCTGATGATGTCAATAAAATTGACCAAATGTTGGTTATGTCGACTTGAGTGTATAATTCACAATTTTGAAAAATACTCCAGGAATAAATATATCCTTATAAAAATAGTATTTTAAAATAAAAAAGGATAAACAGTATGTTTCTATCCAATATAAATGTCTTTATCACAAAAAATTAGTGTAGAAAACTTACATTTTCCTAGGAAGCGAATAGGTGATAAAATCAAGGCACCATTTTAACTTAGAATATTAGCTAATGACAACAAGAGCTGAAGTTATAATGCTTTGACTCCATAGAAATGAGGCCGTCGTAGACTCCGATTGCCGGAAAGTGTTCGTTTAAAATTTACACACGTATTTCCTGCCATAATATTGTTTTCTGACAGTCAACGATTGTCATCAGCGAAAGCTGTATTTTTGAAAATTACAGACAAAAAGTCAGTAATTGTTTTAACTAACAACTAATGGTAGAAAATTCTGGAGAAATTCTGTATGACAATTTCCCCCTCCACTGCTGGTCCAAAATGATTCGCATCCTGCCAAGATATTACCCGATAATTATTGAAACAATCAATGGTGTTTAGAAGAGGATATATAACATAGACATTCTGCTAAATCTGCTATCATTCAGAAAATAGTTATTCCCTATTTTATATTAGTAAAGACGGAAGAATCAATAAATGTTCACTTTAACTCCCGGAACACGCCTATAAACACAGTATAAGCTGCCTGTGGTAAGGAGAATTACGTCATTATACAACAAGCCAACGGCTGGGCGTCTTAGCTTAAAAATATCGTTTCGAAGAAAATGCTCAATAAATTGTGATTATTAAACAAACTAATCTAAATTTAGTGCCTGGTAACTTAAATATAGTGCTATGGAAACAATTTACGATAAAGAATAGATTTAAAATCAATCCTCCGTTCATGCAAATACTCTATTGCAGCACATGTTTTGAGAGTATATCGAGCATTTCTCAGATTAATGATCTCGGGGAGCATTATCGCTATTGCCAACTCTTTAAGTATTGCATCTCCATCCTCGCCGTTCCCGCCAACGGATTTATCCGAAACTACCGAATTGCTGCCAACATTAAGACTCAACGAATAGACTCCTTAGATGGGCGGGTTGACGGAAAGATATCGTTCATGAAGTTTTGTTTCGAACGAATGCCCCGAAATAGCAAAAAGAGACCTGCACCATTAACATTTAGCTTCTGTAATTGTATAATGCGCGAACCATGGAAATCCTTAAATAGCGTTAACTGAAGCACTTAGACACGAGAAAGGCGAGACAATAGGAAATGACATTCATAGCGAGTATGCTGTTGAAAGTGTGAAATTATTCCAAAAATAACACAAAAAATTAAAGCATGCCTGATAAAAATTTTAATTTTAATAAAATTCTTCTGATTCTGTGGTAAGGAGCAACTACTCGGATTACATTTTGAGGAAACAGCTACAGCCATACCCGTTTTCCTTACTGATGGCGGGTGACCTTGAGTGCGCTGGTGTGCCTTCCGAGCCAGAAACTGAGGTGGAAGGGGAAAAATCTTTCATTGGCTACTCGCTCTGTGACGTTCTTATTGAAACCTCATTGAAAGACGTGACCTTTCATATTTAAAAAAAAGTCACCATGCATGATGGTGCAAGGTGGGCGTGTCGAAAAATGGACAGTATTTTTTGCTTACGTCGGTCTCTTGGAAAGCCACTTCTTCACAGGCGATCCTCTTCAGTAATAACTAGAAGCACTTAAACATTTACAAATTGACAGTGCTCTTCCATCGTTCTTCCGAGCCGCCACTACGAGCAATCTTAGCGAAGATTGAAGAAGAATTCATACAATATCAAAAGCTATATTTCAATAAATTTTGTTGAAAAGTTGAACCGGGAAAAACTAAATTTACTTCGTAGGATTAGTTAGTAATTCGCGAGCTTCCAAATATGTACTAGGGAATGATGCCTGTCTGTGAAAAGTAAAAAAAAATTATTCCTAAAAATTTTCATCTTGGTAATTATATTTCTCTCTCGACTAAAAACCCCAAAATCCCAGGATTAAACTTTTCAGGGGAAATGTATTTAAAAAATATGGTATCTTAAGCTTCAATCACTAAAAAAATTACATTTTCGGCCAGGTGAATTAAGCCTAATAAACCGAATGCATAAAAAATTTAAAACTCCCACTTGTTTTAGCTTAAATAAAATTCTATCAAAGATAAGCAACGACTTGGCACTTGCTTTTTTTAGTTACAGCGAGTCGGGATTCATCACAATGTTCTACGATAACACCCTTTTTTAATATTCCTGATTTGTTTGTAATACTTGCTAAGAAGTAACATTCCACGAATAATTAATGTGGACTACTGCAGTAAAAGTACAATGAATTGAAAAACTCAGATTCTTCCATTAGAACTACAGAATAATTTCTGTGCCAATCTCAAAATGTTAATAGCGAGCAAACAATATCTTATTGACTTCCCTGTATATCTTCGTCTTAGCATTTTATTAGTAATAATATTTTAGTTAAACATATAACGGTACTTTTGAACTCCCTGTCTGGTACTTTCAGTCATAGGTGACAGTTGTATGAGGAATATAAGGATCACCCCTCCAAATTCGAGCCGATCTCAACGATGCTAACTTCGGGGACTGATCGAGCGAAGCGGTGCTTCCATCGTGGGGCAGGCTGTTACCCTAAACATTTCATGAAAACTTTGGCACATCATTATAAATCTATGACAGTAAAGCAGCGACCCCGCAGCGTGAAACGCGTCGTGCCAAACAAATAAATCTGTGGAAGATTACCAAGTGTTTTTATTCATTATGAATGTCTTTTAGGGTGTTTAAAGGGTTCTTCATTTTTAAATATTGTCGAATAAATCAATACTTTAAATAATTTCTGTATTTTTTGCTTTACTGTCATAGATTTATAATGTTGTGCCAAAGTTTTCATGAAATGTTTAGGGTAACAGCCTGCCCCACGATGGAAGCACCGCTTCGCTCGATCAGTCCCCGAAGTTAGCATCGTTGAGATCGGCTCGAATTTGGAGGGGTGATCCTTATATTCCTCATACAACTGTCACCTATGACTGAAAGTACCAGACAGGGAGTTCAAAAGTACCGTTATATGTTTAACTAAAATATTATTACTAATAAAATGCTAAGACGAAGATATACAGGGAAGTCAATAAGATATTGTTTGCTCGCTATTAACATTTTGAGATTGGCACAGAAATTATTCTGTAGTTCTAATGGAAGAATCTGAGTTTTTCAATTCATTGTACTTTTACTGCAGTAGTCCACATTAATTATTCGTGGAATGTTACTTCTTAGCAAGTATTACAAACAAATCAGGAATATTAAAAAAGGGTGTTATCGTAGAACATTGTGATGAATCCCGACTCGCTGTAACTAAAAAAAGCAAGTGCCAAGTCGTTGCTTATCTTTGATAGAATTTTATTTAAGCTAAAACAAGTGGGAGTTTTAAATTTTTTATGCATTCGGTTTATTAGGCTTAATTCACCTGGCCGAAAATGTAATTTTTTTAGTGATTGAAGCTTAAGATACCATATTTTTTAAATACATTTCCCCTGAAAAGTTTAATCCTGGGATTTTGGGGTTTTTAGTCGAGAGAGAAATATAATTACCAAGATGAAAATTTTTAGGAATAATTTTTTTTTACTTTTCACAGACAGGCATCATTCCCTAGTACATATTTGGAAGCTCGCGAATTACTAACTAATCCTACGAAGTAAATTTAGTTTTTCCCGGTTCAACTTTTCAACAAAATTTATTGAAATATAGCTTTTGATATTGTATGAATTCTTCTTCAATCTTCACTAAGATTCGCCAAAATTCGTCAAAAAACGCCAAATTCATAGAAATGTTACGGATGTTGGGTAGGCAAAGCCCGCGATAATAACTCGACCCCACCGACTTAAATGTACCAATAACGATAAGGTAATATGAAAAGAAGTAAACTGCAGCTCTTAGTTCATCGAATATCCAGCAGTCACCAAGATGAGGTAGATGCAAATACATTGATAACGCCAGAACATGCGTTGCTTATATCCTGCACCGGTAGGACTCCTTTTCTTCCGTTTACCGTGGTGATCCCATCGCCCGTGAGGGGCAAAGCGAAGGATGGATGAAGATGGAGAATTCATTTTTCAAAAGAAGAAGTTTAACTCAGGACCGAGTTGTAAGACCAGGGTCAATCTGAGATCGTTATCGCGTGAATGTGAGAGGCCTGGTGTGTCAGACAAAGCAGCTGCACATTTGGCGTCAAGTCTTTTTAATGATATAGGTGCAACAAACAGTAACAGTATAAAACGGTACCAGAAAATGAGAAATTTAATATTGTTATAGACAGAAACAATGTCAGGCGACAGCGCTCACGAACGCGACAAACACTACAAGAACAACAATGTCCCCAGAACAAGAATATTTATTCGATGGAACAAATACTTAGATGGAAGGAATGATTCTACTTTCATGAAAGCGACATGTGAAGAGACTGGAAAAACGTAGTACCAACGGACTAGTCAATAAGAGCCCATTTCTCTTATCGAGGAACCTGGTTCATTCTACCTTACCCACGTTACGCCGAAAACAGCCGACCCAGAAGGAGCAACTGCCGCTATTTGGAACTTTCTATACGAAGAAGGCATACTCGTATATTTGACGGAATTGTCGTGCATAGGATCTGACAGAGAGAGAGGAAGCACACGAGGAAGCACACCGGGATCATCAGGTGTTTAGAAGAATATATCCAGCGTTCACTCCAAAGTATTGTGTGTCAATTGCATTCTAATGAACTGCACCTAAGACACATTTTTGAGCAAATTGACGGCAAGACATCCGGCCCGAAGGGATTTCATGACGACGTAGGAAAGTGCTTGTCTACCTGCCAAGACCAACCCATCGTCCAGTTTTAAAAAGAATTGAAGATGTTCTTTTTGATCTTGACGTTGATGTTCTCAGCAAAGACCAGGCTTACTCCTACACAATGTGCCAGGCTGCAATCTGTGGAGTGCGTCGAAATGATCTTGCGATGTGTCTTCCTAGGCCCATTCACCATGCTCCATGGCTGACTCTAGCAGGGCGCATCCTTCGACTGTGCTCTTAAGTCCTCAACCCAAAGGTTGGTTGGTGGCAGTTCTCCATACGCTACGGTCTTGTGCCATTCTTTTCAACTGCACATAAGTGGATCAGCCTAACTCCTTCATTATTTGCCCCATAAACTCCAACCTAGGCCTGCCCAGGCAGTGGGTTCCCTCCACAGTGCCTTCTAAGATGGTGGCCAGCAATGTTTCGTGCATAAGTTGGTGCCCGATCCAGATATTTCTCCTCTTTTTCAGTAATTTCAGCAGACAATGAGACTCCCCCACACGTTTGAGAACCTCCTCGTTACTGATTTTGTCCACCCAGAGAATCTTTAACATCCTCCTGAAACACCACATCTGGAATGCTTCCATCCTCCTCTCTTCTGCCTTGCCCAACGTCCAGGTCTCACTGCTATATAAAAATATGCTCCACACATAAGTTTGAAGAAGGCGTTTTCTTAGGTCTAGGCCGATATTTCTGGATTTTAGGAGTTTCCCTTTTTGATAAAACACATTCTTTGCCTGGTGAACTCTACTTACTAAGTCTCTTTTGCTCCTTCCAACGGCTGTTATTTTGCTTCCCAGGTAGGTCAACTCCTTTAAATTCTCTATCCGCCTGTCCCTTCAATACATTTTAGCTTGTCCCCCATGCTTGCTAACCTTAAGTACTTTGGTCCTCTCTACATTTATTTTCATATGATATCCTGTTGTTAGGATGTCCTCCATTACCTTAAGTACGTCACTCAGATCCTTTTGGCTCTCAGCCAGTAATGCAATACCATCAGCGAACCTCAGCATATCAAGTTTTTCTCCATGGGACTGTATGTAGCAACGTCAAATCCATAACCTGTTCTTAAGACATTGACAGAATTTGTCGTTAAAGTTAACGCTCCCATGTGGTTTCATATCAAAATCTTCAGATAGGTAGTGTAGCTCTTAGTAAGTAGTAGTACTCCCTAATACTTGTATCCTTATCTTCTACCTAGTACTAACAGCACGCCGTGCATGTTTTCAGCATAACTCTTGAGTCTCTGTCCATTTGTGTCGTTGCAAATACATATACACTAACTGTCCATCTCCATTGGGAGCATATCTGTAGTGTAGTAGTGCATGCTTGTGAGGCTTCGCCTCGTGACACGCATTAGCCATTTATGCTGATGCATATTTAGCCGTAGTTACACTTACTTTAGGGTATAGTGTAATGCATGTTGGTGAATACTCACCCCCTGCCACACACCCTTGAGGTGGCTTACCAGGGTATTTTTTAGATGTAGATGAATGCGAAGGAAATGTCAAGGACTCGTCAAAATACCTACGGCTAACATTACAGAAAATGGAGTATTTACTAAGCGATTTGAATACTATTCTCTATGAACGTCTTCAAATGCATGCTTTCTGGGGGCTACAAGAAAACATACGTGTTGGTTTGTTGGCAGACAGTCGCTCAAATGTGCGTAAAAACGGGGCAAAGAAGATCGGGAAAACAAGAAAAAGCCAAAACCAACCAAACATCACCATTAGAAAATCAGCACCCTCAGGGTCTTTAATGCCAAAGATTACACAGATTCAGTGCACTGGGGAAAATAAGAAATAACAATACCTCCAGTAGCACACTTACTTACCAATAAAGATTAAGAAGAGATCACAGCAGGAAGAGATGATTCCCTAGGACAACTGCAGACGTCGTTTGGCCTGCCGTGCCATAGCCAGACAGTGGAACTCAAATGCGTCAATTATGTAACTGCTGCATCAATTGCTGTATGACTCCCGAGATGGCTACATTAGAGCTCGATTGCAGGACAGGAAACTATTACCTGCTAGTTTGATACCAAAGCGGACTTTAAAACCTAAATAGGCCAGTCTACCCGGGTGGGTGGGTGGGCGGCACTCAATGGCAGCCACCTCCTCTTGGTGACTGCTGGATAGTCGATTAGTTGATGAACTAAGGGCTGCAGTTTACTTCTTTTCATATTACCTTATCCTTCTTCATAAATTTAAGTCGGTGGGGTCGAGTTATTATAATGGGTTATTGCCTACCCAACATCCGTAACATTTCTGTATACTTGGTGTTTTTTGACGAATTTTGGCGAACTAAGAAACCATTTATCTGATTCAAACACAATCAATCACTTATATTAAATAACATACAAGCAATATTTGTAATTAATTGTTATAAAATCACTCCAGGAATATGTAGAAACTATCAGGAAAATTGGCAATTTTTTATATTTTTCATAAAAAATTAAAATTTTGACCAAAAAGCGCAGCCTGAAGATAAAATCCGATGAAGTTGGAATTTTTTATGGGTTATAAGAACAACCAACCACAAACTTTAAGCTTAGGCCGCAGACCAATATAAAAAAACGGTTTTTCGATCCACCCTATTAGGCAGTCTTAGCTGATGAAACAGCGAACATAGCAGGGAAAGAACAGCTATCAATCGGATGGCGTTTCTATGATGATATCCAAGGGAAAATTCGAGAAAAATTAGCTGGTTTTGTAGAAATGAAAGAACAAGATGCCCCATCAATCGCCAGAGCAATCGACAATTTTTTTTGTTACCAATATACTTCCATCAGAATATTGTATTAGATTTGGTTTTCACGGCTGTTCTGCAATGGCAGGCAAAGAGGGTAGTGTACAGGCGATTTTAGGGAAAAAATATTCATGAGCATTATTTTTCCATTACTCAAACCACAAACTCAATCTTGTGGTGAACGACACAAATAATGTACCGTAAATCAGAAACACTATTGCCACTGTATAGGATACAATTATTTTTTCAGGGAATCGACTGCTCGTAGGAGTTTGGGTCCCAATCTATCGCGAATGTGCGAGACAAGATGGTCTGAAAAACACAAAATCATTCCAAAATTCTCCCAAAACTACCCCGAGCTAGTGAAAGCCCTGGAAACACTGACAATCGAGGGAAACTATGCCACACAAAAAGCGGCGTACCTGCTGCATTCAGCAGTAACTAAACCTTAGTTCATTGCTGTCCTAGTTACCATTGCAAAATACTCGGAAGTATTAGAACCAGTGGTTAATGCCCTGCAAGTAATGAGCATGGATATGGTAAAGATAGGAGAACACATTCTTGGAATCCTTGAAGTAATCGAAAAAGACCCTGAAGATGCATACAGTCTCTCTGACGAATTACTTCAAAAAGCGCAAGGCATTGCAATGGAATCGGAAATAGACTAGGATTAGAATAGGAGATTTCTGTTCCACGTCTTGCTCATAAGCAAAAACACCGAATTAATCCTCCACCTGACTGTGGTAATTACTACTGGAGGCGTTCAGCATTTATATCATATCTTGATTCTCTTGTATCTCATTAAAAATTCGATTTTCCCAAGAAAATACCCCAGCTTTTGCCTTGACAAAACTACATCCTTTGTATATGCCCAAAGTGAGTGTCAGGGACTCTCCTAAGAATGCAGAGATCTTTAGAGGCTTTTATAAATAATAAGATATGACCGGAGAGCTGGACCTATGGTATCACTTGTGGAAGAAGAAAACTTTAACCGAGGACAAGTTAAAGGATTATGGATAGAAAAGACATAGCTTAAGAGCACTATGGGAGAGGAAATAATGACTAGATTATGTCTGAGCGTGCGTCGAACTTTTGTCAAAGAAAATCGTGAAATGGTCGAGAAGAAAGTTAGAGAAATATTTTCACCAAATCCAAGAAAGTTTTAATTAGCCTAAAACTAAAAATTTGATTGGCTAAGCTGATAAAAAGATAGAAGTATGAATTGTTAAGGTATTTGTAATGATACTAAAAACATTTTTTCCCAAAACCAGTCATTTTCATTTGCTTGTAACCCCCCCCCTCCCCCACCGACCGAACATGAGCTGCCCTCCCCCCCCCCCCTATTTCAAATCCTGGGTACGCCCTTGGTAAGGGGGATGAGGGGTGTGGAAAGAGAGGAGATATAAAGAGGATCGCGAGCCGTCGTCTTCGGCCCAGGAAGTGAGTGAAAGGCGGAAGGAGGGGAGAGAGGTTTTAAGGGACTGGCCGGCAACCCGCGTTTGCCAGGGAATGGTTTATTTTCCTTCGCGGCGGCCAACGAATCGAAAAGAAGAAGATTGGAGAAAGCACGCTCTCGCCTCCACCCAAATACGCGAAACCCTTTTAACGGAGCTCCGACTCACCCTTTCAATAGACATGAGGGGGGAGTGGCTCCATTTCGAGCGCGGTGATCCTTCTCCGACGAGGGAGTCGGTCTATGAATACATAGAGAGGGAGGAGAGAGGCGTCGGTCACTTCGACGGCCCCCTGCACTCGGAATGCCATCGGTTATCCCAGCGAGTAAAAGTACTGTCGCTAAACACTCCTCATGGTTGATGAAAAGAAATCAATTAGCTTGTCACCATTATAATGGCATGCCGTGGCAAGGCATTAATCAAACAACCGTGCTCCCACTGATATCATGAAATCCATGTGATAAATCGCCCGGAATCGCTTTCGATGGATCATTCATTTGAAACTTGGTAGAAAACTGATTTTTTTTTACGATTTCAGTAATTAAAGTTCACACGTCTAGAACTTTTACCTTTTCCACGATGGAACGGACACCTGAGTCGATTACTAAAAAGTCATCATCAGTGCGTAGCAGCTAAAACACGTGACTGTTCCACTTAGACAAGGAAAAGTTCTAAGTTATGGTGTGAGAAACGGAAGCCAGAAGACATGACCGTTTCCTACCAATGATCAACTGAAACACCCATTAACTGAAGACGTGGACTCCAGCAGTTCCCAACGACTGATCGCTTGGACTTGGTGTCATGTGGGATTGCATGGTGTTTTTTAGATTCTTTCCTTGATGTCGCATGCGAATAGAGTGGTGACGGGCTAATTAATTCCTTTTAATCACTTTTCTCGTACATGTCTTCCATATGCCCATCAGTGGGATTCAATGGGAGAGAAACGGACCATACTCGAGGACATGCCATCCGGACATGTGAACGGCGAACGGAGCGAAGGGAAGCGCGTTCTTCTAGTTGCTCGTAAAAACCCATTCACACTTCCCTCCTTAATTGTGACTGGAAGAAAACCTGGACCAGTACAAAACACGTCGAGTGTTCTTTTATTTATTCCATTAGTATCCTGTCGCTCGACTGTTCAATGTTAACCACTCTTTTCCCCAATTTTGCAGTCAGGACTACAGCAATCCCACGTTCAATCTCATCTCTCCCACTAGATTAACCTGTAACTATCACGCCAATATTTGTGATGCAAATGAGCCATTTCTTAAAAACTTACGAATGAGCCAGACTGTCCAAGTCAGGAAAATGGCAGTGGTACTGGGATGCGTATTGATAAGAAATGGCATGGGACAAGGTTGTCCGTTATCTCCGTCGCTCTTTAATCTCATACGAGATTATAAATGAGAAGGAGCATAGATGGTCATTAGGGATTGGAGTCAGGAGGGGGAGATGTTAAGTCGTTGATAAGGCTTTAAAGAGTGAGTCAGCTGAGAAATCGCAATTGCTTGTAAACTTCTCTGGAATGATAAGTTGGAAACAAGTGGCGTGATGATAACACATAATTAATGGTATTTCATAGACTACACATGAAACAGCAAGACAGTTCCAGAAAGGATGTGTGAGAGCAAACGAAAGCGCTTATTTTAGCTCTATTAACTCCATCCGTCCAAGCCATCAAATTTTAAAATATGTATATCTTATCCATTTCTCACGACACAAGTGACACGACCCTTTCACGGATCCTTTAGTTAAGAGCTCCGTTTCGTTCTTCCAGCTCCACACACCACTGGAGTCATCGACGACCCAATCCTTCCCTTCCTTGGTGTAGCGGCGACGAGAGTGAGGACGATGAGCCTCTCGGTCGAACACAAGGCTCCAAATTGAATCTAAAATGTGTTTCACAATTTTGTTGGCCAAAAATTCAAAACACCGCGGGAATATATGTTACTGCTGAATCTTGCTAGCGTTACCCCGTTGAATATTAGGAAGAGTAATTGCAAGAACCCGCGAATGTTTGGGAGGATACGAATCGCGACGAGAATGGTTCACAGCGTCGAAAGGACTGAAAGCGATTCCCATTCCAGTTTTGGCAAAAGGTCAGCAGAACTGACGAGATTATCATAACGGCCTTTAACGCATCTTGCCGATCTTCTCGGCACGCGTTCTAACTCTGTTTTTAAGCCTACCTCATAAGGATCCCAAACACTGTCAGCGTATTCCAAGAAGGGGTCTAACGAGGGAGAAGTAGCTGATTTCCCTAACTTTATCGTCACACTTGCCAAGTACTCTTTTAACAAATCCCAATTTATGATTAGCTTGACCAGTAATTTCTCGAATATGTTTACTCCACGAGAGATTATTAGTAAGTTTAACTCCGAGGTATTTAACCGATTCTACGGTCTCTAGTTTACTGTTGTGTATGCAATAGCTGTTACAAGGAGCGTTTTTCCGTTTCCAAAAATTCATGTCAATGCATTTTTTCGGGTTTAATTCTAGCTGCCACGCATCACACCTCTCCTGTATTGCCTCGAGGTCCTTAGTTAGCGCTTGCTTATCATTAAGGCTACCGATTTCTCTATACGCCACTGCGTCGTCTGCAAAAAACGAAGCTTACTCTTAACTACTTCACCGATATGGTTAACGTACAAAAGTAACAAAAATGGGCCTGCCTCTAACACTCCCCGGTGACATGACACATGATGTGACTTTTTCTTCATTAGAGATAGCGCCGTCTAATACAACCACACAAAATTGAAATCTTACGGGTTAGATGACGACGTAATTTCCTGGGTCGGAGAACTCTTAAGCAATCGCTTACGAGTTGGGTGCTTCTTCAGACCCGACTTGGGGAAGAAAAGTCTCGTAGTTTTCAAATTATGGGCTCTGGGCCAAGAGATAAAATGCACAACTCCAGAGGAGCAGTTTGAGAGGACGTTGGGGGGGGGGGGGGTGGAATTCCGAGAATCACGACTCCTCCGGCCACGCCTCGATTATGCCAAGAGAGAGGAATTCTCAGAATATTCGAGCATGGCCTCTCACGGAGACATTTTTTTCCGCAGATAAAATGGACGAAGTCGATTATGGAATATTTCTGGCAAGAGCCCTCGGTGAAATAAACATATTTAACCTATTTTACCCGGGCGGAAAGATTTATTTCACTAAAATTAACTTTTTCGTCGAATTTTGATAAACCCTATGGAATTTCCAGAATTCTAGACTCTTCATGTATGTAATGCGCATTTCTACATATTGCCCAGCAAAGACGCCGCAACAACTTACTGCGGAGAGCACAGCTTAAAAAGACAAATCTGCAAACTTTTCTCAGACCAAAACTTTTCTTTTCTCATAGACAAAAAAGTTTGCCAGGTTTATATAGCCACAAACTTATTTATTACATTGATCATTTTACCTTCACTTTGTAACAACTAAATGTTGAGCTAACTTTGAATGGTATGCCTCCAAAAATAATGCTTTAAAATCCTTAGCTTACCAAGCAAAACGATCGAAACACCAGAGAAGGCAGCCTAATTAGGATCCATTCGAGTATATCGACATAAGACACGTTTTTTGGGGTTGGATTGTGGGGGGGGGGGGGGAAGGAAAGACTGTTCTTATATTTATTTATTTATCATTACCGCCGAAAATTGCCTTTGGATTTTTCGTCATAGCTCCTACTGTGACAGCTCCGACCCAGTCACAGCACCAAAAACCTGTGAATTTGGTTGCAAGTCGGACAGAAGTCGTAGAAACAACTTAGGCAAGTTTCATTTCTTTTCATTTTGTTGCACGAACTGCTTTCTGGATTTTTCATGCTAACTGCAAAATTCTTCTGGTAAAATGTTAGTGTTGCCATAGTTCGGTTACTTAGGAGTTGCAACCCCATGTTCAAAGGACAAATAATTCTTGAAACCACCTCCCCTTCCTCCCCCAGAAGTTACGCAGATTCCTCGTGAAACACACTTTATATATATATATATGATATATGTCATCAATACTTTTTTATGTGTGCTCAAACGTGTCTCCTTCCATGTAATCGCATTTCGCTATAAAATTGGCTAGAAACCTTCGCAAAAGTAGAGGATCTAAGATGTCAGGTTTTCGGGCGGTCTGTAGAAGGCAAAGGTGATTCTTAAGGGGACCCAGAAACGCTCATTTTTCAAAAAAAATCACTGAAAAAAAACTTAAATTTCCATTTTAATCTTCTTTCACTCATGAAAATGATTTTTGGAACATTTTGTGCTATTCAAATTATAAGCTATTTCCAGCATTTTTTTGGTAAGATCGCGGCAATTTGATCCCAAATCAATTCTTTACCGAACACTAACCATTTTGCTACTATATTGTGCTTCCTGTCTTTTCTCGTGACCACATCTTCTCAACAACAGCCCGCGCATCATTTTTAGTCAAACACTAAGACGCCAAATTTCCAATCATTGCGTTTACAAATGATGTACGAAGTCACGCGCACGGGTGCAAAGTTATACACCGTCTTCGGTGAATAACTAAGACGCCAACCTATCTTAAATTGAACCACGAACTAGGGGACGAATTTTCTGTAGTACATATCGCTGCTAAACGACTGCGGCATACTCATTAAATAGGAGACAATGTATGCATGGCGAAATAGAGGCAGGGTAAAACTATTTCCAAACATAGTTTTTATCACTTTGTGCCATAGGCGTCGACTTCGAAAGCCGCTGTAACTTAAGTTTGAGCAATTGCGTATTGAACACTCTGGGACGTATGGCACCAGCCTGAAGTCAGTTTTAGTAGCTTGCAATACGGTTTGAAGGGTCTGTCCCGGTGTCCTGCCAGGTTGGCAAATAATTCCCGGCTGGCAGTGGCATCTCCCAAACATTTTCCGTATAGGTCCGCTGTCCACTTAACGGAGAAATGCGCAGAAACATGGCGAGGAATGTGCGAATCGAAAGAAATGTGTCAAATTACATGACGCATCCTTAAAAGCTCTCTCAGTGGGCCCAAAGAGGAGTTACCAGTAGGTGAGGGTCAAAGAAGGGTTCACCAACCACCACCTCACATTATAATGAGATTCGAACTCGGTACTCCAGAGTTTGGCATTGGAACAAGCCGCCGCCGCCGCAGCTTTAAATAATAATTTTATTTTATAATTGCATATCAAAGAATAAAATAATTTTTCAATACTATTTGACTGTTATAAACAAAATCCAGATTGGTCCCGGTTGTAGTCTCTCAAAACAAGGCATGTCACGGTCTTGTGATATTAGAATATGGTATCCATTGATAGAAGTAGCATCCATTATGGTAACTTTTTAAGCTAGAGTATGTTGTTTAGCCCAGTGCGACATTTTCAAACGATCACTTTCTTTTCATATGTCGACGTTAAATCTGATACCCCATTTAGAGAGAAATCATCTAACGATTCATATTTAAATGTGATTATTTCAGGTTTGACTTCGTGAAAGTGATAGATATCCATTTTGAATAAAAACTTTGTACTTTTCCACACTTTATTTTTAAAACTGCGACCGCTTAGAAGAAGCCTTATTAAGGTGAAACCTGTCGCAGTTTTTAAGATAAAGCCTGAAAAAGTACAAGGTTTTTTATTGAAAATGGATTCATATTTAAATTCAAATGTTTTGCTAATGCAGCACCTGTTTGGGAGGAAATTTTCTTCTGATATTATTTTAAAATGCTTCTTGGGTTTTATTTGAGTCTTTCACTAACCTGTAATTATTAAATGAGCTTTGCGTTCAGCTTTTTCATGAATAATATAGTTGCATAAGTAGATATCATTAACGTAATAGTAAGACCCTTTGAAAGTACAAATCCACCGTTCCCGAGCGATGACGAGGAGAATCACGATTAATCAGTACAACAGCTCCGGAATGGGAAAAAATCACACAGCGTCACAGGTGACGGAGAGTCACAAGTCCGGAGCGTCAAAAGTTCATAGCGGCACAGGCCTCAAGCGTCACAGCTCCGAGGAGTCACAGGTCCGGAGCGTCACAGCTTCGGAACTGCGGTAGTGACAAAACTCCTCCAGCTTGGAGCGGAGAGACACGGAACTGTTTACCCGGAGCTGTGATTTTCTGGACCTTGTCACAGAACCGAGTCGTGACGACGAGATCACCGTGACAAAATCACAGGTCGTTTAATCAAATCCCATCTCTAAGACAAACACACACAACCTTTCCCCGAGTGATAAAAACATCCACCCAGGAGGGACACCGCGACACCAGGGTTATTAGGCTATGAGGACTTCACCGCCACCGAGACCGACAAAATACTGTCTTACTTAGGAGGGGCGCTTGGTGGTCAGAGATCACCTGACTTGAGATTGTGGTCACCTGTAACATCGGATTTGTAACCATTTTTGAATTATCGTCGAATGAAAAACATTGGGTTGGTGGCAGAGCGCAAACTTTCGTTGACCTCAATCCCCACGACGCGCCTCTCCGACACGGTGCATTCCCGGACGTCGATTTTATTGCCTCCAGACGGAAAACGTTTGTTCCATCGCCACAAGACTGACACATGACCCTTCAACACCTTTCGTCCCACTGTTAGCCGAAATAGTACAAAGCGTCGTTCGTCGAATTGATACATGAACAAGCATTCAAATATCTACGACAAATTACGTAAGATTGGGGGAGGGGGAGGTTCATGGAATCTTATGCTGTTTTACGTGGGGGGTGGGAGCCCGGGACTGGGAAGGTTTAATAAATTGACCATGATGTCCTTACGTACAGACACTTGAGAAAAAATAACGCTTTCCGTAACGTTATGATTAAGATTTGTTGGAAGCACAAATTTAGGTGAATCATTTATCACAGGACTTGTCATACTTGGATGTAAATTTGTCAGAAAACGAATCCAGGTGAATGGAAAACATGAATTTACCACAGGTGAGTGGTTGAGTGGTCAAATGATTGGAATATTCACGCTTGAAATGTAAAAACAATAATTGGGTGGGAATGTTAAGCAATGGATTAATTACGGATTTTTCATTAACCTCCAGGGAAATATTGGCGGAGAGTTAGGCGGCAGATGGTAAAATAGGAAAATAAAAACATGTGACATTACTAATCCAAGTCTGCTTGACATAATTATTTCAAAATATACGACATAATAGCGTTGGGGAGAATTACGGCCGCATTAACATGTTTATTATTAAACTGGGGTTCGGAGAATGATCTTAGTCCGGTGCAAGGGTGTGGTGCAGAACGGAACAAAAAGTTCGTACAGTAACCCCGACTCGACTCCTGATGGCTTTCGACAATACACTAGATAGCGTGTCTAGTGTCTGGTCAGGGGGGAGGGGAAGCACTTGACAAACAAATTAAAGTAAAATAAATGTTTGATGAAATAACCAGGGACATAGATACTGTATGGCTCCGCCGGACATAAATATGCCGTAATGGAAGAAAATTGCAAGGATAGCTAAAGCAGCGTAAATTTAACACATTTGTAGTCACAAAGCAACTTGGAACAGAGGTGGAAAGAATGCAACGCAAGTGATTGTATTTTAGTGAAAGCAATTGATTGTATTGTATAGATAGTGATTAATCCAAGTGCTTAATCACGTGTCACTTCAAAAACGAAATGACAACAAAAGGAATCTTTATGATTAACCCGAATCGCCACACACAATAAACTATATCCCAAAATCGCATGCGCTCCCGCACACAACATCACTAACAACACTAAAGGCTGGAATGACAACATTTGTTTCGAGCGTAAAAAATGAACCCAAGTGGAAGTAGCGCGTACTTGCACGCAACCACTTGAACCAAAAAGTAACTGATGTGAAAAACAGGTAACCCAGTATAAAATCGCCGATTATACTAAGCAATTATAGACAATAGTCTAATTGATTGATCATTAGAGCAATTCATAGTCAGTCATGAATTCCAACAGGCTGTTCGAAACTGAAGCAGCAGAAAAGAAAGCATTTGGGGATGATTTTCATAATTGAACATATTAGTCTGAATTGACATGCAGGCCGATCGCCAACACAACATAATTCACAATATTATAAAGCAGAGAGAATTGAGCAAAGATACACACACCAAAATTAATTCTATTTGGCAAGCTTTTAACACAGTGGCCAATGATTTCAGTCACTTATTTCCGGAGTAGTTCAGCTCACCTTGGGAGATTGGCATGCACCTCTCCGTTCCTTGCGCGCACCAAGGAATTCATGCAAGCGCACCATGCTACTACACTAAAGAAAAATAATTGGGGATAGGGAAATATTTAAGCGGGATCAGGCAATATTCTAAGAAAGGGGACTTTTGGCGGCCAACGGCTCTTCCTCATGGCGGTCAGCACTGCGGGAGAAGGCGAATTATTTCAGCCAAGGACAAATGATGAGCGAATTCCACGTAGACAGGGAAACGGCAGAGATCAGTTTCCGCGGTGTCTCCTCTTGAATAGCTGCGAGTGGAGCTTTCTGCCAAGACAAATCGACGGTTATCGACAATAATGCAGATGAACGTGAAACACTCCTTCCGATTTCGCTCAACTTTCACAACCTGGAGGCCTATCCACTAACTACGTCTCTTCGTTTCCGACGAATCGGAATCAAACTTTCCGTTTCCGTCTCTGAACTTTCCGTTTCCGTCTCCGTAACTCGGAAGCTCTTTTACGCGATCCACTATGCTTTTCGGAGTATATTCCGAGCCCTCCCCCCTTCATCGGAAGGTGAGGCGGAGATTGCCGAAGTTACTCCGTGTTACGTCACGGTATACATGACGTATCTTCCCTGAGCCAATGGCTGAATATCATCCGGCAATTGTTTGATCCAGCAATACCTTTGAAAATGGAGCGCAAAGGAGGTAAGTGAAAAAATGTCAATTTTAATGATTATTGTTGTTTTAGGTCGCAGGCAACTATATTGGCCAATACTGTCAGCATTGGTTTTATCCGTAAGTAGCGAAATCGCAATATTTAACCTTGGTATAGGGTAATTTCACCTTCAACAACCGACAGGTATGCATGAAAATCGAAGGTAAACATAGTAATATAAACTTTAGTTATGTTTAACGTACAACATAACATTAATTAAATATAAACAGGAGTATGTTGATCCCTAATAGAAACCGTCTTAGTTGGTTAATATAATCCGCTGTTCATTGATAACGATTTTCTCTCGGCCGTAAAGCACAAATTTACCTGAATCGTTATTCCTCTCATTACGACATTGAGACTGCGTATTTTCTGGTGATCAATTATTTTCTTCAGATTGTTATACTTTTCCATCGTTGGTTAACAAAACATTGTTGCTTAAAATGCAACGTTTTGTTACTGAGCAGCGAACTGATAAAGGTTTCACATCTATGTGAAATATCTTCCTATAGGAAAGTGTTACTTCCTTGATATTAGTTTTAATATTTAGATGGATTTTTCCTTGTGACCTAAGCTAATTTTAACTCTGAGTCTTTGTAATATCATATTTTGCTCAATAACTGAAGTTTACCAAATTCTCTACAGATAGTGGCCCAAGTGGTGCTACAGTGCGGGTGACACCCAGGGTGTCACAGGAGCAGAAGGAAGAGCTCCTGCATTTTATGCTAGAAAATCCGGGGTTGGCCACCAACAGAATCGTTGGCCCACAAGCTGCTGCCCAGAAACAGCGGCTTTGGGCAAAAATTGCAGAAAAACTTAACGGCTGCTCCAGTGGTGCTACTAAAACACCGGAGAAGTGGGCTAAGGTGATATTGTGCTTAAACTATTCTTATAACATTGTTTTTACCATGATTTTATTAACAGTATCAGGGAAATATGTATTGGCAGGTTTGGCAGGACTGGCGTTGCGATACGAAACAGAAAGCTGCCAGAATAAAAGCACATGCCAGAGGGACAGGTGGAGGACCATCCCTCAAAGTGACAGCCCTCACCCCACTCGAGGAGAGACTGCTGGGGATATTGGGCCAAGTGGCAGTGGAGGGTCACTTGGACGTACCCGACTCCATGCAGGTACTACTATTTGCTGAATAGTAAAAACCTATACAATTGAGCATTTAGGCCAAAATTTGTTTTAATTGAGCAGTCACAATAAATGAAAACAGAATGCATTGGCTAGATAATGCTGACAGAACAACATAGATAGAGATACTTAATAGTATTTAATCCTTTTTCGTCAACTCTTTCATCCAAAACCAAACCATAGCAGTACTGTTACAGCCTATTTACACGAAAAAGTATTTCAATTTAATATGGTCAAAATTAGGGGAATGGACAATATCTTCTCATGCCCATGAGTAGTTGAGTTGTGTTCGACCAAAAATAAGTTAAATTTCAATGGCAATCAATACTTGTCAGAGTACTGTATTGGCTACAGCATTAAAAAACAACAATGAACTATTTATAAGGAGAAGATAGGTATCACTTTTAATGACAAATGGCATCCAGTATATTATCAAGTATGTCGATGAGATTTTTAGAAATAAAAACCCGATTCATTAGATGAAAAGATTGTTATCACTATTTAGTATGAAGTTCAGACGTGGGCTGTATTTTGTACCTTATCCAATGTCTATCAAATTTTGTGACCGCAAATGCAACAAACACTTTAGAATGAACAACCAGTTATCTCTTTGAAGATTAAGTATGTACTTATGAAAGCAGTATTTAACGCCCTATCTAATTTATCTAACTTTGAGACTCGAAGGAAGTTTTCTTTCCTGTACAAGAAGTACAAGTGAAAGAATAAGTTGTTAGAACTGGAGCTCATTAAAAGGAAGAATAACAGAAATCAATGAATATTAACAGTTTATTAGTTCTAAGAGCTTAATACATAATAACAAATCTATTTATAATGGTCCCTGAAAGACAAGTTTGCTAACCAGTAAGGAACATGTCTCTATGACTACTCACAGATAGCCAAATAGATGATATTGTGGTCATTTGATTAGACATAGGTATTATGTGATTATTTTATTTAGACATAGATATCCTTTACATTTTCAATTATCTCCTGAAACCACTGAACAAGATATAATCACATACTCCTACTATTACCTTGGTATTATCAAATTTTGGGATCAAACTGTTCATAGTTAGTCAAACATGCAAGCAAACAAACAATCACCCTTGCAATTAATATCATTTTCACTGGCCAAGATAATTATAAGGTCACTCTAGGACACTTTGAAAAACATACCATAAGCAAAGTAAAGTAGAAGTTTTTTTGTTCCATTGGATGTCATACATACATGGACATCGTCAAGTTACATTAACATGTTCACTCAAATTAAGTTTCTTATTGATGGATATTAAGCTTGAAGTGTTATCAGCATACATAAAAGGTATACTATGAGTAAAACATTCAGGAAGATCATCAATAAACAAAATAAAAAGAAGAGGGTCAGGAATGGAGCCTGAGAAACCCCAGCCTTAATTACCCTTGGGCTGGAATTGATGAATAGTGGATCATTGGGTGTACTATGATTATAACTAACATACTGAGATCTATCAGACAAAAAAAACATATGGCAGCTACAATTATTGCCAGATATTCCCAGGCGTTCAAGCTTAATTATATTATGATCTACACTATTGATTGCACTTTTTAGATCAAATGAGATACCCATAACACTTGTGTTTATCATTAATTCCACTGAGAACACCATCAATATATTGAAAAACGGCTGTTGTCATAGATTTTCCAGTTCTAAAGCCATATTGATAGTTGTTCATCAGCCCAAAGGATGACAAATGACTATTTAAGCGAGTATGGACGAGTTTCTCCAATATCTTTCAAAAGACCGATAGAACTGAAATAGGCCTGTAATTTGTTGTTTGTATTGATGACCCCTTTTTAGGAATTGGTATCACTCTTGCTTGTTTCAGGGTTGTGGGAAAACTCCCAGAAATGAATGACTGATTGATAATATCACACAATGGTAAAGATATAACATTAGCAGAAGCTTTAATGACCTTTGAGGGAATCTCATCTGGCCCAACAGAAGAGATATTTAGAGAATTGATAGCCCACCTCACTTCAGAAGGAATACTTGGGAACAAAAAAAATGAATAGCAATAGCTGGAGCATAGACTTACTTATTGTCAGCCACTAGTGAAACAAGAGCAATTTATAATGAGTAATGAAGACTTCTGATGGTCTGAATACAGATGTCTGACCTCATCTTCAATATTGCTGGCTCTTTTAAGTGAATAGACATATTGTTCTTATAAAAACTGTCAAATACTGAACTGAATCAATGAAAAAGTATTTCACTCCCTTGGAATATTAGAATGTAGCAATAAGCCAAAATATAGCCTAGAGGCCACATGCAAAAGAATTTTATTCAAACATGAATTCACCATTGTAACCATCAAAGAAATCTAAGGCCTCACATAACATAACATTTATATTATTTCTCACAGGTGTTGAATCAACGGGCAGAAGATGCCCCAATAGAAATTCTTATAGATTCCACCTTCAATCTTCCTCCCACCTCTAATCCCCACTTATCCACTCTGCCTCCCATTCAGATCATACCTACCCCCACTGTACCTTTGAATACCCCACCTTTTACCACCACTCCACCCATCACCCCATCTACCAGTGCCCAATACCAGCCCTTTGATCTCAGCCCTCAGCCCCCCCAAGAGGATGTGTTACTGGCAACATCACCTCCACAACAAAAGACTCGCAAAAGGAAAAGACCAGTAACCCATAGTAAGTAAACCTGAAAATTAGAAAGTTACATCAGGAATGCTGTTGTAGCCATTGCTAACTGGTATTACTTCGTAAGAACACATGAATTCATTTAAAGAGGGGCAACTTCAAGCTATTCCTTAGAATGCAAAATCACTCTTAGATGCATTAATGAAAGAATATTTGCACAATGATACTACTCTGAATAATACTGGGATGGATTAGATGCCTAAACAGATCAACCAGCAACTTCAACCTCTAAGGTTAATTATTGATTTTTTACATTTATCATTTATACATTGTTGCATAGGCATGCTTACTCAAGGAGGGTTGAAGATTGGAAAAATGAAACATCAGTAAACATGTACGTAATATTACCAATCCTTTAAATCTTCTCCAATTGCTCCAGCAAGTAATCGAATAGAGTGTTTTTAAATCAACTATCCTTTAAATTAGAAGGGGCCTATGCTAAACCTGATCTAAGTATGACCTAGATGAATATAATTCATGAGTTGAAATAATTTATGTAGGAGAAAAGAAATAAATTAATTATTTAATATTTTCTGATGCAATTTCTATTGCAGACAGCCCTCGAGAACAATATGAGGAGAGGTTGGCCAAAGCAGCTGAGGAGAGGGCAGCTGCCAGTACAGCAAAAGCTGCTGCCATAACATCAATGGCTGAAACGTTTAAAGAAACCTCGCAATTTCTTTGCGAAACCTTGAGGGATATAAAAACAGAGTAAGTTGACAGTAACAGCATGCACGACACAATACTTTGAAACACATTGACATAATTTATATTTGCAGACGGTGAATAATTGACTCCCTCACAGTCCTTGCCTCTCTTAATAATGCCCTAGGGTGGGCAAGAAAAGGCTCTGGTGGCATGTTTGGTATTTGCCCAATATCCTCTTCTTCCTCTGGTATGGGCAAACCATGCCTAATACACATATTGTGCAGTATTGAGCATGCATTAATTATTCGTCCTACTTTGGCAGGAGCATACTCAAGAGCACGATGAAGGCATCTAAATCTTGATTTTAGTACCCCAAAGCATCGCTCTACAGCACTCCTAGCCCGCACATGAAGATTGGTATAGTTCTCTTCTGGTGACCCTTCTGCAGCATCCAATATGGGTGTTTGCAACCAAGGCTGGTGTGGATAGCCTGAGTCACCTGAAAAAGCATTTCATGTAATTAAACCTCAGCTGCTCAACAAACAAAATTTGATGAAGTAAACTGACCCCTTCTGGATTAGGGGTAACAGAAGAGAATGAAATTAAATGCAATGGTACTGTCCACAATATTTCATTTCACATCATATGTTTCAGTCTTTCACATAGATATCTTCAGTTGCAGTGTGCTTTGTGAATGATGATGGGCCAGGAGGCTAAAAACCCATGTTGGAGTATACAATGATGTGCACAGTACCATATATATTTATCTCAATTTTAACACAAACTTTATTTTAAACTCTATTTTATATCACTGTTTTAACCTTACATTTTTCAACTACTACTGAATTCCAAACTAATTCCTGCTTCCCAACTTCCTTTTTTTTACTATTCCTGTTTTGCTTAAATCATAAAAGCATTTTTAGCATAATATGTAGACCATGCAATAGTTACAACCTAGCTATCAATCTTATCTTGCACAGGCATTTAATTTCAACGTTATTCGATCCATAGGTACATATCTAGTAGAATAAGATTTAATAATTTGATAGAAGTCATAATTACCTAGTAACCAGCACCGCTCACCACTTTCCCACACAGTCCTCATCCCTCTGAACACCTCAGAATTGCTCCAAATGAAGGAGTCATGTGTGCTTCCTGGATATCTAGCTACACAGTTTAGAATTTGTAGCTTGCTATCACACACCTAGAGAATGCAATATAACATGGAAAAATGAATTGAATATCCATATAAATAAATACTTTACACCTATGAAATGAAACTTACAATTTGAGCATTGATGGAATGGTATGATTTTCTATTTACATACAAATATTCCCTCTCTGCTGGTGCTCTTATCGCCACATGTGAGCCATCCACAAATCCCAGCACACCCGGAAATCCTGTAGCTTGGTAATTCCTGTTGTGAATCAGAATTCTTTGGCATTAATATCTATATATTTTTTATTCCAGATACCTAAACTACTTGAGGAGGCAGACATAGTTTTAAATGATCAAGCTTCAAAATAAAATACTTTAACCCCTTGAACATGCCGTATTATTTCTTTACATTTATAAAACCATGAATTTCTTTTGTGGATTTCAATGGAAAGGATTGGGGAAGATGGAATTGTTATCAGAAATTGCTAGGAGCAGAAGATGCCTAAATGAAAGAGTGTAACAGTAAAGGCTGACACTAAATTTAAGGCTCCCATAACACAAATTGCTATAAATTTGTATTGCTATGAATTCCATTAGTAACTACTTAGAATTGCAATTTAAGGGATATTCAAATAATGGGCAAATTCATCTTTGTGGCACAAAGTATTCCTTTCATGCATGTTGTGAGATAAACCGACAATGCCTTACTCATGTATGGCCTGTCGCCTTTCATTGCGGGTCATTGGAAAATAAATCCAGCGAGTTAAGACTTCTGGAGTATTCAGTGCCTCAGTCACTTCTTCAATCGTTCGACTGACAGCAGCTTGGCTGAGGCCCAGGTGGCAGTCACTCCCAGCTGACTTTTGGTAGCTGCCTTGCCCGAAGAAATGGAGAGCACATAGGACCTAGAAGAAATTTAGAAGATATATCATTTTGTAATAACAAGAGGCATGTTGCGCACATCTATATGTGTTCTCACCTTTAATTTAACCGGTATTGCTGTGCTTCTCTCGGCCTGGTTCATATGAGGCTCTAGCTCTGTAATAAGATCCCTTGTCAGAGCCTTATTCAGCCGGTAAAGCCCTTGAAAAGCGGCATCAGGCATGAGATAAGGGTCACTCAAGTCTCGTAGCCGGCGCAACCTTGTCCTGTTAATCAGCCTCAACTCCCTTCTTCTCCTCTCCCTGATTAACTCCAACGCCTGTATTTCGTTCATCTAAAAATGATGGACGTCATTTAATTGCAATTTGTTTGTTAACAGAATTGACATGCTTGATCACAATTGAGAATTGTGATTCCTTTTAACCTTGTAAAGAACTACCGTCGATGTAAGAGGATATCAAGCGCACAAACGTTTCAAATATTGTCAACGTCAAGGAAATATCAGAGGACAGTAGAGTACAAATGTGACAAACAGTAACAGACGTACGCCACGAATTCCCGCGGAAAACGAACTTTCTCGAAAAATCAATCATAACCTGTCAAATATTTTACTTACCTCGCAAGATGTTCCGAGTACGATGTACTTCTTAAACGAAAATCAAGGTCCAAACGGTGCGAAGTCAAAGCGTTTAGTGTTCCTTGCCTATATACGTCAATCAGTGCCGATTCCGAAAAAGAGTAAGTCCAAGAGATCCGTCAAAATCAAAAAAGCAGTAATCCAAAAGCTAGCCGGTCGAAATCCAAATGTAACGTCAAAATCCAAAGGTCCAAACGGTGCGAAGTCAAAGCGTTAAGTGATCCTTGCCAAAAAACGTCAATCAATACCGATTCCGAAAAAAGAGTAAGTCCAAGAGGTCCGTCAATATCCAAAAAGCAGTAATCCAAAAGCTAGCCGGTCGAAATCCAAATGCAACGTCAAAATCCAAAGTAAACAAGGCATTAACGCTTTTCAACTTTCAACTGTTTTCCTCACTTCAAACTTCATTTAATTCCTATCTCCGCACATAACCATCCATTTACCATAATTTTTAGTGCACATACCGTGCCAGTATTGAAAATTATTTATAACTTATTACCAGCTTCTGCAGAACCACTTTCGCCGTAAAAAAATTCCATAACTTACCAGCTGGCACATCACTTTCCGATTCCTAGAAACGGAAAGTCAATTTCCGAGACCCTCCTTCACATCGGACGCTCTCGGACGTGTTTCCGTTTCGGAAAGTTCGGATAGACCCTAGTGGATAGCTCATTCCGAAATGATGACGTCTTTCCGATAACCAACCGCGAACTATCCGAGAGATTGCCTTAGTGGATAGGGCCCCTGAGCAGGTTCCCGGGAGATCGAACCGTCCGGTGACAGTATTTATAGCTAGAGTCTAGGGCGATACCCTCAAGAACTAATTCAGTCCGAGACTTCGCGAAGATAAAACGCTTGGCAACACCGCAGCTCATCGTCACGTAACAAGGGCACTTCTCCAAATGTTTAACTGGTTTCTGGTGTCTCATAACGAGCCGTGCTTTGTCTACAAATCATTTCCCCTTCATTCCCTCTAGGGACTTCACACACTGTTGCTTGACCACTGAAATTGGACCGGAATCCTGCACCCTGCACTTTTGATACAGTCCATTTCATTCTTCGTAATTATGTATGGCTTATATATGTCGCATTTCATTTTATTAGTTTTCTTACTGAGTTTTTACTAAGTTTACATTCTTACCTAGTTTGCTTAGTTTATCATTCTCATTGGAGATGACATATTTTCCCTTTGTTTTGTTTCGTGCTACAGCGTATTTCACGTTGTTTTATAATAAATATGGTGCCCTGTTTACTTTAGTTATTTTGATGATCGCGGTAATGTTTTTATGACGCGAGTTCCCTAGTTCACGTATCCTTTCATGATGGCTACTCCATTAGTGTGCTGCGTCACAAATAGTTCGACCGGATTGCGTTCTAGCTCGAACTGCATTTCCAAAATACAATATGGGAAGCACACTGTTTCTTAGCCAATAAATATTCACTGTCAAAACTACACAACCACGGACCTATAAGTACACAAAGAATTAAATACAAGAACAAAAGCCAATTGTTAGCTAATGATAATAAACCTTAAACCTGACTAAGAAACAAGCAGCACAAATAATTAATTCACTAAAATAACTTATTCTTCAAAGTGTGCTGCTAATTGAAACGAACGTTAATATCTAACTACGAAAACTGTAATCAAAATTATGTAACTACGTATTAATTAAGAAAGAAATATTATAAGCGATTAAACAGAACTCTCAACACGAAATGCAAACAAAGAGGGCAAATGAAACTGATGATATCAGGCCTGACATTGTGGAAATTACGGATATCCATGTTAAGAAAAACCAACTTTGTAGTTTCCATACCAACTTTATTCCACTGGCACAAGGCACGTTTCACCACACTGTGGCATACTCATGTATGAGTATGCCGCAGTGTGGGGAAACGCGCGTCGCGTCGTGCCAGCGGAATAAAGTTTGTGGAAACTACAAAGTTGGTTTTTCTTAACATGAAAGAAGGCAGAACTAAGCAAAAGATGCCAAGCAAAGTATGCCAACTGTAATCTATGCTAATAAAAGCCAATGTTCGGGATGAGGGCGATGCTGATGATGGAGAAAACAAAGGAACCGATTTAGTTGTCTTATTTTAGTTGGATGAACCGAATAATTTTTTTCGTACAGCATCACAAATACCTGGAAAATACCCCGAATTTCCATTTAAGACCCAGACAAATTGTAAATAGGAAAACATAAACACAACTCCACTCAAACCAATAAGCTCCACGTTGAAAGAGCATCGCAATCACGCAGCTACTAAATTGCTCAACATGCTTCAGTTCATGCCCTCCACTTTAATCACCACATTCTCCTTTGTTGCTACGGAAAATCAGTAAAGAAATCGGAAAAATAGTAATTATTGTCAGTGTGTACGTCACTCATCTCGGGTTAAAGTCGCACACTCGACAGCTGGTCGACCAATATACGTTGGGTTTTATGGAAAAGAAACTTTAGAACCAAGATGTTTTTGAGGATTCCTACGAATTAGGAGGCTGTGCTACCTTGTCATGGTCCATTCAACCAGAGCAGTCGCATTAGGCGTGGATAATGCCCCGCGTCTACAATGGCCACTTAAGTATATACTTGAGAGCAGCTTTCACTTAAGTACACCGCGTAAACGCCCTCTCACCACTTAAGTGGACCCGGGGAGCCCTATTTAAGTGGACTTGGATGATATCGATAGCGTACCGTCGATACTTGGTCGGAGTCTCGTCATCGATAGGTCGAGGAGTTTCGATAATCATACACATCAAACATGTGTTTAAATAATTTACATGAGGAGTCAAGTAATTGTGCAAGTGATATTCTTCTTTTACATTTTTTTATGGTGTTATACGAGTATAAAAATGTCTTAGAATACTTCTCGGGCACACGAGTTTTGCGCGAGGTAAATTTCTTTCCATTAACGCTAGGTAGCGCTGAGGTTGATATAATATCCGTGTTGACGCTCACCTGCATTTAAATGCTGCACTTAAGTACCCCCCTATTTAAGTACACATGCAGCGTAGACGGGGCATTACCCAAACCTCTCTTTAAGCGTCTACCCTCCGCTAAATACCTCGCTCACCTAAACGCCTCCGACGACGGTAATGCTGTCTCTGCAGAAAATATTGAACTATATACCTCGCCTAACGGATTATTGGTATGTGGACGATGTGCATAAATGCCAATAAATAACCAAAATATTTAACAAATAATTCACAATGAACGTTTATTCTCCATCTTTGAGCACCAATGATCAGCAGTTAACGTAACAAGGGTTCCAAAACCAGACCTTCCTTTTAAAGGTTTAAATAAGCCATTAAGTCACTAGAATTTCCAAAGCCATGGGTATCTAGGGCCTTCGTTTTTTCAATACCATACACCCCTATAATCCACCAATTGTAACAGAAACAATAAAATAGCAGGGACGGGCGTGAAACTACAGAAATTAGATCTAAGGTGTGCGCGAACTCCATTTCTCTCGTTAACTTATAACTGGCTAAATATCCAATTCTGGTGAAAAGGCTCATTTTTACTCCGGGTATATCTGGAGAATGGGACTTTCCCAATTGCCGCGGGATTTTTCTCTGCGGAGTCCAATTTGTTCCATTGACTGAAGAGATAGGCGACAACCAAAATATGATGCCCCCCTCATTGATGAGACGATCAGATTTGAGAGTGAAGTAACATATCCCAAACAAGAAGCCCTCCTTGAGATTTCCCGGACACCTAATCACACTTTAATCTTATTCATAAAATTTCACTTTTTGTAATGGGATATCTTTGTTATTTTTTTATCGTTCTCCATAATAGTGTACGATTGGCGTGTTTTGTTCATTTTATTTAATCAAATTTTTTAAACGCTATATATACTCTTCATCATCATCATTAAATTTATCATTTAACTGTATTTCACCATTTTTCATATTTTTTATTATTAAAGACTTTTTTAATTATTGATTTGTAATTTTTAAAGTATTGCATTTCACATTTATTTTTGAATGCCAGCACCCCTTTCCTTTCTTTTAACATACTTCTTACATTGATTAAAAAAAAGTACATTATCTTTATATATTAGTAGGATTTCGCAGTTTTTTCACACTCCCCTTCATGTGTTTTCCTTCAGTGGGTCATTTCGTTTAGGATATCACCTCTTTACGATTCCTTACGTGTGTCCCACAAGCGTGTATATCTTTCTACACTTTTTATATTCTAGTTGATTCATTCTAAAATATTAATGGTAATATTTTTTTGTTCTTTTCATATAATTTAAATAGTAAAATTGTAGTTATTTCAGACATGTATTTGAAGAAGGTTTAGATGGAAGAAGGGACTGCCCAAGTCTCAATCTCACCCCAATTAAGTCGTATTATTATTATTATTATTGTTATCATGCACTCAGCGATAGCACGTCATCTTCAAGAGATAACTGAATATAACAAGTGAAGAGGAGTCAGCCTTTAAGCAGGGTGATTGGTGAGGGATGGGGGGAGGTGAATTTCGAGAATTGGGGAGGAAAGATTAATGTTTGGGGGAGATCGAGAGAAAGGGGGCTGCGGCTGTGTAAGATGTTCGAATGAATTGCAGGGGAGGGGGAATGGGGGGAAGAGAAAAATAGGTGGTTTGTGAGTGACCCCATGTAGAGTAAGAATTGATTTGAAATCTTAAAAATTAAAGCTTACGCTAAGGTGTTAAGGCCAAAGCCACTGCACTTCTGGACACTCACTATCGGAACTCAATATTAAATTGATGCAAAATTATTTCATTGTATTTCATTCGTTTTGGTCTCATAAAAATGGATATCCTAACAACCAGATTTGAAGTGGTTCAATTATGTCTTCATTATCATGGTTTGGGGTTTATCATTATAATGTAAGCAAAAGGGAAATTTGTGCTTGTATATGACAGGGCAAAAAAAGAAAATATAATAGATATTTTAAATGCCCCAAAATTTGCATTTTCTCATGCAACTAATTTGGGGCACATGGGTTGAAGACTAAAATGCATTTCATTCGTTCCCCTGGAGTCGCCGAGATTCTCAGGCAACAAAAAAAAACATTCCATACATACAATTTTTTAAATATGGTAATCAATTAATGATACTCAAATTAAGGTTGGTTTGAGGGTAAATATGAATATCATGAAATAGAAATTATTCTTCCGGCGAATTCCGATTGGCTCTCAAACGTATAAGCCAATTAAAAATATTTCATTCACTACTCCAAATTTCAAGTGGGGCTTTAGAATAGAATACACCTCTCAAAGTTGCTCCTTGTGTCGCTGGTCCCATCGGTAGCAATGAACATAATAAGAGATGGCTGAAAAGTAGTAAACAACATCTTGCTATGAATGAGTCCACCATTTCCACCTGATTCGGTGTCTTATGAAGCAAAGCTATTACCGTATAAAACTGCGCTACATTTCATAATTCAACTTCCGAAAATTTTGAAGAAATGTCAACATGACCCTGGTTCTTTGAGGTTTGTCTGAGCGAAATTTCACTTCACATAAAATTGAGTCACTTTGACGCGAATACAAAGAAAAAGATCTCATTCTTCTACTATCAGCAACGTATAATTTTTACCACGCTATTTTCCGAGACGTTTGTCACGAAATAGAAGCCATTTCCACGTGGGAAATAAGTTCGGCAGTGCGTTCCCAGAGATCAGACCTTATCTAAAAAATTAGTCAGTGCTGAGATGCGGAATACATCAGGGACGTATTTCTAGTTCGTATGATTTCTCAAATATTTCTAGCAATTAATATGTAACTCACCGAAATATATTTTATGAAATCACAAAAAAGACCTTCAATTGTGAAGGCGTTTTCAGCGTACGGCATGAAATGAACAACTCTAAGCCTCAAAAGTTTTTATTCAGAGAATTACTGAGAAGTTCAGTTATGTAAAACAAATTTTACGACGTTACTATTATTATTATACCTACCACACGCATCTTACAACAATTAAATATTAATATGAAACTCGAATACGGTATATATTATGACTAGAAAAAATAAAATACCTAAAGTGATACTATTAACATTTTAATAGAGAAATCAAGAGAGGACTAGTTAAAACTCATTAACAAAAGGGTCATTCTATAACTATCCTGATGTTACGGCAATCCGCAACGCCCTTACTCTCTAGCATCGATGGTAATTTCGAAACCCTCTGGCAGAAACAGCACGACTGAAGAATTCGTTCTTCAGATTACCCTTTTTAGTCTTTGGATCTAAATATACAAACCTTTTATTTATTTCGTGTGTTGACACACCAAGAGCTCCACTCATGATTGAATATGACCGTAAACGATTGATGAACCAAAAATCCAAATCAGATTTAGCATATTGCAGATTTTAATCCTTCGTTAATCAATTCAAAAAAGAGAATATTAAGGTTCGAGAGTTTCCAACCATTAAGGTGACGCATGAAGGAAATCGGCCTTATCATTGAGATGTTCGACAGTTTATTCCTTTGAAAACTCCAAATCATATATCATACTGAACTTGGAATGCGGCGATAATTGAATTTGCTGCGGTAGCCAGAATGGTGACGAGGCATCCCACCAACGCAAATTTCCTGGTGCTAATCTATCCTCGGGCATGGAAGTTGCTTTTGTGTTATTCCAAGTGCTCCAGGTTCCAGGTTCAGACACGACCAATTTATTAATCCATCATGCACTGAAATAAAGGAGCCCAGTCAGCTCAAGCAAATAATATCAAGAACTAAAATAAACGAATGAATCAAACTCATTTCAAAATTATAAGAAATAAATTTCAAAGAGGCTATTAGGGCAAAAGGGCGATGGCACGCGATACTTGGGTCGAAAGAAAATTAACCGAGTAAGTCATTAGTTCATCATACTACACAATAAATTTGTACTTATTTCTATGAAAATTACCGGCACTTTCTAACAAAAAATTATACCAGCCGTGATGGAAAAAGAGCAAACTTTGCTAAATTAACTTGTGAGTTTTTTTATTCACTCTCCGGGTTTCTACAGTTTCATGTCATCTTGACAGGTGACATTAACTGTCGAAACCCGAGTCGTGAATAGAAAACATACAAGTTAATTTAGCAAAGTTTGTTCTTTTTTCACCAAGGAGAAATTTCACAAAGTTACCCCTGACGTTGTTCGTTTTGTAAACCAGCCTTACTCGGTGCGATAAGTCGGAAGTGAACAGCAACATGAGTTGAGATTATCTCCGAGTAAGGATGAGGGAGGTACGTTTTTGGCCAAAGATCAAAAGAGTCGGTCGCGTGACTTCTGGATTACAGACGAAATTCTTCCATAACGGAAATCGGGATTTCTGGCGAATTTAAGTTCTTTCGAAGTTGTTTTGGCTAACTTTTATCTTAAATAAGTAATGATGAAGGACCTTTTACAAGTTATGTAAAAGGTCCTTCATTTTGTTTTAAATTATTAAAGAGGACTAAGATTGTAACTTGTAAAATTATATCCGCTGATATAAGCGAGTTTTGCTGCAAAAGAGATGATACAAAATCTTCCGCGAGAAGCGGAAGAGTAAGTATTTCACTCACAAGTATCCTCTAAAAATTTAAATAAATATTCATTTATAAAGCGGTTAACTTGCTTTTCTAGCTTTTATGGATACCATTTTAGTATAAAAAGAGGAACTCAGGGTTAAAATGACACACGTTTGCAATGGGTGATGAACCTTAACCACTAAAATATGAGTATTAAAAATACGACTATAGAAAAATTAGTTTAATTTCACACGCGGAAAAAGTTTTGCTTACAATTATATAAAATAACAAATTGTTACTACTTGGGCCAGTTTGACCCGTGTATGTTAAGGAGGAGGAGGTCAACTCGGGATGGGAATGCGGTGGCGCATAAAGAAATAAACATAGAGTATGGTCAGAATGTTTCTACTTGCTTGGTGGATTTAGAAAAGACCATTGGCAAAATTATCAGAGAAAACCTAATGCAGATGATCCGGAAAATAGGAGTAGATAGGCGAGACATGTTACTCACCCGAAACATAACATCCCTGAGGGCACATGGGCTGACACGGAGAATCAAAGCGGACTGTTCGCGGAGGAAGGTGAAGCCCATTACCCGTTGATGCCATTGCTATTTGACCTGTTTGCCGAGCAGATGGTAGGGGAAGTATGGGAAGAGAAAGATGTGGGAATATAAGTATGCGCCCGCCAGTAAAGTCGGTCAGATTTGCAAACAACTTGACGTTGGTTAGTCGACCATCACTTAAGTAGATTCATTACAAATTCAGACCTGGAAATACGGAGTGAAGTTAAATCGTAAGAAAACAAATGTGATGACATTTTTCAGGACAAAGAAAGCGAGGCTGGTCATAGTAGGATGAGAGCACAAACTGGAGCAAGTAGGGCAATTTACTTACTTCGTTAATACGTTATAAGAAAATAGGCTTGATAAATAGATATTAATACGCAGTGTAGCGTTGTATGGGGCAGAAACTTGGACTCTAAGAAAGATGAGAATAGGTTGCAGGCGTTCGAGATGTGGGTGTGGAGGAGGATGGAGAAGGTGCGGTGGACGGAAAGGAAGACAAGCGAGGAAGTGCTTGGTATGGTGGGTGAGGAGAGGAATTTGCTCATCGGTTTCCGGCTCCACTTTGCGGAAGTTCATTTTCACTAATGGCTCATTCCATGTCAAAGCACCGAGAAAAATGCAAAAATTACCCGATCTCAGATTTTTGTGTGTTTTCCTTATGAGGTCCTTATTACTTTGTACATAAAAGTTTTATAAAATATGATCAGTTTTTTCGGAGATACGGGGACATGAAAAATTCGGCATTTGTGAAAACGTGTCCCAGAAGTTTTCCATTTTTTTCAGATCTAAGAAAGCTAGTAAGTTCCAGGAAGAATCATTTTGTACAAAGAGCATTAGTGTATCATATTCATCTTTTAAAATTTGACAATTTTAAATTTTTTTTAATTAAAAAACAATTTCAAAGTTTAAAATTAAATTTTCAAAATGTACCCCACCTTCGATCCATCTCAAATTTTAGAATCTTGCAGTTCTTTGCATTGGTAAAGAGGCTGCAAAGTTTCGTCTTTGCAATATTTCATATAAGGGAGGATAAAAAATTGTTTATGGCATATGTATATGGCATCGTGCCCACTCCCATCTGGTTGAGTAGCTGCCTTTCGTTACTTGCCAATGGAGTGAGAAATGCACTCTAATATACTTTTGACGTAATGTAGAATTTTTACTTCAAAAAAGGGTCATTTTACATCTTGGGTATAGCTTAAAACAGTTACTTCACAGTCGGGTTTATATAAAGGCGGAGAAACTGTCTAAATCTGGCTGCTGCTGATGATGGTAAATCTGCACGGGAGGTCTCACGTTGACCCGGAGCTTGATGCGAATAAACTAATTCATTTTGATTATTTAAATTATTATTACCAGATCGGTTTTAAGAGTGGATTTAATGACAACAGTATACCTTACCGACTGCCTGTACTCTTGTGCCTGTGCTTTCAGTGAAAAACAGAAGCACTGATGCAATCCGCTAAATTTGCATAACACATTAAGTCTCATGATCAACGTCCTGTCACTGCGGCCTTTTACAACCGTTGTCTTAGGCGGAGTGATTGCAGGTCAAAATCTGCACTTTCACAAGGTATATTAGAGTGAATTTCTCACTCCATTGGCAAGTAACGAAAGGCAGCTACTCAACCAGATGGGAGTGGGCACGGTGCCATATACATATGCCATAAACAATTTTTTATCCTCCCTTATATGAAATATTGCAAAGACGAAACTTTGCAGCCTCTTTACCAATACAAAGAACTGCAAGATTCTAAAATTTGAGATGGATCGAAGGTGGGGTACATTTTGAAAATTTAATTTTAAACTTTCAAATTGTTTTTTAATTAACAAAATTAAAAATTGTCAAATTTTACAAGTTGAATATGATACACTAATGCTCTTTGTACAAAATGATTCTTCCCGGAACTTACTAGCTTTCTTAGATCTGAAAAAAATGGAAAACCTCTGGGACATGTTTTCACAAATGCCGAGTTTTTCATGTCCTCGTATCTCCGCAAAAACTCAACATTGTTCATAAAACATTGATGTACAAACTAATAAGGACCTCATAAGGAAAACACACAGAAAACTTCGTGCAAATTTGAGATGGTCAGAGTCACTCGTCCGTTATTTCACATGGAATGACCCATTAATGAAAAGTAAACTTTGTTTTATGACAACTATCGAAACTAGTTGTACCTCAAATGAAATTGGCATGATAAAACGAAGTTTTATTTTTCATTATTGAGAAAAGGAATCTTATGGATGAGACTAGGAAGATACAAAGAAGGTGGCTGGAAGGGGTAATGAGGGGCGATGGGTTGCTCAGGGCCGTGATAGAGGGAAGCGAGGAAGGGAAGAAAGAGAATAGGTTTTATGGACGAAGGGATGAAGGAGGGTAGAGCGTACGCTGGGATTAAGAAATAAATTAATAATATCGGTGAATACGGCCTTACACATGTAAACATCCAGTGTAAAATTTATACTCTCTTCCATTTAAACCTACTTTAACCGGTAGATTACCTTAATAATGATAATAAGACATTAGGCCGTGACTTTTCTGTGCCTAACTACAGAATGCTACCAACTGACAGATAACCGAATCGCCTGAACTCATCGTTACAATCATCATCGTTCGCTTGTACTGAATTGCGATCAAATGAGTTACCTTCTGCGCTATCAACAACACTTAAAATGGAAAGTGTCCATTTCCTATGAAGATACCAATCAGCTTCACACGTCGGTTTAATCCTGTTCATGGATATTATTCCTCCAGGATATAAAATCTACATATACGATCGAAGCGATAGGACAGGTGGCAGAGTTTTTCTAGCAGTTAAATCACATTTACACAGCACCACCCACGAAATAACTGACAATGAAATAGAAAGCGTATGGTGTACAATTAAACAACGAAACAAAAGGAGCATACATGTTTGCTCTTTTTATAGACCTCCAAACTCCGAAGCTGATATTATTTACCAATTAGAAAATCAAATATCCGCATTCTTTGAGAGACAGTAAAAGTGTAATAATTATTGGGGGAGATTTTAATCTGCCATACATAAATTGGGATTCTTACACTTTAAACCGAATTCAAGGAATAGAGAAATCAGCGAGATCTTACTCAACACACTTACTAATCACTCACTTGCCTAAGTAGTTGACAAGCCTACGAGAGGAAATAAAATATTAGACCTTTTTGCAGTAAGCCATCCTAAGTTGATAAAACAACTCGATATTATTGATGGCATAAGTGATCACAGAGTAATTTTTGCAACCTTAAAAATTGAAGTAGAGTCAGCTGTAAAACCGAAACGCAGTATTTATTTATTTGATAAATGCAACTTCATAAAATTTGGCGAGATGCTTAATGATTCATACACTGACTTCGTAACTAAAACAGAGGACAAAATCACTGATGCATCATGGAAATATTTCTTAGAAATTCTACGCCAGGGAATCAACGAATATATTCCGCAAAAATTGAAATGTGATAGTAAAGAACCTCGCTGGTATAACAATGATGTTAGGAGGGACCTTAAGAGACAGAGAAAACTGTACAACTTATTCAAAAAGTCCATTACGTTAGGTGACAAATCGAAGGAACTTGAAGCAAAAGAAAGTTACGCTGCGCAACGCTCAAAAACCAAGAAATCAATGCGTACTGCATTGCGAAATTTCAAGAAAAAAGTACTTAGTGAATTACTCGAAGAAAATCCGAAATATTTTTGGTCATATGCGAGAGAGCTTCAGGGAAAATCTTCAACCGTAGATTCTTTATTTGATAAAGATGGCAAAATTGTCACCGATATTATTGACAAAGCTAACACGTTAAATTCCCACTTCGAAAGTGTATACACTACAGACGACACTGCATGTAATTTTGACATTTCATTCACTGAGGAACAGATGAAAGAAATCACTATTCAATGCGATGGGATAACTAAACAGCTACAGTCGATAAAAAATAGTAAATATCCGGGTCCGGAGGGGATACCCGCGCGTGTCCTCAAGGAATTAGCGCCACAGATCGCACCGTTCTTAGACATTATATTCAAGAAGTCATTGTCTGAAGGATAGATACCAATAGATTGGAAAATTGCAAACGTTACACCGGTATTCAAAAAGGGAAACAGACACGACCCAGGGAACTATCGACCAATTTCATTAACGTCGATTATAGGCAAGATACTCGAACATATCGTCGTTAGCAATATCATGACGTTCCTGGACAGTCGTAACGTCCTCCATGGCTCTCAGCACGGCTTCCGGAAAGGTAGATCATGTGAAACACAACTCGCGCTCTTTCTTCATGAAATATGGTGAATCGAAAAGACAAGTTGACGAATTACTTCTAGATTTTAAGAAAGGTTTCGACACGGTACCTAACAACAAACTTTTATACAAATTACAGTCATGCGGGCTGAACGAAACAGTAATAAACTGGATACGCGACTTTCTGAGTGATCGTAAGCAAAAAGTAGTTCTTGACGGAATTAGCTCTGATGTAGTTAAAGTGACATCAGAGGTTCCACAAGGAAGCGTAATCGGCCCCCTTTTGTTCATTATATACATAAATGACCTATGCTCTCGAATTAGCAGTAAAATACGTTTATTTGCTGACGACGCTGTCATCTATCGCGAAATTAGTGATCACTCTGACTTTGAAATTCTATCATCGGATTTAAACAACGTTCATGTGTGGAGCCAAGAGTGGGGACTCGAACTTAATCTGAGCAAATGCACGGCGGTACATTTCTTGCGGAGGTCGTCCAACTATCCCCGTGTATATGCTATGGATGGCGTTAAGATAAAGGCGACAGATGAAGTTAAGTATCTGGGAGTTATGATTACCTCAAACCTATCGTGGGGAACACACATAAGAAATATTTGTGGCAGAGCTCTGAAGAAGCTAGGATTCGTCAAGCGTATTGTGGGAAGATTTTCGGATGAAAAAGTAAAAGAGAGGTGCTATTTCGCACTCGTCCGGCCACACCTTGAATATGCAGCGAGCATATGGGATCCGGTGCAGAAAGACTTAGTCCGGGAACTTAATAAAATACAAAGGAAAGCTGCGCGATTCGTCAAAAACTGCTACGGGCGTACAGACAGCGTTACGCAGATGTTAAACGAATTAGGCTGGGAGCCGCTAGAGACTCGGAGGCTGCGCGCTAGGCTTAGATTGCTTGAACAATTGAGAATAGATATCTTTCAGAGCGACACGAACAACATCATATAAGAACCCCACTATATTTCCAGGTCCGACAGAAACGATAAATTAAGAGAGATATTTTGCCGAACGGATAGGTATGGGAATTCGTTTTTCCCCCAAACAATAAGGGACTTTAATAAATGCAAGGCGTAATTTCATTAGAGCGTTTCCTTTTTATATGTAAACGGCTGGTGTCCTAACACCCCCCGCCACACGCCTATTGAGGCGGCTTGCGGGGTAGTATGTAGATGTAGATGTATTCATTATTCACCACTAAATACAAGTAGATAAGACAATTAAGCAATAAGTATCCGACGCAAATTTGAGGAATTCATAGAAAAATAGAGTCGTTTACTTTGCCACGATTTTTGGATAAATACATTGATCGCTTTATGACAGAGCGAAAAATGAGGTAGGTAAAAATAATGTCGAGACAAAGGACACGACACTGGCGCTTTGCATATTATAACTCTCGACATCGGATGGAGTGAGCGACTCCTAGAACAACCGCGCCGTGCACGAAAGATAACAGCGCGCAAGAAAACCAATACAATTCATCGATTTGAATCCACCACGAAATGATTTTATCACTGATTTTTATCAGTTCATAATTCACATCTTCACTTAAATTCTGAGCTCTATTTGTAAATGCTGTCACCCACGTCACACGCTTGGAAGCACACATCATTCATAACGATTAAAAATGAATGAGCTTAGACTTTATTCTGTTTAATGCCAATGATTATTTCTGTTCGCGAGTCATTCAAAAGCTTACCCTGAGTTGCCTCGTTATACAGGAACAATAGAATAACAGACTCGAATAGCGGGAAATGAGACAACGTCTCGCCTTTAAGCGGGCGTCATTAGACGGCGAACATGTGGGCGCTCGAAGTGCAAAAGAGTTGGCGCGTCGCGACGAAGAGGGTGGGAGGGGCATTAGGTGGGAGGCGATGGCAGGGCGCACCGAGCGACAAAAAGGGGGCTGGGGGTCGTCGTACCCCCCAACACCCCACACTCTGTCTCTCTCGGCGCATCCCGCCACGGCAGATTTCAATTAGGACATTATGGAGACGCTTGAGGTGGTTTGAGCTAGATAGTTCCCCAGTCATAATGGAGACATTATCCAACTTTTATTTTTTTATTTCAACGTCTGTAAGAAGTATGAAGTAAATGTAATATTAATGGTGCAAAGATATAGTTAAATATTACTAAAATTCTTAGTAATTAAATAAATAAAGCTACATAAGTCTCTAACTTGACTCATTTTTTTACCGCCCTACGGCTGAAAACCCTTCAAAACAGCAGGTTTTTTTGCGTTTCTGTAAAAATTCTAGTGGTGAGTAATAGATTATCACACCGTTAGTTTTTTGACGAAAGCTAGGTGCTAGAAGTTCCTAATTTTATAAATATTCTCCCTCTGGAGCGCACAGCCGTAATCTATCCCATGTAAAACAGCTTGTATTTTCAGTAACATTGCTCGAAAAATAGTTCGGCAAGGGGTTCATATTTTGATATCATTGGAAAGATGAGTTTTTTCTTTAAAATTAAGCCAAATTCATCAAATTCTAGGTGAAGTGATTTTTCACTAAAACTACCTTAATCTTATTTAGGTGAAGGGGTGGCTGGATGGTACTACGACCGCATTTTTAAATGCCACAGACAAGAAAGTTCTGATATTTATCGTTCATATTTTAAATTAATTAAAAAATAACAAACAGAATAAGAAAAAAACTGCATGTATTTCATGGATCTGATTGAGCCCTAAAATATTCACCAGATTAAGAAACCTTCAATGAAGGATAACACACAGCACTGAATCAATAAAACGTTGTAATTATGACAATGGTTTATTCGAAGTCAAGCGGTCTCATTGCTAAAGCGACGTCATCAGGTTAATATTTTGCTATGAAGATAAAAAGCGGTCGACTTTGATTATATCATTGTGAAGATAACAAATTTATTATAGTTCAGAAATAATGTATTTTCGCAAAGTTAAGCCTGAAATCATAGCATTCATTAGAGAGAACGTATGTTAGAGAGTCACTGCTTCATATGGAAAAATATATTTAAATCACAACTAATTAGAGTAAACGACACGATAGAACTTTTTTAAATTCTTCGGATTAGACTCTCGAGATATAAATTTGAAAACTTCGAAGAGAAAGGGAAAAATTCACTGTTCCAGGCAATGCTGACAGCAAGTCAAAGTCAGCTTGGAAGATTATCGATAAGGAAGTTGGGCATGGTACTCGAACACGTGAATTCCCTCGTACTCCTGATGACATGAACAATTACTTTATACATTAATTTAAGGATCTTCCCTCTAGCACTAACTGTTCACCTGTTACTGCTGCTCACTTAAAATTTCCCTGTAGCAGTTCCCAACTTCAAATGGAGATTACTGAATACGATATCCAAAAGTTTATAAAGAGTCTTAAAACTTCCTTTTATTGAAATTGATTTGCATTGCTGCACTGAATTTATGGACCAGTTTAATCAACTGTCTTGCTAACTTTGTTCATTAAATTTCAATTTTTATTTTCAGTCATGTTATTTTCCTAAAACTTTAAAAGATATCTAAAATTAGCCCGATCCATAAAAATGAGACAAAAATTTACCTTCCATATATCACCCGATATCTATTGTTCCTGTCTTTGGTAAAAAAATTGAAAAATTAATAAAGATCCAACTCTATGATCATTTTCATAATAATAACTTGCTCCCACCTTCACAATTCGGATTCCGCAAAGATCACTCTACCTCATTTGCTGTCAGGATTTTTTTGAAGATACATAATGCCTTTGAAAAGAACTTGTCCTCGGGTCTAACTACCTGTGACCTGTCCAAGGCTTTTGTGTGTGTCTCCAACCCAATCTTACTCCAAAATATATACAGTATTATGGCATCAATGGCATTGAATGCTATTTAGGCTCTCACTTAACTGACCACCTCCAGTTTGTACATGTTAATGATACATGTTAATAAATCATTAACCTTCGAGTGCCAATCATGGTGAACCGAAATGATCTGTGCTTGGTTCATTACTCTTTCTGATAATTATTTAAGATATTTTCTTCAATGTTCCCTGAGCCTCTTTACTTCACGATGACGACACTACTTTTATACACAATATAAAGGATTTTATAATATTCCCCAGTCCTCAAATTGTGTCATGACTGAGGCACAAAGGTGGTTCACTGCAAACGGTATTTCCTTGAATCAAAGTAAAACTCAGCTAGCAACATTCTTCCTGAACCCGTAATGAAATTTCTCAGTCTCCCTAAACTTGCTGGGATTTGATCTTGATAGCAAATTACATAGGCACTCTCACATATTTTCCAACATTATGAAATCTTTCAAAGCAATTCACATGCTGCGAAAACTGCAATCATTAATACCAAAGGACTATTTCAGGTCTGTTTATTTAGAATTCTTTCATTTCCATCTCACATATGGCAATGAACTCTGGGCAATCCTCTTGCATCTAGAGATCTATTTATTCCGCAAAAGAAAGAAATCAGAATTGCAACAAACTTCCATCCCAGGAAGCACTGCAAGCCACTATTTGGCCATCTTTGGGTGATGTCTCTATACAGTTTATACATCTTCAAATGCCTTTGTGTTGTCAAAAAGTAAAGCTTGACTCCTTTGAATCAGGAGCATTGGTTCGTCATCATGATACAAGGAACAAAGACAACGTGGTTGGGACTCCACGTAGGTTATATAAAACTTATAACTCATTTCATGTTTTAAAACTATTATTCTTTGACCTATTACCACAAGAGTTTATACATAAACTGTATACATCTCAAAGTTTAAATATGTATTGCGCTCTTGGAGAACATCTAAGGCATTTTATTCATTTAAGAAGTAGAAGTGAGGGAAGAGGTACCGCAAGGATGCCCAACTTCATTATATGTACTACATTGAAAAATACATACATGTACTAAAGGTTAAATTATAATCAGGAATACGAGTGCGTGGAGGAAAAATCAGCATACTACGCTTTTCTGATGACAAAGCAATTTTTGCTGATAAAAAAATAAGATCCGACGAGAATTCTGAACCATATGAACAAAAATCGGAAGAAATACAAGCTGATGATTAACGTTAAGAAAACCAAAGTTATGGTGTGTGGTAGAAATCAGAAGAAGACAGAGTCACCGTTTAATTTGGGCAACAAAAACTCGCCCAAGAGGAAGAATTATTTTACTTGGTTAGCAGGTCACCAGCGATCCTGAGACGACCTGAGGGTTGTTTTTCTTTCACTACTTGACTTGTGGCGCTAGGCAATTAATTTGAGTTTTTTTGTTTCGTGTGATTGTTGTGAGTTCGTTTGCCCTTCGCGAAGTCGGCAAGCGTGATTACAACCTCGTGAGCTACCGAGTGGAGCGGAGTGTGTCTGTCATAATTTGGTCACAGGCGTGGGGTTAACTCCCCGTTAACTCTCACTTACATCAGTAACTTCATAAAAAACTCTTCATTGTTATTCATTGGGATTATCTTAGTGGCACTCTTTCACAAGACAAGCCTATATCTCAGAATAATATGATTTTTATAGTCCGGTTAGTGTTACCCTCTGACTCGGAGGCAACCACTCTTCGTGCAAGGAACACTAGCGGGTAGTGTGCTTGAGTTCCGCATAGGTGTTGTGCCCCTCATTTGTCTGTTGAGTGGGTGCGAGTTTATCCCCTGAAAATCCCTCGACAAACGCCTCTCGTTTAAACCCTTCGTCATAGAAAGGTAACGTTTGCGGCTATTGCTATAAAACTGCGAGCCAGAAGAGCGTTTTGAGAAATAGTTTTCCCTGCGCACGTGAAGTAATAATTGTTCTTTAGCTAGCTATGGCGTCCAAAGGAATAAAATGTTGAGAGAATTAAGTGCTGTGATGGATATATATAAAGGCAGGGTGATTCCGAAATGAGAGTGGAGATTTAGCTTTTTTCTCACACAGCTATAGATTTGTTTTTAAAAGTGTTGAACTCTCCTTGAAAAATGGTAGAGAAAATTGGAAAAAATAAGAGTCAAATGGGTTCATTAGCCTTGCAATGATTTTGAGCAGATTCGGATCGGTGATTGCGGAGTCAAATGCTGATCACTATGTAGTCCCAAAGTCGCTCACTCACCCTTTAACTTTCCATACAGCTGGTTGGAGAGACGTTGACGAATCGGGATCGGGCGGTGCAGTGGGAAGAAGACCCTTCATAAGTGACTCCAAGGGATCTATGACACACAAATTGTAACGTAATCTATTCACTGCTGCTCTCTTCGCAGTACAATAGTGCACCTGCTTTCAGTTCATTTCACATTTTTTGAACACTTAAAAATAGTTCGGGAGCAGAGTGAATGTGCGCTAGAAAATGACAGAGCTTCGATAATCGCATCAAGGATTGTTGTTAACGAGTTGATTTTCAGTAAAGTCGTCAAAAATGGATAATTTAAAGTTTTCAATTACTCAATGATAACAAGCTTGTGTTTTTCAACACGTATTTTGAACGAAGTCCATTGGTATAAAAAAAAGCATGCGGCGCGGCATGCGACTACTGTGAAACTACAGAATGAAACCTATCGGCAGATAACAGAATGTTTCACCTGCAGAGACGTCGCTCGACTGCACGTCATTTGTTTGCGCTCCGATCGACGTCTCCCGATCTCATGCGACAACTGGAACACACACTCAATAATAACACCGATGGCTGTCAATGTGTGTACTTTTAACTATCAGTTCAAACCACGGAAACGTCGCTCCTTACTTACACAGTGATATAAATAGCCTATTAAATTGGGCACGAGACGTTGATCTTTAACGGTTTTGATTTTAAGTTATCGTTGGAGAGCAAATGGCTGGAGAAAATGAACCAAGGTTTGATGCATGGCATACGATTTAGAGGCTGAGAATGCCCGAGAGCATTTTCAAAAGTTCATAAACTATATTGTATAAATATCTCTGTTTTAATTTTTTTTCATCTAATTGAGAGTAAAATAAAAGCACTTAAGCAACAAAATTAAGAGTAACAAAAACATGACATGCATTGTAGAAATGCAATTTAAACTTTAATATCTAAAAACACAAACATCTCACATATAAAATATTACAATAATGAAAGGTATGAATAAGTAATTAATTATTTTTCATGCCTACATACATGCTGTATGTTTACGAGCAAGTGTTACTCTCCATCGCCGAAACAATGATCCAGACGCCTTGCACACTGCGCACTGGAGAGCTGAAGAAGAACACTGGAAAAGCTTTATGAATAGCTATAAATAAATGTATCTTCGAGAGCCTTTTCCGCCACTTGGTTTCCCTCACTCACTCGGGCCCAAAATCGTTAAGTAATTCGCGAATCCACCATATGTACCCGAAAAATAACTTATGGAAAAATTTTCCACAAGGTGCCATTTACTAATCTACTTATTGACTGGAGTCATCACAGATCTGGAAAACTTCAAAAGATTTAAAGATTTGGAGATAATGCAAGTCGCAAAGTAACATGTAAAATTTTAATCAGAATGTTTAATGTTAATATTCCTACACTGAACGATCTTAATATTCACATTATTCCCTGATGTTAGTTCGGAGCTTATTTAACCGGCATTCATCTACAGCTATTTTCTGCTCACGGAAAAAGTTTTTCTTTTAGGTACGTACCTATGTAGTTAAAATCTCGAACAAAAAACAATGTGTGTCCTTGAGATCAATTGAGTTTGTCACAAATTTCTTAACTTTCAATGGAGAAAAATATTTCGTGATGCTTAAAATCTATTTCCATCCGTACGGAATTTGTATATTTTCGGCTGTAATTGGCTTTCACGACACTGTCGATTTGTCGAATCCATCATAGGAAACAACTAAGTTTGAATCCACACAGTTTATTGAATACGACCCGGGTTTCAGCAACTTACATTTTGTGCCATCTTCAGGTCTTCATCTTCTTTGACCTGAATATGGCACGAAGTGTAAGTTGCTGAAACCCGGGTCGTATTCAATTAACTGTGTGGATTAAAACTAAGTTGTTTTCCATCATGGATGTTACCAACTTCCACAAAGTTAAGCCTTAAACGATTACTTACGATTTGTCGAATATAAAGCGATTTCATCTACCGCGTGCGTCGCATTCATTCGCCATATTACTTTTAGTTTTCAAACGTGATTAGTTATTCCATTTATAATCGGACGTCTGTGCCAAAAAGGTATTTCTTAAAAAGCGATTAGGATGTTACTTGAGGAGCCATAAGTGGCAAGTTTCATCGGAATCCGTTTCCCTTGGGCGTTTGGTCGGCAAGAGGGGGTAAGGAGGGGAGCAGAATCACGCCACTCAAAGAGGCTAATGGGGCGTAATGACATCTTCAATTGGAAACGCAAAACAGGGTGGAAGGGCGGAGGTTCGGAGGAAGCGGAGGGAGGGGCATCTCCCCCCGGTGGGCGGTGGGTGTCTCTCCGCGAAAAGGCAAAGGGGGGTAATGACAGGGCGGGGGGGGGGGGGGAGCGAGGAATGCTTGGCCCGCACATGTCGCCGAGCGGAGGCGTCGAGACGACCCGGAAGTGGTGTACTCGAGGAGGGGGATGCAGACGCCGGACGGGGGCGGTTGTGGTGCACACTTGTTAACGTGCGCAGGTATTTTGTTAGTTACGATTTTGTTCTGGGGTCAGAAAAATTGTTACACAGAAGTGTATTTTTAGAAATAATCAGGTAAAAACGTTTTGAAGCAACTAAACGTGATTTTTCGGCTTAACACTCTGCCTCATAATCTGTTCAATACAAAACTAAGTGTTATGCATATGATGTTTTAGACATAACTCGACTTAAAGTTTATATAATTAAGAGGTTTCCCATAAAATCGGGAAAATGACTTTTGCTTGGCTTTTTGAAGTATCGTAAGTATCGATATACAAGTACCAAATGGACAAGTTTAAAAACTGTCAAAATATTGATATGGAATGAGGAAGTCGCGTAAGTATCGATATGAAAAGTTTGACCGTACAATAACGGGATATGGATTTAGAATATCAGAAAATTACTATCGCTTATATAGTACGGCGGTAATGTACTAATCAGTTATGAAGACGATATATTGATATAAGAAAGATATTTAGGAGAAATAGAGTAATCAAAAGAATATTTGTCAAAACATTTAGGATAAAGGACATGGGTTGTAATAACTTATCAAGGGATTTATAATACTATCGCAGAGACGAGTGAATTGAGGTGAATTCTAAAATTTAATGAGAAACGTTCTCTAGAATAAGATATCCCGAATAAAAATTACAGTATCAGCTGAGCACAAACTTCAAGTCTCCAAGACGTTGAGAACCAATATAGCATTGCCCATCATTCTCCAATAAGTTGTGTGACCAGGACTGCCTTTGAAAGGAGTCACGTTCAAGCATATGGAACTGCTCAACTCAGTTCAGCTCATTTGCACCTTAGTGCAGAGTTTGACTTAGACTGCTGTAAGATATGATTTATCAGCAACTTAATAGCCTCACGGTTCGTTCCTAATCATGCTTCTGTGACATGATGAGCTGAGCGGGGTGAATGATGTAAATAAATTGAGTCGATTGGCAGTTTTATTAAAGAAATACAGTATTACAATCTAGCAATTAAATCTATTTCATTTCGTCGATGTAAACCGTAGGAATGTACTGACAATGAGTGGGCTTCGGTCAAAAGAAAGGCAGGTTAGCGGCAATTTCTTAGATTAAGATTAAGTGAATAGGAAACATATTCCGACACAACCCTATCAACATGCGGAACAAGGCATCAAATATCAAGGCGCTGTGGCATTCAATGCAGCGGTACTGCACTAATCATGGACAAACATTTCTATTAATATTTCCTCCTGAAAATACTTTTATCCCGTGGGGTGGGTAGGAAACGATGAAAAATTAGATTTGAAGATTGATTCGTTAAAATAAAAAGAAGCTATCAGCGAGTGAATGCGTATGAAGGGACTGAAAGCGACTCACTCCCGAGGCGCCCAGGGGGAAATGCACTTAGCGCCGGTTTTATAGCGCGTCCGCTTAACGAGGACCGTCGCAGCCGTTTTTATTAATTCCATGTCGCCTGAGAGCTCTGGTTTTGTATGTTACACCAGATTGTCGGTTGGTAGACGGAAGCATTATCCATGGCAGGACGTATAAGTGCTAGTCTCGGGCCACGAACATATTTAAATGGAGATCATAAACCAGACTCCAATGAACTATGAAGAAGGTTTGAATATATGAACATGGGGCTCTACACTGGAAATAGGGATCCGAGGAGGAAATAAGACGCTTCCGAAACAAGTTGCTGGACGCCAAAGATGGAACGAACGGCGTGAAAGGAGAAGGCGAGGGGGGGCGCACAGAGAGGAGTCACGTGACGCATACACTCTCTTAATATGGGGATATCGGATGGATTGGCCACATTATAACTATAACATGGACACAATTATCAGAGACACCCTTAAGGAGAGTAGGGTCGAGGGGTAAGTATCACTTCACGCTTTTACGTTAGCACGGCTTGACACACAGTCGGATTATTAGGCCTGATTCACATGGACATTTTTTACGTAAAACTCCAGCGATCATTTGAATTACATCCTTTTAAGGAAAATGACAGCTTAAGCGATCGCTCATCATACGGTCAATATCGGTGCACTACGAGTGCCGCCATTTCCGTTTTGATTGCAATCCTCATTTAATTAAAAGTCACACGTGGGCCCTAATTGCTCCCGCCCTGACTGATTGCAGCTGACTGAGATTCATGCACGTGTATTAGGGCTTCTGAGGTTTCCAGCCGGGTGAGATGATGGTCCATACGGATCCAACGTTTCGACACGGCCCTCGTCATCAGGGATGCAGATGGTAATTACGCCACAGGATGCCCACAATATATAGTTGCTCAGGTGTCGTCATTTTGGCGCCAATTTTTCCTATTGGTCTGCACTTCTCTTAGTATAGGCAGCCATGTGTTGCTAAGGGAGAATCCTGCGTCACAGGACGAGGAGACGTATGAGACGTCTCCGGCAAGATCTCCAGAATTTTAAGGAGACACAACATCACGACCATCCACAAACCATCTGCCAAAATCAGAGACATGTTCGTACGCGCCAAAGACCCTATTGGACTCAAGGCCCCTGGCGTTTACCCTGTGGGTGCGGAAAAGCCTACATCGGGGAAACTGGCCGAACAATTGAAACTCGGCTAAAGGAGTACCGACGCTACATGAGATTGGGACAACCAGAGAAATCGGCAGTGGCTGAGCATGGCATTACATGAAACCATGACATCAACTTTGGTGGAGTCAAGTTGCTGTGCCGCTCCTCCAATTTTTGGGACCGTCTGACGAAGGAAGCTATTGAGAACCGGACGGAGAGAAATAATTTTAATCGTGACGCAGGATTCTCCCTTAGCAACACATGGTTGCCTATACTAAGAGAAGTGCAGACCAATAGGAAAAATTGGCGCCAAAATGACGACACCTGAGCAACTATATATTGTGGGCATCCTGTGGCGTAATTACCATCAGCATCCCTGATGACGAGGGCCGTGTCGAAACGGACTGGATCCGTATGGACCATCATCTCACCCGGCTGGAAACCCGAGAACCCCTAAGACAACAGATTCGCCGGGAAAGCACCAGATCTTTCATTCATGCACGTGTTTGGGGGGGGGGGAAAGGTAGTCCAGGACACTACTAGGGATATGGGCAACAAAATTCGGTAGTACCGATAGTATTTTTTTCTAATCCGGTATTAAAGACCAGTATTTGAAATCGGTGCTACCGTCGCGTCGGTATCGGTACTAAAAATACCGGTATTTAGACGGTACCGCTGCCATCTTGCGTCAACTAACGGAACTAACTACGAAAATTTACTAACTACACCAATTTTCAAATGTTCTCGCAATATGTCTGTTTTTTTTCAAACTTACATAACCGTGAAGTTGATATATGTTTGCTATCAAAATTGATATAATAGGTAAGCATACATTTTTGACCCACGCCGAACTCTGGCGTCTGAACGGGTCTGAAGGCGTCTGAACGGGTGGCTCGTAGGATTTTTGAGCACTGTAGATATTTTTTAGACTAGAGGGTAGGTCATCTAGTGGGATTTGTAAAGATTTAACCGAACGTAGCCTCCGAGGAAGTCCGCATTGCGAAAATGTTCACATCCAAGTAAACTTAGGACTAAAGCCGGAAAAGAGCGACAATATTCCCAAAACGCGTACTCCAGCGAAAGAAATTATATCAAATGTAATAAGCACTTCCAGTGAAATTCGCCCACCTAATACCCATAAGCGTGGAAAAGAACCAACCGACACTCAATCTACAAAATATGACATTAACTTTGTAGTAGTTAATTGCCGTAGCGTTAAAAACAAGCGCGCTGAAATCGAGCATATATTTCAGGACGCAGACGTGGTCATAGGAACGGAGAGCTGGCTTACAGAGGATATAAGTGACAGCGAAGTTTTTCCTCCAGGATATAAAATCTACAGATGCGATCGAAGCGATAGGACAGGAGGCGGAGTTTTTATAGCAGTTAAATCACATTTACACAGCACCGCCCATGAAATAACTGATAATGAAATAGAAAGCGTATGGTGTACAATTAAACAACGAAACAAAAGGAGCATACATGTTTGCTCTTTTTATAGACCTCCAAACTCCGAAGCTGATATTATTTACCAATTAGAAAATCAAATATCCGCATTTACTTTGAGAGACAGTAAAAGTGTAATAATTATTGGGGGAGATTTTAATCTGCCATCTATAAATTGGGATTCTTACACTGTAAAGCCAAATTCAAGGAATAGGGAAATCAGCGAGATCTTACTCAACACACTTACTAAGCACTCACTCGCCCAAGTAGTTGACAAGCCTACGAGAGGAAATAAAATATTAGACCTTTTTGCAGTAAGCCATCCTAGGTTGATAAAACAACTCGATATTATTGATGGCATAAGTGATCACAGAGTAATTTTTGCAGCCTTAAAACTTGAAGTAGAGTCAGCTGTAAAACCGAAACGCAATATTTATTTATTTGATAAATGCAACTTCATAAAATTTGGCGAGATGCTTAATGATTCGTACACTGACTTCGTAGCTAAAACAGAGGACAAAAGCACTGATGCATCATGGAAATATTTCTTAGAAATTCTACGCCAGGGAATCAACGAATATATTCCGCGAAAATTGAAATGTGATAGTAAAGAACCTCGCTGGTATAACAATGATGTTAGGAGGGACCTTAAGAGACAGAGAAAACTGTACAACTTATTCAAAAAGTCCATTACGTTAGGTGACAAATCGAAGGAACTTGAAGCAAAAGAAAGTTACGCTGCACAACGCTCAAAAACCAAGAAATCAATGCGTACTGCATTGCGAAATTTCAAGAAAACAGTACTTGGTGAATTACTCGAAGAAAATCCGAAATCTTTTTGGTCATATGCGAGAGAGCTTCAGGGAAAATCTTCAACCGTAGATTCGTTATTTGATAAAGATGGCAAACTTGTCACCGATAATATTGACAAAGCTAACACGTTAAATTCCCACTTCGAAAGTGTATACACTACAGACGATACTCCATGTTATTTCGACATTTCATTCACTGAGGAACCGATGAAAGAAATCACTATTCAATGTGATGGGATAACTAAACAGCTACAGTCGATCAAAAATAGTAAATATCCGGGTCCGGAGGGAATACCCGCGCGTGTCCTCAAGGAATTAGCGCCACAGATCGCACCGTTCTTAGACATAATATTCAAGAAGTCACTGTCTGAAGGAAAGATACCAATAGACTGGAAAATTGCAAACGTTACACCGATATTCAAAAAGGGAAACAGACATGACCCAGGGAACTATCGACCAATTTCATTAACGTCTATTATAGGCAAGATACTCGAACATATCGTCGTTAGCAATATCATGACGTTCCTGGACAGTCGTAACTTCCTTCATGGCTGTCAGCACGGCTTTCGGAAAGGTAGATCATGTGAAACACAGCTCGCGCTCTTTCTTCATGACGTTCTCAAATCTGGTGAATCGAAAACACAAGTGGACGCATTATTCCTAGATTTTAAGAAAGCTTTCGACACGGTACCTCACAACAAACTTTTATACAAATTACAGTCATGCGGCCTAAACGAAACAGTAGTAAACTGGATACGCGACTTTCTGAGTGATCGTAAGCAAAAAGTAGTTCTTGACGGAATTAGCTCTGATGCAGTTAAAGTGACATCAGGTGTCCCACAAGGAAGCGTAATCGGCCCCCTTTTGTTCATTATATACATAAATGATCTATGCTCTCGAATTAGCAGTAAAATACGTTTATTTGCTGACGACGCTGTCATCTATCGCGAAATTAATGATCACTCTGACTTTGAAATTCTATCATCAGATTTAAACAACCTTCATGTGTGGAGCCAAGAGTGGGGACTCGAACTTAATCTGAGCAAATGTGCGGCGGTACATTTCTTGCGGAGGTCGTCCAACTATCCCCGTGTATATGCTGTGGATGGCGTTAAGATAAAGGCGACAGATGAAGTTAAGTATCTGGGAGTTACGATAACCTCAAACCTATCGTGGGGAACACATATAAGAAATATTTGTGGCAGAGCTCTGAAGAAGCTAGGATTCGTCAAGCGTATTGTGGGAAGATTCTCAGATGAAAAAGTAAAAGAGAGGTGCTATTTCGCACTCGTCCGGCCACACCTTGAATATGCAGCAAGCATATGGGATCCGGTGCAGAAAGAATTAATTCGGGAACTTAATAAAATACAAAGGAAAGCTGCGCGATTCGTCAAAAACTGCTACGGGCGTACAGACAGCGTTACGCAGATGTTAAACGAATTAGGCTGGGAGCCGCTAGAGACTCGGAGGCTGCGCGCTAGGCTTAGATTACTTGAGCAATTGAGAATAGATATCTTTCAGAGCGACACGGAGAACATCATATTAGAACCCCACTATATTTCCAGGTCCGACAGAAACGATAAATTAAGAGAGATATTTTGCCGAACGGATAGGTATGGGAATTCGTTTTTCCCCCGAACAATAAGGGACTTTAATAAATGCAAGGCGTAATTTCATAGAGCGTTTCCTTTTTATATGTAAACGGCTGGTGTCCTAACACCCCCCGCCACACGCCTATTGAGGCGGCTTGCGGGGTAGTATGTAGATGTAGATGTAGATGAACTCCAGACAATCGGTGATTTTGAAGCGCATAAATACAAATATTTATTCGTGTAAGTTAAACGTTAGTGCGACCACGCAAGGATTGACATCACAATATAAGAGGGGATTTTACTTGACCACAACATCATGATTCCAACAAAAATCATTCCAACAAAAAGCAACGAGCGCAAACATACAGCGTAAAATAAAATGTATTTACTGAATGGCCGATCGATGTATAGTATTCCCGAAATGAATGTTCATCAAAAATGCCGATCGATGGAACTGTTCTGTAACTGATATTCTAATTTTCCGAAATACCGGAAAATAGGGGAGGAACGTAAGTTTATTTGTAATTAATTAAAATATTTAGTCAATCAAATAAATAACGGTATACCGGTATTTTTTTCGTCGGTGCTACCGGGCGAGTTATATTATGGTTTATAATACCAATTTAAAAAAAAACACCGGTACTTTTTTGAGTACCCATGCCTTGTGCACGAAATATAGATTAAGTGGATCGCATAACATTACCTCTATCCCTAACGGCAATAATGATCGCCTCGTCACAAAAGTTCGATGGCCCAGATGATGGTCGTGATGCATGACCGTGCGATTGCAATTGGGGGACCAATCGCGCGTCGGGGCGACGCGGCATGTCACTCTCGCGCGTGCCCCTCAACAATAGGGGGGGGGGGGGGTCGCTCGTTGACATTCCACCCGAGGCCTGGGGGGGAGGGGGAGAGGAAATTCCGAGAGAGAGAGACACAATCGGGTCGTTACCGTTCGTTGGGGGAAATAGCACGTAAGCTATGCCAATTATATAAGACATTATTTGTGTTTGGTCCTAAAGTGGCTTTGCATTAATAAAAATCATGGTTTGCACACTGACCTTCTGGCGGTGACATTGGTTGGGATGACATCGGAGGGCAGCTTTCAATTGGCGGTGAAACCGTTCCACCACGCCATTAGCGGCAGGATGGTATGCAGTGGTCCTCAAGTGATTTGTGCCGGTGAGTTTCATGACTTTGAGCAATGATTCGTATGGTTTTTGCAATAAGATCATTTAACATTGAACCATCACTGTGTTGTAAACCCATACAATCCTTTCATATCTGTTTTCATTTCTTATGATTGCATTTACATATCTGTGAGGTTTTTTTGTGTATCCATGATGTACTTGTTTGCAGGTGTTTCATATGTTGATAACATTAATTTCTTTTTAATACCTGCTGTGCGTGTACCTAAGCTCCGTTTTTTTGTATGGACTTATTAGGAAATGTTGTTGGGTTGATGTTCGTCTTTGTTTTCCCTGTTCTATATGGTTTTTTTGTAATAGGTACTTGGTATACGCTCCGCGACTGCCAGGGGGGGGGGGTGATGTGGCGGTACAAGCATACGACGCCATTTCAGTTCCGTGCCTCAATTGTTTTCCTCCCCAATTTCACCGCCAGAGACCTCATTTATGTTAGAATTTTTAAAAAATCAATACCATGCGAACACATATAAAGCACAGAAAAATAAATACATTTAAAGTCAGAAAAAATTGTTGGAATGGCAGTAAAATTGATTGGGAGAATGAAAATAAATTTTAAGGAGAATTCCTTAAAAAAATTATTTCCGAGAACTATTTCTTGCTCAGACAAGGTCTTGAAGCGCAATCGCCGAGGCTACAGCGATCAATCAGCGATTGGAATTTGGAATTAATCTATTATGTGGGTTCCAAACCGATTTATTTTCAGACGACGTCAATAACATTCATAAAGTAATAGTATTAGTAATATTAATCACTAGATGTCTCTTTAGCAGTATACTGCATGTTTGCATGTTCATTCACGTAGCACTCTCCCAGTTTCTGGTTTGACTGCGCACTGTTCTCCTGACTGCTTGTTGACCTGCGCCTAGCGGTAGGGGGAACGTGCAAGGTTCTGATTTGTGCTGGGACGAGTGCTGCATGCCTGGTGTGGAATCACCCCGTGCCACACATCCTAGTGGTGGCTTGCACGGTACTTCGTAGATGTAGATGTATGAATCAAATTTCACGTACAGGCCTCCTGAAAACCCAATAACCAACCTGTTGCTTTAGCCAATTAAGGCTGGCGCATATAACACTTTCTCACATACATTGGGCTTTTTCAGGAGTGGACCTAAAGAGAGGAATCGACGAACTTCTTTATCAGGAAGAGCACATCTCGAGCTCCGATTCTCTTTGCAGACCGCGGACGGAGTAGGCATTGGGTGTCGGCAGATTTCACGCTAATCTAATGACCAATAACTTCGGCGGAAGAATATTCCCGATCGTGAAGGAATGAGTGTGAAAGGGACGGGATGGCGCGGGGTACATCACCACAGGATGGACCAAAAGGGGCCCTTTCGCGGGGAGGAAGAGATCATCCCGAGAGATAACGACACAGGTACGACGACAGGCCTCTTGTTCCGTGAAAACGATCCGAAGAAATCGCATGGCGGGGCCAAGGCGGACGTGAGCGATATCACAAAGAGGGCAGTCCCTTGCCCTCCCTTGTCCTTCTTCTTTACGACTCCGATGGTAACTCCGACGCTAGAAAAACACGTTCGCTGTGTGAGCGCAAGCTGACGCCAACACCAGTAAACATTTAAACTATGGTATTGTTACTAGCGCTGGCACTGATTACAGGCATTTTTAATGCATGTGAACGGAATATGGTTGGAATACGAGTTAGAGAATTGAAGGTTTAGTAGAAAGACGACAGCGCTGCGCTGAATAGGAAATTGAAGTTCTCCTGGACGCCAGCGAGTCGATTCACAGCAGGAAGAATTGACGAAATTTACCCACTTGACAGATATTAAAAGTGAATTACCCGTGTCCTAATGCGTATACTTCGTCACTTCTTCTTGGAAAGAGAGAGAGAGATGGTCGCAGGAACGAAGCTGTCCTGTCATTATACTGTGTAATAATTTCAGGGCAGATAGTGCACGGCGATGGGAGAGCAGAGGAAATCCTAGGAAGAACGAAATGGTTTCACGTGTTGAATTCTTGAGGGAGGGTATGCGATGACGGGCAAGTTTAGAAGTTTCAGAGATTTCTTTCTTCATCTCGCTGAGAGTTCTACCTTTCTTCATCCCATTCATAAGGCCTATTCTCTTTCATTCCCAATTCTCGCTTATCCAACATCTTTCAATCCATCACGAGCTTCAAGCATTCCTTCATTCCTCATTTATAACCGTTACAACCACCCTCCCAATCTCCATTTCAGTATCTTGATCACCATGCATAATACTTCCTCGTTCGTCTTCGTTTCCGTCCATAGCACATTCTCCAGTGTCCTCCTCAACCACATCTCAAACGCCTAGAGCCTATTTCCTTCCTCTTTCCTCGGTATCCAGGCATCTGCAACATAAAACGCTACGCTTCATATTACCAACCTTTAATTCATACCCTTGCAAAGAGTACCTGATCCCTCCCAACGCCTCTTTCGTTAGCGACATTTCCCCCCTAATGTCCTTTCCACAAAGCCCGAGTTTTTATCTTGGATATAAACCACGCGATACATACACGCTCCATTTTGTTTCCTCCTAATCTAATTATTAAAATCGCATACACCATCATAGAAAATCTCATATTCAATTAATATCTGTTATGCACATGGCACAGAATAAGGAATTCCTTTGGAAAAAAAACTAACGACACCCCGCATACTTGACCACCGCGCGTACCTATAAAGTGCCATGCATAAAACGAAAAGCCTTCTTCACACAGGGTGAGAAGAGTGAGATTGTGCAAAGAGATGCCCCAGGGTACTTGAATCGCCAAGTGAAAAAAATACGTACCAAATTCCGTTCCACACCAAGTCTTCCTTATCACAAGGATAGAAACACTGCTTTTAACGTCTAGTAAATGCATCATATTCCCACAGAAAACGTAGCGTGCTATTTGTCTTCGCAAATTCTGAACAATTTATAATTATGCGCCAGTCACATGTAGTAACACTGGGAGGTCATTCCTCGTGTTCCTATGTCCACATTTGGTAAATGATGAATGGATGATTGAAACAAAAACCTTTAGCGCATTTCCCCATTTTCCAGGTTACTTAAAAATGATTTCCCCATTTTCCTCTTTAGATGCGTAAAAACTTGAAATCGCTTCAGTCGATATGGTAATCGTAAACCGCTCGTCGTAAGGAGTCCCCCATTTAGTCTTATCACTAAGCAGAGGCAATTCTATCAACATGCCATCAGGTTGCCAGCCGCGTTCGTGAAATCAGTCCCCGATAGAGGGCACGCACGGCGGCCTTAACACGAGATTATGGTCACACGACAATCGATAACTTTAATGAAGGGATGCACTTACCCATGTATTAAGTTATCGACTTATAGACTCCTCATTGATCATAACAGGAAAAGGTTCTTCAGCCACATATATTACGGATGTCAATGATCATCTACATACATAGAAAGGTTACGTATATTATTTCCTTTTCACCCTATCCCATCCATAATATCTTGGAGAAAAACGCTATCAGTGGATGATGCACATTTTAAAAATCTTTAAGAAATACAGGCATACGAAAATTAAAAGGGATGCAAAAACGTTCCCATACGTTTCGATGGCCAAGACGTCTTCGTCGGTGGTAGAAGAAGACCAGTTGTCTCCCTCTGTTCCGACGGGGAGAGGGGGAAAGAGGTGGGGGGGAGTAGTTGAAATTGGTGTTTCAGTGGGCCAAGTTTACCCCGGAGGGCGAGTCAAATGCTCTCTTCACGTGCCGATATGTTTCCACGTGCCACACCCATCGAGTTGAGAATCATGCTTTGGTTTGGCACGAACTTCTTATTCCGCGTGGCTTACACGAATACTCACGCGACTAATAATAGTTACTTATGGCGTAAACAGATGAGCAGGCGTTGTTCTTCGAAAGGAGTCATTGAGACGTTGCACGACTTGCTCATACAAATTAAGTAACGTTTGCGGAAAAGAAATAGTTTATTTTCTGTTGTCCAGCAACAGTCGCTTGTATGAGTCTGACGGCAAATGGAAAAATGCGTAATTCACGAGGCAGAAAAAAGAAGACAAGTGTCTTGATGTCACTTGATTTCAAGACAGACAGCGGCGATACGAACTTTCGAAGATGCCGAATGATTTAGACGTGGCGCGGTTCCAAGGTGACATATATGCGAGTAAGAAGCAAGAAGAGCAGCAATAGATGACAAATTCAAAAGTGTACTGGGTTCTAATTCCGGACATTTCTCAGGGCATCCAAGCTATAATCAATATTTCCAAACTTGGCCATAGCTGGGACATCGAGTGATATCGCGGAGGGCACTGGAAAAGAAACTTGCCCACCCACTGCTCTGTGCCCACTAAGTCGAATGCTAAGGACAGGGTGAGTGACATTATTTCCATAAAATTAATGATAACGGCACCTGTTAAATTAATTTAGAAGCTTCTTGTTCCATCGTATGCTCCCACGGCGTTGAAGCGAAAGATCCTGCTTTTCCTGGTGTCCACCTCGTAAGTTGTTTTTGCTGACAACAGTTTCGCCTGTATTCCAACGGAGCAAAGTTGGAATACAGGCGAAACTGTTATCATATCGAGGTGGTAACCCTGAAATGCACGATCATAAGTAATCTCTTATTACGAGGAGTTTATCTAATGCATAATAACATCGATAGACATGATAATCTTTACAAAATAACAAATAACGTCATCCAGCTTTGTTTAAGCAGAAAAGAAGCTCGAGCCGGCTCCAGAAGTACATCGAACCGGCGTAATATTTCACACTTAATAGAAGGTTATACACTACCGGGTTTCACTGAGAATTTAAAAAGGGCTTTTATGTTGAAAATCCATTCTGCTTAAACTTCAGTTAGAGATATGTACTAGTAGACACATGACCATATTTTTGGGAAACTAAGTGCCAGGGAATCACGTATAGCATTCGCAACTTACTGTCAGGTAATATCTGTACAGTAAAGTTCTCAACTCGCTAAACATTACCTCACCATTAAGCCGATCACAAAATGGAATGCTTTCCGCCATTCACGGCACGCTGCCATCATTATAGTATTTTTTTACCAAGGGTTCTCGAGCGACAGCTGCCATCTAATGAGCATTCAGCTGTCACGCAACGAATTCCGATTTGCCATTCTCCGCTCTAAATGCTATCCACGGAAAATGCTCTCAGCGAAGTGATTTCTCTCCCCTAAACTATTACTGTAACTCTGTTCCCTCTGATTCCGACGGGCAGGCAGATGATATGAGAGGCGGCTGGCGAGAGAGGAAGGAGAACCCTAGCCTCACACATTGTGTGGTCCATGCTCCGACGTACTACTACGGCAGATCAGATAATTTGGATAAAATTAGGGAACTAGACTGCAGAACGGACAAATTTAAAATGCCATATTTCTCGCGAACGATAAGAGTTTACAACAGCTGTCAATGAGACTTTAAATTAGGTTTGTCGATAGGTAGTGTGGCTAGTTTGATGATTTACTCCCTACTGCTAGCATGCTTATCTGCTACCTAGTACTCATATCATGCCGTGCATGATTTCAGTTTACTTCTTGCATATCTGGTCTTATATTTAGCTGCAAAATACTAACGGTCCCTTGGTAGCATATCTATAGTGTAGTGCATGCTTGTGAGGCTTCGCCTCTTGAGAAGCATTAGCGATTTAAGCTACTGAATCATTAGCCGTAGTTATACCAACTCTAATAGGGTATAGTGTAATGGATGTTGGTGACTACTCACCCCCTGCCACACACCCTTGAGGTGGCTTGCAAGGCATTTTGTAGATGTAGATGCGTGTGAGTGCGCGTGGAACCGACCGTGCGTCTCTCGTCTCGACATTCTGTTCGTTCAGAGGGCACTGGCGTCGAGGGCGAGACAACGGCACAGCGATGGAGAGAGAGATAGAAGACGGAGGACGGGGGGTGGGAGGACGGGGGGTGGGAGGACGGGGGGGGGTGGGAGGAGGGGGAGAGCGGTTTCCATGGGAGCGGGTGAGGCTGGCCGCTCACAAAGACGCGATCCCAGGTGAGATCACGGCTATTCCCATTAGAGATATCTATTATCGCACGTGTAAACACGACAATGATATCATTTATCTTTCCGTTGGATGAAGAGCAAGGTCGGGGGCGCCTCAGTTCGAGAATCACGACGCGGACAATCCCCGCTTCCCCTCGTGGTGGCGCTACTTATCAGATTGAATACTTCACGAGTGCCCCCCTTCCCGCCCCACTCCGCCTCCGCCCCAACCCACCTCCCTCCCTTCCCTACGACGCACAGCCTTCCCCTCATCTCCTTCGGATGCTGCGCAACGATTCCTTCACATAATAATTGATGTTTCCTAGGTTGACACTGTAACTTTCGATTTACAAATCATCCATATTTTTAAAGAGCCGGTGAATGGCCTAAAGATAAAGAGAAATAGGCAGGGAAACAAGACTAAGCAGATCTGAAGGATTACCTACGGAAGACAATTATGGCTACTTATTACTTAGCAACGTAAACTGTGTTAATGAGGAAACACTATTTAGTGAGTCATTGTGCTACGCTAATAGTGGACAATGAAGACCGCCAGCCCCACAGAAGCCAGACCACCCCAAACCAACCGAGGCCCCATAAACGGACTCTTGCATTGCTGCCAATCCATAATAATAATAATAATAATAAAACGTCTTTATTGGGCGAGATTGGGACTAGAAAGTCCCATCTTCCATCTAACCCCGAATAAGATGGTAGGCCATCGCGGGAATAGCATAAGACCCGACATTCTCCCGAGGGCGGAGGAAAATTCGCAAAAACCAGCGCCAAGCCGCCAGTACTGAAGAACCTGTTACATAACGGTCAGCAGAAAAAGAGTTAAACAGAGATATATATATATATCTATATACTCGTATATATCGGTTTACGACGTTCTACGTCTTCCGATTCCCAATTTCCATGCCTCCCGATCATTCCAGAGTTTTCATCTAATCCTCTTTCTCTCATTTCTTTCTCTATCCCTTGTATCCAACTTTTCCTCGGTCTGCCTCTCCTCCGTCTTCCTTCCGGGTTCCACAGCAGCATTTGTTTCGGGAGTCTTTCATTTCCCATTCGTTTTACGTGTCCATACCACCTCAACTGCTGCGTTATTATCTCATCTATTATGGTATCATTGATATTCATTATTTCTCTAATTCTTTCATTCCTTACTCTTTCTCTTTTTGATTTACCGGCTGCTCTTCGCCAGAAGTCCATTTCAGTCGTCAGTAACAGTTTTTCTGATTTCTCCGTTAGTGGCCATATTTCACAGCTGTAGGTTACTATGCTCTTTACTATGGTATTATAAATTCTCTTTTTGTTTTCAATGGATATTGTATTGTCCCACAATAAGCTATTTAATAGTGTTATTGCTTTTTTGCCTTTATTGCATCTATCCCTAATGGCTACCTCCATTGTTTTACTTTCTGCAATTTGCATCGCTAGATATTTATACACTTTACAGTGTCCTATTTGTTGCCCACTTTCTAAAATAAGATTCTGTTGCATTCCTCCCATACACATATATTTTGTTTTGTCGATACTGATATCAAGACCCCAATTTTTGTATTCTTCTATTATTTTTCTGGTCATATATTCTAAATCTTCATAATCTTGTGATAGAATAACTTGGTCGTCTGCATAGCTTAAGGTGTATATGGTACTTTCTTTCAAAGGTATTCCCATGGAGTTGCATTTCCTTTTCCAACCCTTAAGCACTTGGTCTAAATATATTTTAAAAAGTGTGGGGGAAATACAGCAGCCCTGTCTTAGACCTTTATTTATTGTGAATCCCTGAGAGAAGTCATTTCCCATTTTGATCTTGGCTGCACTATTTTTGTACAAATTTTTTATGGCTATTATTAAGTATGAGCTTATGTTAGCTCTTTTCAAGGCTTCCCACAGTTTCATTTGCGGCACCGTATCATATGCTTTTTTAAGGTCAACATATAAGAGGTGAAGTTCCTTGTTGTATGCCCAGGTTTTCTCTATCAGTTGTGTTAAACAAAACAGATGGTCTACAGTAGATCTTCCTTCTCTAAACCCCGCTTGTTCTTCGGATTCCTTGTCTGCATACTCTCTCAATTCTACTTTTTACTATTTTGCCATATAATCTGCTAATTGTACTAGTCACAGATATTCCGCGATAGTTATCGCACTCGTTCTTATTGCCTTTTTTGTATAACGGTGAGATATAGGAAATTCTCCAATCTTCTGGTACCTCTTCTCCATTTAGACATTTAATAAAGAGTTCTGTTAATTTATTGTACAGTAACTCTGATCCATATTTTAACAGTTCTCGCGGTATTTCTCCAGGGCCAGCAGCTCTTCCATTTTTTAGGGATTTACAAGCCTGTTTAACTTCACTGCATTGCATTACTATAGGTGATGTAACATTTCCTATGGTTAGCAGGTGGATTTCATTTTTATATTCTTCTCTATCCTCTGTCAATTTTTTTTAAAAGTATATTTCCCATTTCTCTTTACTAATAGACGTAATTAAATCTTTCTTTTTATCCTGCCTCAATGATCTCAAAAACTTCCAGCTTTCTGTATTTCTGGTTCCTCCTATGTAGGTATTTAAGTGGTTGCATTTCTTTTCCCAGCTAGCGTTCTTTTTCTGGGTTAATTTTCGTCGCACTTTCGCTTGTGCTTCTTTGTAAGCAACCTTGTCATTGTCTGATTTCGTGGTCAGATATTTGTTATATTTCGACCTTTTTTCTTCTATTTCTTTTTCAATTTCATGATCCCACCAATATGGCTTTCTTTTCTTCTTTTCATAGTAGCCTAATGACTCATACGCAGCTTCATGTATGCATTGAGATAAATGCCTATAAAGATCCTCTGTATTTGATAATGTTTTTCGGCAAAGAAGTTTTTCATCCAGACGTTTTTGGTAAAGCTGTCTAACGTTTTGTTGTTCTAAGCTGTCCAAGTTGTATCTTCTTTGCATTATTTCTACGTCAGGGTTATCTTGGCTTTCTCTAATCCTTGCTCTTTCAGGAAACATCACCTTAGCATTTAACAGGTGGTGGTCACTACCACATGTAGCACCTCGGTATATTCTGACATCTTGTACTCTAAACTTTGCATTTTGCTTCATGATGAGGTAGTCAATAATTGATTTGATATCTCTAGTAGGTTGGGTCCATGTATATTTCTGTATATTCTCATGATCGAAAAAACCATTAGATATTCTTAGGTTATTTTGTTCACACATTGTTATTAGTCTTAATCCATTGTCATTTATAGTTTCTTCTCCGTATTTCCCAACCACTTTATCATTTGACTTTTTTCCGACTCTACTATTTAGATCTCCCATTATGATAAGTTCTCTTGAGTTTCCAATTTTTATTATTTCATCATTTAGGTGTTCAAAGAATTCCTGCTTTTCATTTACAAGCGAGCTTTCATTTATTCCATATACGCCCAGTATAGTGATTCTGAAGCCGAGCATACAGAGATTCATTTTTATCAATCTTTCATTGATTGGCTCCCATGATGTTACATTTTTTCTAAGACTCTTTCGAATCAGGATGGATGTTCCCTGTTGGGCCCTTTTATCCTTAGGGACCCCGCTATAAAAGTGATCATAGTAACCTACATTTTCTGAGCCTTGTCCCTTTTTCTTAGTTTCTGTGATTACAGCAATATCTACTTTCATTTTTCTTAGCTCATTTGTTACTTCTATTAGTTTCCTAGATACACCCTGTACATTCCAGGTACCAAAAATCATAGTCCTTTTCCTTAGCTTACGTCGTCTCTGCTTATCCAGTCCGTAGTTCCGAGGCTTAGTATTGGGTTTTTTAACAAATTGAGGTTTTATGAGTAACAGGGAGTTAGCCTGATGCCTCAACCCCCAACCTGGAGGGCCGGGGTTTGATTTTGGAGTTTCCTTCTCCTAGACGGGTTGCTTTCGCCACAGCTATAGAACCCCATCTGTCCTGCCTGTTTGGTCCGCGGGTGGTATTTTATTTCCCACCTACCCGCTGGTTTCTTCCGAAGACCAGTGGGGGCATTCCCCTATCCGCCACCTGGGGACGCGTCCTCTAGGGGTTACAGGCTCCCCCGAGGAGATAAAAGGCGTAATTAATAAATGATAATCACTGGAAGGGGTTCGCTGGATGATACACATGTAGCAGACACATAGGTCAACAGGGAAATCAACAGGGTATATTTTTTAAGAAATAAGTATCACAAGAGAAAGGTTCAATTGAATAAGTTGGGGATAAGGGTTTAATTTGGGGACGTTGAGGACTTTTCCTCCTCTTATTCGTTGGTGGCGCAAGGAGGTATTCCTGGAATCGGGGACATCGATGCAGGGACAAGGATGGAGGAGCTGAATGCAGGGGCGGCGGTGCCCGGGCAGTATAGGGGCATATTGTCTCCGAGGAATCTGGGGGTGGAGTAGAGTTTCCTCACAGGCCGCCGGGGCAGGATTGTGGAAGACGCTTCGTAGAGGCCCTGGATAATGTCCGGATTAGCCTGTTAAAGTCTATTGGCTACCCGGAAACGGATTCTGCATAACCTGTGGAGCAGAAATTCAACTTCAGTCCTTTTATAAACTTCTGCTACCGGCGTAAGGGGGTGTACTAGAATCAGCTGTCGTTTGACTCTCCTATCGAGCTGCGCGAACGGTTCAAAGTTGTTCGCGAATGGAAGAATAGCTATGGCAGCGTATTTCATCACTGACCTTAGCAAAAGCTCATTTGTAGAGGAGGAGGCCTCATTGAACGGAGACACACCCTCCACCAGCTCTGACCGCTCGGATGAGGCCGCTGAGTCCGCTGCATTTGTTTATAATCTCGGTGACATACCGCGTTAATACGTAGGCCTTCTATTCTTTTCTGCTGTTTCTGATTTACTCTCATTTTCCCAGAGCAGAAGACTTCTCTAGTAGCGACGCTGATACACCGTGCCGACAAACTATCGGATGCCGGATCTTTAGCTGCAGAAATGAAACACTTATTGACAGCCCTGCATAAGAACGGATACAGGGGGTGGTCCTAAAAAAGATCGCCAAGGAAGAGATACGGGGCCTTAACACCACCACCCACAGTAACGCAGAACGGAGCGCCACCGTGGATACCAAAGCCCTTTTGCTACCATCCCTTTTATCGCTGGGACAAGTGAAAGGATACAAAGAGTACTGAGGAAACCCGACATTGTCACAAGATACGCGGCCAAAGCACAAAATTCCTCAGCAACTCTACGACGGAGTCTATCAGGTGCCATGCTCGTGCCGAAAGTCATACATAGGCGAGACTTGCAAGTCCATGAAGTCACGCCTGAAGTAACACACAAGGGATAATAAATAAACAAAGGACTAGCAGAAATAAACAATTCAGTTGATCGGTGACTCATCAGCATGCCTGGAGCGAGCTTAACTTTGACGAGGCCAAGTTGATCGCCCATGAAAGGCGATACTATCCCAGGCTGATTGGGGAATCAAGGAGAACAGAATGCCTCCACCCACCCCAACCCCAAACGTGACCTTCACCTTTCCCACATCCCTGTTCGCTAACTTTTGAGCCATGCTGTGACGAGAGATTAATTTCCAAGAACAACTCTTCCAGAAACCCGGGGGAGACGGCCGTTATGGCTGGAACCAGCCGCATCATCGTAAACCAAGTGATATAGTGAGCCGTGCCGGCACTTCGACCTGAAGACGACCGTTGGAATACGGACGAAACTGTTGTACAAAAAAACAACTTACGTAATGGACACCCGGAAATACAGGAACATTGAAATGGGTACGTATGTACTTGTTCCTTGGACATCCACTCGGCCATGATAAGCGGGTCCGCAGACTCTTGGCAGAGCTTAGCCCTCCGACCGGCACGATGCCCGCGCGAAGATCCCAATCCCAGACCGAGTCAACTTACGGTAAAATGGAAGTTCCTCTCTTTCGTGGAATATCACCAACGCCACCCTTCGGTTGTGAAAATTTGCAAGACGACATTCAAACATGCTGCTCTACATTCTACGAGATCCGTGAACTTACAGCTCCATGTCAGTCAGGAATGAATTCAGTTTCGCCTCCTTCACAAGCTTCAAGAGGGTACCGTGAAGGGCATGAAGGGTGGTAGGCGAACGAGAACTTATCAAATATGTTGGAGGAGGTACGGTAATCGGTAGAGGGGATATTCGTAGCGTTCAGATGACGTGATTTTGAGGCAGGTAGGTAAGGGGAAATATTTCGAAAAAGTTGATGGAGGGAATAACCTCAGGGATGAGATATATTTGGCCGCCCGAAGGAAAGAGACACGATGGCTTCAAGTAGAAAATGACATAGGGCGTAATCTAGTGATCCGAGGCAGGGTTGGATTAGAATTAATCGATGATATTCCAAGTTTGACCCAGGCAGGTACTCTACTCAAACCAACCAGTAGTTTAAAACATTAAAAAGATGCACAGAGGAACAAAATGGGAAAAAATGGTGGAATTCGTTGCTTGCGGACACCATTTCCACACCATGTTCCACCAAGTCTCTGCGCGTCTACTATCCAGATTCCCCATTTCCAAATTTTACGGCCATCTAGCGACACTTTATGATCCTCCAAATCAGTTTCATACCAAAGTCATTTCATTTGGTTTCATCGTTCTTGAATCGAAGTTTTATAGGTGAACTCGAAATCTCGTAGCGGGTTCCCGTGCAGTGTAGTAAATCAAAGAGGTTCATTTCAACTCTTTCGTCACCTCATTCGCTTTCCTTCTGTTCCGAAAATGGTGTTTATTCTTCCATTTAGCATAGCACACGAATTATTTTTTTCCTCATTTCCATCCAATCAGATGGCGATACCATTGCGATGAAGCCGGCAACGCTAGTCAAAATCCACGGAGCACTAAAGAGATAGCTCGTACGTAGGACCAGATATCTATCATACACCCATGTTAGAATTTTTATGTTCAATTGATCACATCCATGGATGATGCGTAAGTCACCCAGCCAGTATACTTAACGACCTACTCTGCCAATTTACATAGCAACATAAACGACAGAGTGTATCGGTATGTAAATATATTTTGGAAGCGATATCACTCTTCAAATTCTCAGAATTTTTCGGCCGAGAAGAATAGGATAATCAAATGTGTGGGGCAAAAAAATCAATAAGTAGCCGAGAATGACAGATATTGAGGCTATTTTTGCAAGCAAGGAATATCATCATCACCTCAAGGGCTTCAATGCCATTTGCATTCCGTACGACCAAACAATAGGCTTAAGAGAGAGATAGAGGGAAAATGTACAATTTTGTCAGCTGCTGAGCATTGCAGGTGACACTACCGATAAATTTCCCGCACCCGACATGTCATCAGTGAGTGGGAAATGGCATACCATCACACAATCTCGAATACGTGAGCTATGAGGGACAACTTCCCACCCCAGTGACCCAATTAGAATTCCTTCGTTCGCTGCATCCACTGCGTTGCGTAGCGACCATGAAGTACGCAATTTAACCTTTAAGCAGTCGAATGAGAATGTCGGAGAAAACGATTGGATCTGCCCACGCACCGAAAACCAAACGAGGCGTTGAAAATGTTTCCGGCACCGCAATCAATTACCGCGACGGGGACTTTTTTATGTTCCAACTGCACTATGAACATTCGGGGCTTCACGGGGGAAGTTGACAACTCCATCACCGGAGGCGATCTCGAAGCGGAGAGATGGGAGCGTCGTCGTGTCGCTGCCGCGGGACCAAAGGCCCTGACGTGTGGCAATAATTTACCACAGAACCTGTCAACTTGAAGTGAGCGGATTGTCTGCCGCCCTTCGCTCTGGGGTGACTGGAAAGACTGGAAATTATGCGTTTAATTTTCCGAGAGTTGTAAGAGGGTGGAGGTAGAAACAAAGAGAGTCGTCTATATTCCCCGATGACGGCGTCCCTAAGAAATTCCGTGCCTCGCCGAGTACGTCCAACGCTGCGATGGGACGGCGAGCTTTGAAGGAGTTCCTGCCGATGCAGACCTGCCCACGGAGCACTGCACACGAGTGCGAACGTGAATAACACCCAGAAACTCTTCCCGCGTGCTTTCTCCCCGTTTTTCCGAAAGCCATGTAATTGGAAATGAATCATTCAACGTCAAAACGTTCAGAAGACAGATAGGATGCACACCACATTGGCCACACAAATGATATCGTGGGTGAGAACATACAAAACTTGAGAACCCGTTCTCGCAATTTTCAAGTGAATATTGAGGAACGCGAGTAGCAAAAACTTCCCCATCATTTTTCTTTAGTCACAAGCATCAACGCAATAATTTATAGCTCTACGGTATGCGATTGGTAAATAATGATGCTTTTATTAACATTAGAAAGATCTTCTGCGAGCTAGTTCCGTTGACGTTATGAGAGGGTCGAACAGCCACCAAAGAATGAAACTCCAGCTAGATAGGTTCTGAGCTAGGCTGATAGGCGGCAATAGACCCAATTTTAATCCGCCCGTTTTTCAGGCCCTAAAGCCGATTGACGTTACTGTCTATTCTAAAACTGTCTTCGCGGAAAACTATACTCCTACCGACAATAAATATGGTGTGATTTTTAAATACTTGTCTTTAAGCTATAAATCGAGAGACAAATAAGCTGCTATGGAAGAAAAAACTATTGTATATAAATAGTTTACTTGACAAGACAGAAGAAGAAAACACAGCAAACAATGCAAAAGAATTTAATAGAAAAATAAGGTTACTAAAGAAGGGATACATTCCAAGCCCTTATGGGGTGAAGAACAAAGAAGGACGGTTATTAATAGAAAGTCAAAAGGTAATGGAAAGATGGCGTGAGTATTTCTCTGAATTGCTAAACGTTGAAGAAGTAGGTACCCCACTAAACCAAGGCGACCAGGCCAACTACTATCATGTTCAACCTAATGTGGAACCTCCAAACAGAGAAGGAGTGAAGGGTGCTGTTAAATTCCTAAAAGGCAAGAAAGCATCGGGAAAAGATGAAATCACAGCAGAATTATTGAAAAAAGGAGGTGACATTGTAATTGATAGAATATGGGGAATAATATTGAAAATATTGGAAAAGGAAGCGATGCCAGTTGATTGGCAGGAAGCAATAGTAGTACCTACGGCTGGGCGGTGCAGGAAATGCTTATCCGGTTCTCGGTTCGGAAAAAAACAGTTTGTGACGGCGGTGCACCGGTTCAATAGATAGAACCGGTTTTTTCTACTGCCGGTGTTTTCTTCTGAACTGGTGTTTTCTACTGAACCGGTGCTTTCTACTAAACTTAAAGAATTGCTCCTTCCTCCACAAAGTCTTCCAAAACCAACAGCATTGGGTTAATAAAATTGGTGCTGCACTAACTTGAAGGATTATGAACTCTTTCTTATTCGTTGTAATCGTCGACGAAACAATATAACATGAAAAATACGAAAAATTCCGTTAAGTATGTGACAATACTTTACGTGGGCGAAGGTTCGTCCTACCCTCTAGCGGCTGATTAATTGTGAGACGACAGTCAGGTGAACAACTTATAGCACAGTCCAGTCGCTAGAGGGGTAAAAAAGGGGTCCAATCCTACATTAAATCAGGTAGCTCTGATTTTTTTACATGTTGTTCGGGATGGTCAGAGAGTGAAAAGTCCAAGTTTTCGCCATCTTTACCCCTTCTGCGTTTTCCGCCACTCTGAAAAAACCACCGAAAAACGTCACTTTTTCCAGTTTTTTGCTTAAAGCTCCTAAACGGTTCATCTTTGCTAAATTTGCTCCATATTCATTCTTGTTGAGGACAAAACTTCCAAGAACCACTGATTAACTTTGTTTCCACGACCAATAGCAAATAAGGTAGAGAGCTGCAAAGAAGGGGTAAAATCGCAATTACAGGAAAACTATCACTTTTCCGTCCATTTGGATCGCTTAAATTCAATGAAAAACGGATTTTAGTAAATATACACTCAAGTAAGTTGTGGAGATGTTAGTTGCCTTTAAATTGAACGTCTCAAAAAAATTTTTATTACCAATATAAAGGGGTGGGGGTAACATTGAGGGAAAAAGAGAAAATGGTTTTATAGTTCTTCCATATAAAAGTTTTATGGTAAGTAAGAGGGGATAGGAAAGTTCACATGCGTGGTATCCAGCCAGTGTGGCTACGAGAAGAGAAGTGGGGGGGAGGGGACGGCGTGAACGATCATCTGTGTTTCAGAACCGCTTTCCCGATGCACCGGATGTTTTACTAAATCTGAACCGGCCTGTCGGTTGAAAAAAAACCGAACCCCTGAATGGTTGCACCGGAAAACCGCCCAACCCTAGTGGTACCCATGCACAAGAAAGGAGAGAAAGAAGAATGCAATAACTTCGGAGGTATTGCACTTTGATCACCTCCGAACGTGAATTACGAAATTTTGTGGACTGTATTTCTTAACAAAAAAACGATAATTAGTGCCGACACAAAAGGTTGAGCCAAGAAAAGCCTCACTGGCAAATGCCACTCACCGCATGCAGGTCCGATCGATCGACGATTATGCGTCATGCAGCACGATGACTCAACGGACGATCTCGATGCACTCTGATGCACACTGTTCAGCATTCAAACGTAGACTCACACAACAGTCATACAGAATTCACTCACTTCACTCACGACAACAAAACAAAAGACAAACGAAAATCCAAGTCTAGTGGCACCGCCAAGTGGTGGCGCGGCTCAACCTTGATATATGAACTGAAAACACAACTGAACATTCCCCCGCCCTTGGAACAACGTTCCAAAGGAAAAAAACCAATAAGGCAATAATTAATCCAAAAAAATTTCAGAAATAGATTATCAAACAATTATAGTACTTCCCCTTCGGATGTGATCATATGCTCCAAACTAAATCAATCAAACAATGAGTATGGAACAAAGGAAAACAAAACAAAAAAAAACAAAACAAGGAAAGGATTGGTTTATCTTCACTCCAAGGGGACTCATTAGGAAAGACTCATCAAGGAGACTCATTAGGAAAGGGAAGCCCACGAAAAGGTTCACAAATACTAATAGCCAACGGTCAACTAAATAAACGCACCTAACTTTACTACACTACCGAATCCTACTCACTAACATTAATTATCCTTTATTGGTAACGGGCATAAGTCTTTCACTGACCGTCTATACACCCCTTGCTTGGTTTTAACCTCAGCGACTCTAACTAGGCCATCCGTCCCCGGGAAACAATTGCTTGTTCGACCAAGTCGCCACCTACAAGGGCTACGGTTCGGTTCTTTCAATATCACTAGGTCACCCTCCTTGATATTGCTACTTTTGGTAGTCCATTTCTCTCTCCTCTGGAGAGTAATTAGTTAATCGTCCCGCCATCGCCTCCAGAATGTCCCCACTACTTGTTGGAGTAAACTCCATCGTCTTTTATATCCCCCTTGACCATTCTCCGGTTCTTCAGGAAGTGTGTAAATTGGCTCTTGTAGAAGAAAGTGGCCGGGAGTTAGAGCCTCGAAATCGGAAGGATCCGAACTAAACGGAGTAATAGGCCTCGAGTTCAATACAGCTTCTATCTGAACAAGTACTGTGTAAAATTCCTCGTACGTCAGTACTTGATCGCCGAGTGATGCTGCCAAATGTTTTTCACCGACTTTACACCGGCTTCCCATAGTCCTCCCGCATGGGGGCTACCAGGAGGTATGAATTTCCATGCGATTCCTCTATCACCCAGATACCGCTCGGCTCTACTATTAAAGTCAGCTGATGACGTTACTTTCCTCCAAGTCGCCAACTTTCTCTGCGCCCCTACGAAATTCGTCCCATTGTCGCTATGAATTTCTGACACGGCGCCTCTTCGAGCAATAAATCGCCTTAATGCGGCTAGGAAACAATCGGAGCTTAAATCCGAAACAAGCTCCAAATGTATTGCCTTTGTTGCGAAACAAACGAACAAGCAAACATATCCATTTAAAATCTTTGCATTGCGGATTTTTCCCATTCTTAGTGCAAACGGTCCACCATAGTCCACGCCTGTTATGCAAAATGCATTAATTTTCTCCAATCGAGAGGGAGGTAGATTACCCATAAACTGCTCTTTCGGTTTGGGGTTTGCACGAAAGCATTTAACGCAGTGCAATATTCTCCGACGAATAACTTCTCTAGCATTTATGTTCCAAAATTTCGCCTGGATAAGGCAATGCAAATGAAGTGACCCAGGGTGTAGGTGGATCTCATGATAATAATCAACAATCAAAGTCGTTAAATGATGAGACTTCGGAAGCAACATTGGGTGTTTTTGGTTGAATGCAATTTTGGCATGCTTCAATCGGCCTCCAACCCTTAGGACTCCTTCCTTATCTACAAATGGGTTCAACTTTCTTAACCGGCTGGGCACTACTTCTTTTCTTAATAAATCTAATTCCCTTTTAAATTCTATTTGTTGCACTAAAATTATCAAACGCACCTCAGCCTGTTCTAATTCTTCCGTAGTGAGATAACCACTATGTTTCTCATTAGAGTGCCTACACTTATAAGTGAATCGCAGGCAATATGCTGTAGTCCTCTTCAAACGAGAAAATGAGGAAAACCTCAACAACCAAGCCAGTGTATTTTGCTCTAGTACCGTATGGAGATCAATTGTCCGAGCTTCCACTTCAAGGGCATCACACTCCGTTTGGTTAGCTAGCTTGGGAGCCCTTGGCCACCCCTCCACTGGTTGACTCAGCCATAACGGGCCCGTCACCCAACTCGCGTCCTCGATAAATTGACGAGGAAGGGCTCCTCTTGATGCTATGTCACTAGGGTTAGAGTCTGATGGAACATACCGAAATTTGTTAGGAGATAATTTCTCTTGAATCATCGTCACTCTATTTGCAATAAAGGACTTCCAGCGGTGAGGGGACGACTTTATCCACTGGATAGCAACCATAGAATCACTCCATACGACAACATCTGAAATTACGCAGTGATGGTGCAATATATCTCTGGCGTACTCAATAAGGTTAGTAGCTAAAACCACGCCTAACAATTCTAATCGAGGCAGTGATATCCGCTTGATCGGTGCCACCTTTCACTTCGCTATCAGTAATGAGGTAGTAACCGTCTGATCGGACTTCACACATCGTTAATAAACCACCGCAGCATAGCCCCTCTCTGAACCATCCGCAAAGGCATGCAATTGCTGGTCGATTGCCGAATCTAATTTCAAGCAACGACGTAATTCAAATTTCGAAATAAGTGGCAACTCATTGCGGAATTGCTTCCATCTGGCGACTACTTCCTCTGGAAGAGGGTCATCCCAATCAAGTCCGCTATGCCAAAGATACTGGATGAGCCATTTTCCATAAAATGTGACAGGACTAATAAAACCAAGCGGATCGAACAAGTGGGCAACCTCCGACAGTATGATTCTTTTCGTAACATCACGAAACCCAGCATCCAACTTATACGAAAAGTTATCCTTCCTAGGATTCCAAGTCAGACCCAAAATTTCCGCGGCAGGTTGGTTTTCATATTAAAAAGTAAAAACCTCAGGCTTCAGAATGAAAAATTCTGAGGGTACATTCTTTAGCAGTTCGACCTTGTTGCTCAACCATTTGCGCAACTCAAAGCCTCCACGATCCAAAAGCTTCGTTAATCGACACTGCAATTTTAACCCTTCGTCGATGGTTCGAACTGAGGAAACTATGTCGTCCATATACGTATTTTCTCTAATTATTCGAGATGCAACTGGGTATTCTATACCTTCATCGCATACCAACTGATGAAGTGTACGAATTGCCAAAAACGGGGCCGATTTCAGTCCATAAGTTACGGTGGTCAAGCAGTACTCTCGCAAATCCTCCTCGGGACTAAACCTCCAAAATATCCGTTGCATATCATAATTGTCCGGGTGCAGTTTAATGTTTCTATACATTTGGCGGATATCTGCGATCACCACAACCTCATGCAATCTAAATCGCATTAATATATCGATTAGATCCACTTACAATTTGGGACCCTTATACAACACATCATTCAATGATATGCCATTAGTGGTTTTCATTGAACAATCGAAAACCACCCTAAATCGAGAGAATTCTTCCTTCGAGCGATAAATACAATGGTGCGGAATGTAGTAAGACAGTACCGATGGGGCACCAGATGTCACAATCATATGGCCTTGCGTAATATAATCCTTCATAAATTCATTATACTTTGCGCCTAAAGCGGAGTTTTTCTTCAATCTGTTTTCAAGCATATAAAATCTTTGCAGGGCTAAACCATAACTTTGCCCCAATTCTGGTATATCTGTGATAAATGGTAGCCGAACAACATATTGTTTAAATTCACGAGCTATATTATTCTTATAGTATTGTTCGCAAGCATCATCTTCCGGACTGCACTGATGTCTCCTCGGAGGTTCCTCATACTCCCAGAACTTTCGCAGTAAACTTTCAATACCCTCACCTAGTGTTGAGCATAACACCTGTACTTTATTACCCATATTTTCGATTTTTCCAATCAGTCAATGACCAAAAACAGTAGGTAAAATGTCTGGCGTCCCTGGTGGCCCAATTATTGGCGCGTCAACTACCACGCGCGCAAACCATTCGGCACCCAATAGTACATCTATCCTTTCCTCATCGTAATACCTCGGGTCTGCAAGTTTCAATCCCACAATATGCGGCCATGTTCTATTAAAGACAATATGAGGAACCACCATAATATCATATTTCAACGTGCTTTGGGAGGAAGGCCTTATTTTCAAACTGACCATTCCAGAGGATACTACGGCATCATTATTTCCAAACCCGAAAATGGGCGTTCTAATTTTATTGGAATTTAGCCCTAACCGCTGAACGCAGGATTCAGTGATAAAGGTTCCCTGACTTGCGGTGTCAAGCAAGAGTTTAATGGCACGAACTTTGCCATTAGTATCCAATACGACTGCCCTAGCAGTTGCAAGCATCACTACAGACCCCGACCGACGAGTACAAGTTTGAAGTGTGGAAACCTTGCTGATAGGAATTTTTTCCGTGTCACCTTGGTCCGCGCTCGCTAATTGAGGGTTTTTCTGTCGTTGCTCTCCCGTAGCATTACCCCTAGCCTCAAATTTCGAACTTGAGTTCCCACGATTGGCAAAACAAAGTAATGCATTGTGTCGCATTTTACAGTTAGGGCATGGCAATTTGAATTCACAATCTTTTAAAAAGTGGTCTTGGCTAAAACAAACTAGATAGCAACCTTTTGCTTTTACTACTCTCAGCCGAGAACCCACAGGTAATTGCAAAAACTTCCGGCATTTCTCCAATGAATGCGACAATGAACAATTTGGACACGATTTCTGGCTGTCCGTGTTAACAACCATACTCGTAAATTTTCTAAACGATTGTGCTGGCTTATAGAGCCTTTTATGCAATCCAGTTTCGGCATGGCATGATGAAGATGCTTCCAAAACTTTGGCTTCCTCATTCAAAAAATAAAAAAAAGCTTGTAAAGACGGCTCTACAACTTTCAATGCTATCTTTTCCCATCGCTCTCGCAACACAGAATTGAGTTTACGGCGCCACAAAAAAAGCATTGGGACCGACCAACTTTCGACATTGTGCCCCACAGCGCTTAACGCACCGACATACTCTGTAATCAATGTACAAAAATTGCGAATAGCTTGAGCTTCCCTGCTGATTGGGGTCATATCAAACAAAGCTTCCAGATAGGCATTTGTCAGCCTATTAGGATCCATATAGCGTGATTTCAGACTCTCCCACGCGACCGAATAATTCCCCGAGGACACCGGTAAGGATGAAACACAGGACAATGCTTCCCCTTTAAGAATAGATTTGAGGTACAAAAACTTCTGCACGTCACTCAAGGAAGGATTGTCATGTACCGCGGATAGGTATAAATCATAAAATGCCTGCCATTGCATTAAATTACCATTAAACTCTATCAAATCGACTTTAGGGAGCGCTACTGCATGAGTAACATTACTCTCCACGGCAGCATGATGCCCCGATAAACTTAAGTGAGGCTCAACATCAGGAAAATGAGTGAGGAGAATTGCCTTTGTATTGTAGAACATAGCCTCGAACTCCTCAGTCGACTTACGCAAATCTTTGTCCTTTTCAATGGGAGGGGACTGTTTCGCGTACAACGCCGCTAATTTCGGAATGCCCTCATTGAAATCCTCTGCAATTTTATCAACTTGGTCTGTCATAGCTCGTAATAAATTCCTCTGTTTTACATCACTCGCATTCTTTTCGAACTCTCTAGCGACATTATTAATACGACCCATCTTCGCAATGAGAGATGCAATACGAAACTCTAAGTCATCGATCGGCAGCATTTTCAACGTTACCCGTAAACCAAGCAAGGGTAAAAAACCGACCGAATCTTATCGATATCTACACTGATCTTTAACAATATCCGGCCCGAAGGACCATATGATCACCTCCGAACGTGAATTTCGAAATTTTGTGGACTGTATTTCTAAACAAAAAAACGATAATTAGTGCCGACACAAAAGGTTGAGCCAAGAAAAGCCTCACTGGCAAATGCCACTCACCGCATGCAGGTCCGACCGATCGACGATTATGCGGCATGCAGCACGATGACTCAACGGACGATCTCGATGCACTCTGATGCACACTGTTCAGCATTCAAACGTAGACTCACACAACAGTCATACAGCATTCACTCACTTCACTCACGACAACAAAACAAAAGACAAACGAAAATCCAAGTCTAGTGGCACCGCCAAGTGGTGGCGCGGCTCAACCTTGATATATGAACTGAAAACACAACTGAACACACTTCTTAGCATTCCACATAAAGTCCTCTCAATTATAATCAGTAATCGCATACAATGCTATACGAACGAAATTATCAATGAGCATCAGGCAGGGTTTATGAAGGCAGGTCGACTACGAATCAAATATTCTCTATAAAAGAAAGTATATCCAAATACTGGGGTTATAATAAACTGGGGTTTTACGCAATTTTTATCGATTTACAAAAGGCGTATAGAAATAAAGAGAGCGTAAATAGAGAGATATTGTGGAGAAAAATGGATAACTTTGGAATTCCGAAAAAATTGATAAATCTAGCAAAGCTGAGCAGCACAGAATCAAGGTGCTTATAACGGATCAATGGAAATATTTCCGAGACGTTTGAAATAAGCACAGGGTTAAGGCAGGGAGATGGGCTCTCCCCAATTCTATTTAATATTGCAATTGAGGAAGTACTGGAAAAAGTAGCAGAGATGGACCTTGGCATCAAAATTGGGAAACAAATAAATGTTTCAGCCTTTTCAGACGACGTAGCGATATTCGCAGAAAGATTAGAAGATTTAACAATGTTGACAAATGTATTTATGAAGGAAACGGGAAAAAAACTGAAGATAAATGATACAAAAACTAAATACATGCATTTCTCAAGACGCCAAAATGGAAATACAGATCCTCTGCAAATAGAAGGGTGTGAGTTAGAAAAAGTAGACCATTTTAAATATTTAGGAGTAATTTTAACAAATGACAACACGGAAGAGCCAGAAATACAAAACAGATTCAATCTCGCCAACAGATGTCTGCATGCATACAACCGAATTATTTCTTCTAAATCCCTGTCACACACAAAAAAATTAGACTTTATAATACAATAATATCCTCAGTACTACTCTACGGATCCGAAACGTGGAGGTTGTCGAAGAAAGATGAGAAAAAATTAATAGTATTCGAGAATAAGATATTGCGGAAAATCTATGGGCCCACATACGAAGATGGACAATTGAGAAAAAGCACAATAGAAAAATCAGGAATCTATATAAACATCCAGACATAAGTGAAATAAAGGCAAGAAGAATAAGGTGGGCTGGACATATTCTAAGGAAATAGGAGGGATGTCGGCTGAAGGAGGTATTGAATGGAATTCCTGAAGGAAGAAGACCCCGGAGAAGACGACGTCTAAGATGGTGGGACCAAGTGAGAACGGATATGCAAAAGATCGGAGCAACAGAAAGAGAGGCAGACGATCGATCCAGGTGGAGGGGATTTGTTGATGCGGCTAAATATCGCCTAATATCGATATAGATGATCCTGGGAGTAAGATTAAGTAAGTCTTTAAGCTAAAAATAATGATATAAAAATCAAAATAAATAAATATGAATAAACAAACAGGGAAACTCAATTATACAACAAATGAAAATAAACAAGTTGATGCAAGTGAGGCATGGTCATGACACAGAGTTCACGCTGGCACATATTGGAGTGAGATCCAGTCATTGTCACCAAGTGCTGTGCTAAGCCAATGAAGATATTCATGACTGCTGCAAATACGGCGATGAAAGACATTGACATATATATATCATCATCATACTAATATATAAAAATTGAATGGTGTCTGTCTGTCCGTCTGTCTGTTGCTCAATCACGCAAACACTACTGAACCGATTGAGCTGAAATTTTGTATGTAGTTAGAAAATGTACCGGGATGAAACATAGGCTACATTAAAAATCTGTCAGGGCCCCCAAAGGCCCCCCCTGGGGGTCCCATGTGGTCCATGTTAAGCATTGGGTTCGGTGCAGTGGTTTTATTTGTTGCTTGTAAAAATTACTTTCACTCAAGATAGAGGGCTGGAATTGTTTTTATTGGATGGCTGAATAAATCAAGTTTTTAATTCTTTCAATCGATTTTCTTTTACGCTTCTTAATTTTCTGAATATCATCTTTTTTGCTGAAAATTCTCACATTTTTCTATGAAATCAATAATAGGATATTTCCTTGACTACCAGAGACTTGATTTTAAAAGCATATTCACGCCTCTGGCATTTAAGATTTCCTGCCGGCCCATGATAGCACGTAGAAAGAAAATCTATAAAAGAAGGGCCCAGAGTCCCAAGGGCCCCATAACAGATTGCTTCTGGGAGTAATCGATATATTCAATACATATTTACAGCAAGTATATTCTTCAATGTCTATTCTCAAAGTAGCACTCATAAGGGAACTGCATACGAGAGAACACTTATGTAGAAAACGATACACATAAAGGAATTAAACGTGCAGGAATCTTTAAGTGCAGCGAAAAGTAATGGTAATAATGCCTCTGGTGCTACAACAAACACGGCGTTGTTTATTATCGTGTAATACTCGGATGTGTTACACGTAGTGGAACCGTCTGCCTCTTATTTCGATTGCGAATTGTTTTAGACCAATTTCCACATCATACGAACGAACGAAGGAACGTCAACAGGTATCATACTAGGTTAAGAACTCCTCAATTGACTACGCTGACAGTATTCTTCAGGCTTTGTGGTTTTTCTTCTAAAATACATTCAATTTTTTTCACACCCGTTGAATTTGATAACGATTGCGAACAGTTTTTAGACCAATTCCCACTTCATAAACGTTACGAGTTATTTAAATATTTTTAAAAGTGTAAAAGTGCAGTAAACTTACATTCACTCAATCATCGCGTTGCCTATTCAAGACTCTCACTCGCCGCTGTTTTTCCCTTCCTTGGACTTAAAAATATATCTATCAACATGCCTAAAAGAAAAAAAAGAGTAAACTTTCGAAATAATCTTCTTAAGCAAGAGGAATTTCTTCTTTGCGAGAAAATGAGCCAATACAAGACAAACGACAGAGATTAGACTTGGATGCTGAAAGACATGCCCACCAGCATGATCATCTCCCCGTGGTGTTTCAGGGGTTACGCTAAGAACCGCACAATTTTATTCCTAGCCCAACCTACGGACGGGTAACAAGCTATAAATCTGGTTCAAATATAGACCCATCTGTTTCGAAACTTCAATCTGTATTAAGATGGTGGAAATTATAATGACGTCACTACATGCTTCTTACCCGAAAGAAGTACGGAAATTCTGCGCAATGAACAACATCCGTGCATGAAAATCGGCAAGTGAACTAAGAATCACCATAGATTTTTTATTTAGCAACCGAAACCGAAATAATTATGGCTACCCTTTATGCCAAAGACGCAATCCGGGTAATGAAGGATTCATAGGACAAATAAACATGGCTGCTGCTGCAAATTCTACTTTTTAGCGTTGTCAACCGCTGGATTGTACCCTACTATCCAATCATGATTAAGACACTCAACGCACATATCAACGTTGAATTGCGCAACTCAATTAAGCAATTGACTGCAAATATATTGTATGTAGTGTTCGTTGTAGTGGACACGCTGAGGGTTTTCCAGGTGCACGGATAGCTGAGTGACTGTTTGTCCTCTTCCATGCACGGGAAACCCAATAATGGGCCACGCAGGTTTATCACTACTTAACAAATAGCACCTAGGTTGATAGATGGTGACCTCGTCCCTCAAGTTCTCCTGAGCCGTCTTCTGAGTGAATAACAGCTTGAGCACTTCCCTTGTGTACATAAATATATTTGCATTCAATGACTTAATTGAGTTCCGCCATTCATTGTTGATATGTGCGTTGAGTATCTTAATCAGGATAGGAGAGTAGAGTATAATCCAGCGGTTGACAACGTCAAAAGGAGCATTTTTAATAGCAGCGATGTTTATTTGTCCTATGAATCCTTCAATATTCGGACTATGCCTTTGGCATAAAGGGTGGCTATATTCATTGTTTCCTAAATCATAATCATTGGTTACAAAATTAAAAATCTCTGGTGATTCAGTCTTAGTGCACTTGCCAATTTTCATGCACCGATGACGTCCATTGCGCAGAATATCCGTTCTTCTTATGGGTAAGAAGCATGTAGTGACGCAATTATAATTTCCGCCATCTTAAAACAGATTGAAGTTTTGAAACAAATGGCTCAATATTTGAACCTGATTTTTAACTGGCTACCCGTCAGTAGGTTTGATTAGGATGAAATTTGTGCGGTTCTTAGCGTAATCCGTGAAACACGGGGAGATTATCATGAGATTGCTGGTAGGCATGTCTTTGAGCTTTCAAGGCTAACCTTTGTCGTTTTTCATGCAAGGACTCATTTTCTCGCAAAGAAGACATTTCTCATGCATTAGAAGATTTTTTCAAAATGTTACCCTTTATTCTATTAGGTATGTTTATGAATACATTTTTAAGTCCAAGGAGGGGAAACACAGAAGCAAGTGAGAGACTCGAATAGACAACTCGATGATTGAGTCAATGTAAGTAAACTGCATTTTAACACGTTTAAGTATATATAAATAACTCGTAAAGTTTATGTGGGAATTGGTCTAAAAAACAGTTTGCAATCGTAATGAGAGGCAGACGGTTCCACTACGTGTAATTCATCTGAGCATTAAACTATATTAAACGACACCGTATTTGTTGTAGCAACAGAGGCATTATTAACATTATTATTCGCTTCACGTAAATATTCTTCCACGTTTAATTCCTTTATGTGTATCGTTTTCTACATAAGTGTTCTCTCGTATGCAGTTCCCTTATGAGTGCTACTTTGAGAATAGACATTGAAGAGTATACCTGTAAATATGCATTGAATTCATCGATTACCCCCCGAAGCAATCTATCATGGGGCCCTTGGGACTCTGGGCCCTTCCTATACAAATTTTCTTTCTACGTGCTATCATGGGCCGGCAGGGAAACTTAAATGTCAGATGCGTGAATATCATTTGAAATTCAAATCTCTGGTTGTCAAGGAAATATGCTATTGTTGATTAAAGAAAAAATGTCAGATTTTTCAGCAAAAAATATGATATTCAGATAACTACGAAGCGTAAAAGAAAATCGTATTAAAGAATTAGAAACTACATTTATTCAGCCATCCGATAAAAAAAATTCCAGCCCTCTATCTTGAGTGAAAGTAATTTATAAAAGCAAAAAATAAAACCACTGCACCGAACCAAATGCTTAGCATGGACCACAAGGCACCCCCAGGGTGGGCCTTTGGGGGCCCTGACAGATTTTTAATGTAGCCTATGTTTCATCCCGGTATATTTTCTAACTACATACAAAATTTCAGCTCAATCGGTTCAGTAGTGTTTGCGTGATTGAGCAACAGACAGACGGACAGACAGACACCATTCAATTTTTATATATTAGTATGATATAAACCGGATTCCGGTGCTGCCATGGCATTGATAGGGATGCAACCAACCGCATGGGGAGCGGCTTCTTTGAAGTCTTCTGTTCCCTTGCATTGCCATCTTTGATGGAACGCCAGAGCTTTAAATCCAGTTCCCTTGTATCCTCCTAAAATTGCGATGGGAATTAGGTAGCCTGGGTAGCGTAGTGGTCAGTGCATTGGCCCGGCAAGCCACAGCTCCGTGGTTCGTTCCTCGGTCCATGCCGAGTTTTCCCTACGGCAATTTCTATGTACTTGCGGAAGGCATGAATATATTCAATCAGTGGGCGGAGTTACCTTCACTCTGGCGGGAGTTGCATGTGTCAGTTTTGTACTGTTGGTGGACCTAAAACAAGTTGTGCTTATTAAATGTCTACATATCTTACTCAGCTTAGCAACATCTGCTTCTTTGCTGCATACATTAATGTTATGGTATTGCTTTAATTTTCCGTCTATTCCTATTTGTTTCATATTCTAAAATAACAGCTTTATGAAAACCAAAAGAATGTATATTTTGATGAGAATGTTGTGAAAAAGCACAATGTAATTTCTTATTTGAAACATCTGATTCATGGTTGGATATCTTCTTCATTGCACTGACCAGTCTCACCATTTGTAAATGTCTTCACAATCATTACAGAGAATGGAATATAATAAATCACTCCTCATATTAGGACCAATTTTTCTTTTTATTTTGGAAACGGTGACAGAGTTCTCTTTTCTTATTTATTATTTCTTTGTTTGATTTACATGTTGTTGACGATAATTCATGGTAACCATTGTCACGTAAATATAATGTCCTACCAAATGACTTTAATGTGTAAAAATATAATTCTGAGGTAATTATAGATTTGGATATGGATGGTGATTTTGTAAATTTATAATCAAAAGTGATTGGTAAACTTCTAATGTCCCCTTTGTACCCATAAAGATAGAATAATTACATAATAAGAACTAAGACGATGCATTTTTCCACAGATAAAAATTTTTAATCGACCCGGGTTTCGATGCACTGCATCATCATCATCAGGTTTCATCGTTGCATCGTGTCTTAGTTCTTATTATGTTCCTCATATTCCACATCATCTCGCTTCATTCCTCCTTTTTTGTAGAATAATTACATTCCGAAGCGTCGGCAAAGAATATTGTTTTATTTTTTATTTTGACCTGCTCTCGATAAATATTTATTATTTTGACCTCACACTGTATCGCAGGAACTGATAGAAGCGACAAAATAAAACTGCCGTAATGATAAATGGTACCAAAATTCCTTCTTTCCACCCTGACTCTCCGTCAGCCATCATCACCTGTGGGCCATGTATAAGTATCGTATGAGCCTACTATCTCACATATCTATTCCTATTTTCCCGAGTAACTGCGTTTGTTTCTCCCAATTAACTGAGTGTGAAACATTTTTTTTCAAAATTCAGTCGTGTTTATAATCGTGAGAGATGAAGACGTCCCGTCGTGAAGATTGAAAGCGAGTGAAAACTCCTTCTCCAGCTTAAATTTATCAAAAAATGATTACGTACCAGGTGCACTTCCGGGAGATATGTCACACAATGAGCTCCATCCATCCCTCTCTTGGTTTGGCGAATATAAATGCTGAGACGTTGAGCCATTCAATATTGATAACTTTAGCCAACAGGTGCTCCGCTTGTACATTTGAACTGCGAGTCCATCTTCGCAGCTTCTGAAAGTAAAGAATTTTGAAATGAATTTTGGGAGGTTTTCAGAATGAAAATCATTTGATTTAAACCTTTGAATGTTTCTTTCAATCCTTAATTTCGCGAGAGATTTTATCCGATGAATTACTGGTGAAATGACTATTGTCGAGGTCGTATACATTTGCTGTGTGTTTGTGATTCTGTATAAGTGCATAACGGAACTCCACTTCTCATTTAACTTCGGGTTCTGATTTTAAAGTAACTGCTTCTAGAAGAAATCAGCATTTCTCAAATCAACACTAATCGATAGCTAATTACTTCTTATGACCCAAAACTGAGATCTAATGCGTCAATGAGTGATGTTAAATATACTTTTCTTGTGATAAGAATTTTATAGCGCCTATCTACACACTATTTGATTGGACTATTCGAGATCTTGAAGATGATTATAATTTCTTCTAACAGTGAAAAGGAGCTCGATTATCCAGGAGCGGATAGCCTTAGATTTCAAGTAAGCCTTGACTTTGAAACAACAAACTACTTGATTTGCTTACAACGTCAGTGCTAAGTTATTTCGATAAAATTATATTTTTATTTCCATTGTGGCATTTGTACTCATTTCTGGTAACTTTGTTGTCTTCAAATTCTCAATATCGCTGTCTTAAATTAATTAAAAATTAGCAGATAATTTTTGTTAATAAAAAATAATTGGAAATTATTCTGCATGTTCTGGTTTCCACCGCGTAGGTTGCTTTTTAGGACAACAGTTTAGCCCCCGTGTGTTCCAACAGGGGGCGTCTTCAGGTCGTAGTACCGCTGGGCATCATTTCGGCCGCGTTTATAATATAGGCCTTCTCCTACGCGGTGGAAACCCGAAAATTCAGAATAATTCATCTGAACGCCGCGGAAACCTACGGTGGAATAACAAATGGAAATGTTGATTGGAAGACGTAGATACTTGTTTATGCATATTAATTTTTTTAATCACCTTATAATTTTCCTTACCATGTAAATAACTTATTTTATGTGATTATTGATAAACCAGTTCTGAGGGCGCCAACACTTTTATAATTAGAACTGAGCGTGGCGATGGCGATAGCCCGGGGTGTGTCAAAAACACACTTACTTCTTGGGGCAGTGGAATTATTTGAGGAAGCTCTTCTTTGGTTCCGGTCTACAAAGAATGATATTATTAGCTGGGAGATATTAGATAACGTTATCCTTCGCTCAGAATTTCTTCCTTTAGAATTTGAAGAGAATTTGTTACAATATATAAGGAACAGGAATCAAGGGGTTTATGAGTCTGCGGGGAAATTTGTCACCTATATGCTAGGACTTTGTGAAAGATTAGGTAAAGAAGTAAGAGGAGAGGAAACGTTAAGTCAAATTAAAATACATTTAGCTCCTTATTACACTGAAAAGTTGACCTTATAACCAGCATTATTTATTAGGTAGCTAAAAGCTATTGGGAAGGAAATAGAATAAATAAATTCAGAATGGAAAAATATGAGGCGACAAAATATAGTAAGTTCAAGTATTAAGAACCTGACTTCATTTTCGGAATGCCGGCTTCTCCCTAAAATATTTTGTCATCGTTATGGGTACAAGGATGAATTAACAAAAACAACTGCCCAAATTGTTCCAGAATGAACAGAGTACGTGATTCACGCCAAAAAAACATCGGATAAGGAAAATTAAAATTGGAGGCAGGTCTTAGGAGCAATCTGGCTCCCACAATACACTCCTCTGGTTACCCCCCCCCCCCAACTTGAGTTTGGATTTAGTAAATTTGAAATTAAAACTTAATAGAAGTTACTTGCCCATATCTATTTATGCTATGACATTTATGGATTGTTGGATACCGGGGAAACACGATCAGTTGTTGGTAGCTTAAGTTGGAAAGATTTGGCTTCAGTAAAATTTTCTGAAGAACGTCCAACAAATATTGCTTCTCTAGTGGTAAAAGGACAAGAATGTTTTATTAAAAGGATGGTGAAATTGCCATTAGAAGTAGATGGTATTACTAAGATATGTGCATTTTTTTTATAGTCCCTGAGATAGCATATGATTTCATTCTTGGAGTTCATTTTTGGCCATTATGGGTTAGTTCCAAATATGTTAAGGGGTACTTGCAAACTTACAAAATTCATAAAAAGTGAATTAATTTGAAGCATTATATTGTAGAAGAAGTTTAAATCAATGTCAAGGAAATCAATTAGAAACACTGATAAAGAACTTTCGTGATATCCTAGGTAAAAGGGGAATTGGGTGCACTAACTTAGTTGAACATAGAAGAGACACAGGTGATACACCACCAATTAAGCAGCGTTAATATTCTTATTCTCCTAAATTGCTTGAGGTTTTGCACAAGGGGTATGAACTTTTGGAACAGGACAAGGGGAACCATCAACTTGTCCTTGGGCTTCTCCTGTCCTGCTAATCAAGAAGCCAGAGGATTCATTTAGAGGTAGATCCCATAACGGTCAATAGAGTATCTAAACCTGATGCTTACTCTTTACCCAAACCTTTGTACGTCGTACTTAATCGTTTGTAAAGTCAAATTTTACACTAAACTTAGATAAGAGTTGTTTGTGTAGGAAGTGAAAGGTAATTTATAATTTTGGTTTGGTCAAGTTTGACTGGAGAAATTCATTCATATTTATACTCTTGTTCTGGGTATATTCGGATCTCTGTGCTTCCTTACAGAATGACAACCACAAAGTTGTCTGGCGTCGATAAAAATAAATTAAATTCCTGAGTTCAGCACCTACGACCGGAGCCGGAAACTACCATGAGCGGCTGGGGCAGGAAGGAGGGCAGGTAGGCTATCCCACTGGATCATAGGCCAGAGGATAACGTCACAACACCCGAATGATCTCAACGATGAAACTACCGAGATACAGGATAAGCCGTAAAAATTATGATGATTTTCTTGTTTCTGCTTGTCCGCAAGGAAGAAGCGTATTGCGTCAGCTAGCTTTTCTGTCCGGCCGCTCCGTTTACCACTCGCTCCGATGTGTCCGAGAGCTGGAATTGAATTCTCGAGCACTCGTAACTAGTGATGGTCAAAGTCGGTCTTTTGAGAGATCTCGGTCACGCCTATCACTCCCACTTGTGATTCGATCGTGAGTGTAAGGTCATGATTGATTGATCTTCAACCTAGTGATCTGTTCAAGTTGCCTACGATCAATGATCTCACAGGAAAGTCGTGATTGATACAAAATCGTAATGAACGCTGCTCTCGCTGGCCATTCGTGATTCCTAATACTATCCACCCGCATGTGTGACTCACTCATTCACGTCTACAAATTCCCGACCACTTCCAGACGAGCTAGGAGCCTGAAATTTTTCACGGGCCTTCCTTGAAAGAATTAATTTGAGGAAAAATCCCGAAATCATGGAATTTTTAACCGGAAATGACCAAAAAATTAAAAATGGCGGATTTTTGGACTTTTCGAAAAGTAGACTTTCAGTTCTCGCTTCATATCTTTTGAACGGTGGGTTGGACCTGAAATTTGACGAAATTTTCAAAACGGGGAATTGAATTTTCTTTGAATTTAATTGAAAAACATTGGTGTTCTACGCTTCGTAGTTTTCTCACCAGGCACATAATTTAGTGAAGAGTTTCCATTTTTTTGCGGTTTTTTACTATAGCTCCTAAACTAGGATTCTGATTTGGAATCTATAATCCCCAGGGATTTAGATCTAATCGTGACCTACAACTTCATGCTTTTTGTTTTTTTTCTAGCTCTTATAGCATGTTGCCCAAGTCGAATTTTGGTAAAACTGTCAAAATTTTCTGAAACTTGACATGGGCATGCGCCTTTTCAAGTAATTAGTAAAAACCTGGACTTAACCAATAGTTGGCTGGTAATATGGCGCCGAATTCGGCTTTTCGTGAAACTCGTGGTTTTTCGACGGTAGCTTCTAAACTAGAAGTCGGATCTCGAATCTGTTGGGCGGTTTTTTAAAGATCTCATGCAGGCCTACGATTCTCTGCTATCTGTTTTTTTTCATCCCTCGTAGTTCTCTGGGAACATGGTGCCAAAGTCGGCTAATTCATGAAACTCTCTAATATTTCTTTCCCTCACGCCCTCACCAATGTAGGTATGACCTTGAAAGTCGGCAGGGGTATGCACCTTGGCATGATCTTTACGGATAATTAGCAAAAACACGGATTCCCTCGTAGTTCTATGGCAAAATGGTGCCAAAGTGATATTTTCGAATGTTTCTTTCCCTCACGTCTCGTAGCTGCTAAACTAAGAGTCTGATCTCGAATCTGTTGGGCGGCTTTTTTAGATCTCATCAAGTCCTAACATTTATGCCAATCACTTTTCTCTAACACTTATAGTTCGCTGGAAACATGGCGCTAAATTTGGATTTTTCGGTTTTTCCACTGTAGCTTCTAAACTAGCAGTCGGGTCTCAAATATGTTGGGTGTTTTTTTAGATTTCATCGAGGCCTACAACTTTATGCTTATCCTTACTCTCTATTACTTATAGTTCGCTGGCAACATGGTGCCAAAGACAACTTTTTTTAACACACAGAAGTTGGGGGCGAATCCCCCAAACGAGCAAAGCGAGTATATACTGTAATCATAACCGATGTGTACAGCTACCTCGTTTAGTGCCGGTTTCCGTGGAGTTGTTGGTAATCCTTCGAAAACAATTGAAGGCACAATTGTGCAATATGTTCGAATGTTCGAAACAGTGTTCTTGGTTTTTGATTTTAAGAATAATTAAGAAGAATATTAGAAATATCCCTTCTGAGTACAAAACTATTGAAGAGTGACATATTTAATGGACCACTAATTATTCAAAACTCATTATAAATGGGCACTAATCTTAAATAGTAGCCTAGAATACTGCGAAAGTTTATTTTGGAATATACATAGTTTGAACCAATCAATGCTTTCTTTTGGCTGTAAGGATTTAAAGCAAATTATCCAACTGTAGCACTTAAATTCAATTTTCAATTACAGTCGGTATCACCAATTATAAGTTTCACTTGTGCAAGAGACGTAATATTTGTCGAGAATATTGAAACGAAGGTTTATCGTGTGTTGAAGCGACAGTGCATCTGTGGCAATTCAGTGATTACAAATTTTATATGCGCTGTGATGTATTGCATGTGCTCTTGTGGTGATATTTTTACATTTAAAGGAAATTTGTATCAGATAGACTTACGCTCCTAATGAATGTGTTATGACAGGAGATGAGTTTAAAGTGTTGCATAAACTTCGCAAGAGTCGGATAAGACTGATGACTGCAATTAGTTCGTTGTTTCGACTATTATATAAAATTTGGAATCAATGCGAATTGAAATTAAGTTATTCACTACATGGATGCTCTTGAATTTTCAGTTTGGCAGTTTAAATCCTCAGTGAAAGGATAATGATTGTTTTTTCTGTACTTAAGCAATGTAGGTATTATAGATAGATATTAGTGCATAGTTTTTATTACACTTCTTTCAGTAAATTTTGCCACCACAGAGTCATCTCTTTACTTTATCTCATTATTGTTTGGCCGGTATCACATCTCGTGATCGATACTTGATGTCATACAATCATTCCTATCGCGATCGGTAAAGATGACCTCTTCGGTCATTGGAGAGATCCAGTTCATCGATCAATCTTTTAAGAGAAATTTATCTCGGGATTCGATCAATCACGACCGACCCATCACTATTCGAAACGCTTCCCAGCCCGATCCCGCCAGGTCTCATGGTTTACCTAAGCTACCTGAACTGGTGAGACATATCTGAGATCCCATAGTATGCGTAATATCGAAGAGACGGAGTATAAGAATGGGAACACATAGTTCACGGGCCGATTCTATCAGCAGCTTTACCAGCAGCAGGATCAGATCAGCAAAACTTTTCTCCGGGCAATCAGTTTCAGTCTTGACTCTCAAGACTACCACAGCAAGTCAATCCTCGTGCAGTACTCGCCGTCATGTCCTCAGCTCGCTGCGACTCGTGATAGACTCGTACTGTGTCTAATAAATTTAACTATCATTATTTTTGAAATTTTATTTCAACTTTCCCTGTGGCTCTTATCCACTTGAAGAGTCCATTCTGTCAGCATGGCCCGCCAGCGACAGGCATTACGTTACAAAATTGTGTTGCAAACTTAGATTGCGTTAAGAAAAGACTGTACTGACAAAAAGTATAACTGAATGGTGCAATACTTGGAAGTTAGAATCGAACTTTAAAAAGCGCGTTGTTATGAATTTTTGGAAAAAGAATAACTCGGCCAACGAAACGTACACTATTAATCAAACTAACTTCTCAAATGTAGAGTCAGTTAAATACTTAGGTGTGACCCTTACTCAGGACCTGTCTTGGGGGAAACACGTCCGGGAAATCTGCGGACAAGCTATTCGCAAATTGGGATTTATCAAAAGAATATTAGGAAAATGCGACGAGAAAGTTAAAGAGCGATGTTATTTTTCACTCGTGAGACCTCACTTGGAGTACGCCGCTAGCGTATGGGACCCTTACGAAGTAGGACTAATCTCTGAAATAGATCGAATACAACGGAGTGCAGCAAGATTTGTGAAAGGTTGTTACGATAAATTTAGCAGTGTAACCGAATTGTTGAAGGAATTAGGGTGGGAATTGATTGAAGGGAGAAATACAGGTTAAATCTTTTGCGCAAGTTCGAAGCAGACAGTTTTTTCCCGGGCGTTCAACATATATTGGTAGAGCCAACGTACTACGGTAGAAGCGATCATAGGGTAAAGGAAATAAAGGAAGATAAAGGAAATTGACTGCAGAATCGATAGATTTAAAATGTTGTTTTCCTACGTACAATAAGGGATCATAATATTTGCGATAGATCAATCATGTAAAACTCCCTCCCTCAATAGGTAGAGTAGAATTTTCACTTGTGCTTATAACACAACATCATTACTAACACTTCACACCGCTTGATATGTCCGGCATTATTTTATTTTGTTCTTTGCATGAAGTAGCATCTCGTAGCATTCATAAATTAACAGTATTAGTAATATTAACCACTAGATGTGTCTATAGCACTGTTCTGCATGTTTGCATGTTCATTTACGTATCACTCTCCCAGTTTCCGGTCGGACTGCGCACTGTTCTGCTGACTGCTAAGAGCTAAAATAAGCTCCTAGCTCCCGTTCGTATTCTGTATTTGAAAGCTCCTGAGAACAGGAGCTTAATTTGGCTCCAACTCCGCGAAGTCAGCATCTCAAGGTGCCGGAAGGAGCTAGAGAAGGCTCCGGAGCTTATTTAGCTCCTCATGGTATTCTGCAACTGTCCCGAAGCTCTTTTCGGAGTCCCAGAATGCCTCAGATCGGAGCTCCGGCCAGCGCCAGCCTCGAGACCGCGCTAGGAGTATTCTTCAGTGAAATCCATGCGCATTCCCGCAGTGTTTTGTTGATTTTTCGTGAAGTGTGCATGTTGTTGTGAATCCGATGATATTATTTTCTCTTTCTTGGTAGTTTTTCTTGAGGTGATACTCTTATCTACCGCGGCGGAAGGATCAAGTTACCCAAAGGATATATATTTTTAACCTATTTTAACCAATAAATCCCATCCCTGTTTACATCATGGAAAATTATTTCGATGTCAATATTGCTGCCTTACTTGTCTTTCGGAGATCAATTCGTGAACATTCATCGATAAATACGTGTTTTGCATGATTACTACGTTATTCCATTGAATTTCTTTGTCATTCATACTGTTGAGAATCGTTTTTAAAGTAATAAAACTGTAGGCATTGAGCAAAGTCGATAGGAGCACTTCCTTGGTTATCAAACATATATTGTAATGTTTTCACGTATATTCTTATTTTGATGTTGTTAACCCGCAAGGATATGATCGTAAATTCCATTTTTATCAACTAATGATCAACTTTTTTATTATTGTTAAGCAAGTTATTAATGTGTGGCCGAGTACGATCAATGCGCTTACCTATTAATAACATTATTTCAACAGCAGTTCGAGGTGTAACTCTTAATATTGACATTGCTGCGTGAAGAGAAGGAAAATGCACGATAGAATGTTTAGGTAAGGTACGATTATGGAAGTTCAATCGATGAAAAAAGCTATATGTATAAATGCATGTCTATATGTATAAATGCATGTCAACATGTTAAAGTGATCATATACGCATGCACTCGCAGAATATGATTGCTCATATGCATAAACCAATATAATTAAATGATGTAAATCAATTGCTAATTAGTTCGCAGCTTTAGTTAGTTTCCTTGAGTGAAAAGTGAGCGTATCATGCTATAAAGATTCTTCGAGTACCAGCTGCCTAACGTAGAACGTTCTTAAGGTACCTTAATAATTTAAGTTACATAAGTATTCATCGGTAGTTCCGTAGAACTTATATTTTCAAAGTTTTACCGAGAATTTCAAGTAAACGTCGCCAATCTTCCTATATGAGCATAACATGTGGGTTTAAATTATAGCTGTACACATTCAGTGGGAATTCCTAAATAATGGTAATTGTCGAAGTGCTGTGTACATTTTGTAGATTTAATAGTAGTTTTTGGCAGTAAAATATAACAGAATAACAAATATATCATCAGTTAATGGCCGATCTATTACATTTATCATCACGTATGTACTTAATCACCGACGTTCGTATACATGACGGAATGGTAAAACAATGCACTAACCTATAGATTAACACCTGCTACAGGTTTAAATAAAGCATTTTACCTTAGATTTACTTAAATTAACCATCAAGAATATGAAAATATAGAAAAACATTAAGGAAATCTTATTATTATTTTCAAGTCGCCGTTCACAGAAACAGCTGTTGAGGATGACAAGTGTTATGCTAGATTACTATAATAATTTGTTCTCTTAAGTAAAAAATCAACTGATTCAGGTAATAATGTTCGTTATCAAGGTGTTTAATTTTTGCTCTGTTCTTCTTCTCGATGCGAACAAACTCGTAAAATCATATATAATTGCGCATGCATTAAGCTGACGTTTTCCCAGCTTCCCAAATGTAAACACGTTAAACTCGGCAGGGTATTCATGGATAGTTGTAATTGAGAATTCTATAGCTTGTAAAATAGTCTGCATATTGCTAAAAAGGTACTTTTTTATATGTTCAAGTCGTACAATCAATAATTCTTCAATATTATTTACTTTTGGTATTCTCAACTGCTGTCTGCTATTTTCCGGAAGCACAAGCCGGAAAAACGTCACGAAAAATGAAACGACGATTGTGATTGGCCGGTCATTCGCTCGCCGGAATTTAAATTTACCACTTCGTCTGCTGACTTTTCTCCACCCCGATTCGGAGCTTGAGTTAGATCCAGTGAATTACAGAATACGAGTAGGAGCTAATTCTTGGAGCGAGCCGAAGCTCTTAGCTCCGAAGCTACGAGTTACAGAATTAGGCCCCAGGTGTGCCTAATCACCCCGTGCCTCACACCCTAGTGGTGGCTTGCACGGTACTTCGTAGACGTAGATTTAGATTACCTAATTTATCCATCGTGATTTACACTTCTACCATAGGTTCCCGCTTTGCACTTATTTTCAGTGAGATATATTTTACCGATAACGTTTATAATGCCGTCTCCACCTTTCCCTCGAACTTTTCGCGCCGCAGCCATCTTGGCCTTCGAGGTTTATATATTTTGGTTCGCCAGTCACCTCTCCATTCGTGAGCAAACAAGAAGGACGTGCTCGCAAGAGGACAGCAGTACTTTGTTACTGCCTGTATTCCATATAAAGGGCGTGGACGCAAATATCTCCGTCCGACATCCATCCGCCCAGGGCGCAGAGGCAGCGCCCTTTCTGTCGCGCCGCGAAAGTAAGGGCGAGGCGGTGAATTACGAGCCGGGCGCCCCTCGCGGATAGAGAGAGAAAGTGATGGATTCGTCTCCTACAGTGGCGCCTCCGTTCACTCGACCGGCGCCACGAGACACTCCACCCCCCTCACCTCACGCGCGGCATATCAGGCATTAATCGTGTTTAATTGATCCGCGCATATCTCACCGCTAAAACCCTTTTAACCCCCTCACCCAATCCTCGGATCGATGCGAATAGAACAATATAAAGGAGTGCAGAGGGAGGAGAGGCAAATGCATTGCCAGTCGCACGAGAGCGAAGGCGTCCGAGGGAAGAAAGGATGGCAAACGCCCTGTTCCATCTCACGTACCCTACGACGACGTACGCTCTGCGCCCTTGTGCTCTTTAAATCCCTTAAGGTGGATGGAGCGAGATATAGATCCCTAGTCATAGTGGAGACCATATTCAAATTTAATCTTTGATTTCAGCGTCTGTAAGAAGTAGGAAATAAATATTGTAATATTAATGGCGCAAATATATAGCTATACATGACAAACATTCACATTAATCAAATAAATATATCTACATAAGTCTCTGACTTGACTCATTTTTTCCCGCCTAACGGCTGAAAACCCTTCAAACCGGTAGGTTTTTTGCGATTCTGTAAAAGTTACTGTGGTAAGTAATAGATTATTTTTTATAGATAGTTGAGAAAACATACAAGTTATACACCGTTAGTATTTTGACGAAATCTAGGTGTTATAAATTCCTATTTCCTTCAATATTCTTCCTCTGGAGAAGCCATCAGCCAAATTCAACAAATTCTAGGTGAAGTGATTTTTCGCTCTAACTACCTTAAGGCTGCTTTAGACGACATTTTGAAGCAGCGTCTGTTTTTGCATCATGCGAGAATGCAGGCTCGGAATCAGAGCAGGGGCTGTTTTCCCATCTCTCTCGTTTATATGCATTTGCGCATGCATTCTAGCAATTCGCCGCTTTACACGGCGAAATTTTCAATGAACATAAATACGTACATCAAATTGTGTAACAAAGAGCCTCCTGTACTACTCTCCTTGCTCCTGTAAAAGGGCCTTTACGCTCCTTACTGCTCTTTTCTGAAGGTGGCGCCATACTCTCCAGGGACAGATATGACAACTATAAACAGTTGATGTACGCATTCATATGATTAGTTGTATACTTTCAACATTACATGCATTGAAGAACGCTTGTAAGGTGTTCAGATGATGGTTTAGAAGGTGTTACCGGTGATAAATCAGTCAAATATGGATAAGAGAGATTTTCCTTCCATTCCTAGCATACATTAGCGTTGAACGCCGTTATTGAGGGATTAGTGTCATTAATTTGGGAAACGAGGCGAAGATTTGTCGCATCATTATTATTATTATATAAATAAGCCTATATTAGTCCAATTATGTATTTACTTCCATGTGATTAAGCACATGATAACTCATAGAACTTAAAAACGAAGAGAATCAATTGTGTAGTGAAAGCAGATGGCTATCTTTCCGCAATTTATTCCACCTCTAGTCAACAAAACTCAAACAGAACATCTACAGAATACCCTGTAAGCCACCTCAGGGGTGTGTGGCAGGGGGTGAGTAGTCACCAACATGCATTACACTATACCTTATTAAAGGTAGGTAGTGTAACAACGACTAATTATGCAGTAGCATAAATCGCTAATGCTTGTCACGAGGTGAAGCCTCACAAGCATGCGCTACTACACTACAGATATGCTCACAATGGTAGAGGGACCGTTAGTATATATATGTATTTTGCAACTACACAAATGAACACAGACTCAAGACCCATGTAGAAAACATGTACAGCGTGCTGTTAGTACTAGGTAACAGATAAGGATTCAAGTATCAGGGAGTACTACTACTACTAAGAGCTACACCACCTCTCGACAAACCTAGATAAAAGTCTCATTGGCCGCTGTTATGGTCCCTTATAGTTCGTGGGAAAAATGGCTTTTTAAATCTGTCCGTTCTGCAGTCTAGTTCCCTAATATTTTTCTCACGATCTGATCTACTTTAGTACGTCGGATTTCGTAAAATAAAAAAGAAGATAGTATAGCTTGATATTCAGTTATATCCATTGAATATACTTCAACGGAAAAACAGTTGAAATAAAATAAATTATAAATAAATATTCATTTTGGTCAATATTTCCATTATTTAACGGAAAGATTCACTCGTCATCCTCTAATAATGAAATAACACCCATCAAATGAATATATTCACACCCAAGATGTTTCGCATATAAAAATTGTTTTTCACCCAAGCAATTTCCAGTTGACTAAATCACGGGTTATAGCATGTGCACTGCATCAGTCACTGCACAGTGTGCACTGACTGATTGCTGTTGTTGACTGTTGATAAATTTAACATTATAACAGTGTGCAGCGACTGATACTCATGATATATTTTAATCCTTAAACTGTCTATCTTAATTCCAGTGAATCCGTAAAACCTATGTGATTGGCTCCCTTATCGTCCCAAAGTAACGGTATCTCATAAGCACATAAGAAATTCCGAGAAAGGGGCTTTCAAAATGATAAAGGCACTTTTCAGTACATTAATCCCTGCAACACCTTACAAAGAAAAATAATACACTAAGAAAAAAACAAGTTAAAAGGTAAAATTAAACTACACAAATATATAGGAATGCCCTAAAAACCTCAATCGGTTGTCGACGCGATAAAATAGAAAAAATCTACGTTAGTGCAGATAGTGATAACATTTTCAACCTCAAGATGGGATAAATGAAACCCATTTCACTTTTTTATAGGAAAATTGGAAACTGTATTTCAGTGCTTACACTTTTTGGTGGCGCATAAACAAGAGTCGTAATTCTACATACATATAAATACAGGAAATTGACAGAAATAAATATATTTTCAAGAGGCATTTGAAAATGATGTTTCCCAAGAAAGCCAAATACGGCTGCGACTATCCAGGTAGGATGATTTCTAGATGAGCCACTGCTTAACTGTTGATTAAATTACTAAAATCACAGAAAGGGTTGGAGCTTTAAAATATTTGGTGAAGAATTCATGGCAACACATGTAGAGATGCACCTAAGACACGACTTTCAAAGTAGATAAAAGTAGAGAGTAGGTACACGATGAGTGATATGATAACTCAACGCCACCACGTACCGAGAAGCGGATCAGAGAGCTTCTCAGAGAGAGTTCTCAGAATAAAATTCAATATTTCTTCATGCCAAGACTACGATAAAAATTAAGACATTCGGGGCAAAGGTGTTTCTGTCAATTCCTGTGGGTTCGGCCCGGGGTAAACCAGATGAGAATTCAACAGTGGATTATCGAGATTTCAGGGGTTTAAGGAGAAACAGAATCGTCTGGAAGGCATAAAAAAATCTTTTCCCATTCACTCTGCTTTTGAGGCCGAAACTTAACGAGGTGCAAAGGAGTTTCAAACAGTTTCGTTTCGTTCCCAGGAGTGGCGTTTCGACCCAGGCGTGGAAACTAGGGGGAGACGGCGGAGGGAGGGAGAGAGACAGAGATGAGGCATCGAAAGGAAGTGAAGAGCGGGATTATGAGGAGGAGAGATGAGCAGCACTGAAGGAGACCGACGAAGCGAGGAAAAGAAGGGATCTCGCCGATACTCCAAATTGCGCCAAAGTTGGAATGTGCAATGCTCCAGAAGCATCCGTCGGATAAGAGTTAACATTATTTTTATCGAGTCCAGCAGTCTTCCCTTTGCACACATTTGAGCCGACTTTCGTCATACTGACATTGATCCCCAGCTATTTTCCCCCGCAGTTCTCATTTCTTTCCTTCGCTGTTTCCTATTTAAACATACCCATCACTCCATTCCCTTTCGGGGTAGGCAAAGTCAAAGAATTTAGCTATCGCCGTAAGTCCTAGAAAACTAGCTCTATCGTAAATATTTCCTCCATAATGCCATATCCTTACGAACCACTTTCGCTTCTCTTACACTCATGCATTGCTTCGTACACGCTTTTTCATTATTAAGATTCCTATCATTCCTCCTTTATAGAGTCTCTGCAAGCACGTTCAGCCATGACTTTCACGGTCAACCTCATCCTCTGTCACACCGTTCATACTCCACTATCACATGTTCCCTTATTCCACTCTCGTCCGTTCTCTCGACATGGCCAAACCAACTAAGCTAACCACTCCCTTCATATATACGCACATTACTATGGCATCCGACCTACATTCTTTCATCGCCCACTAACACTATACATCCTACTTTTCCCGCACACACACTTCGCAGGAACTCCAACCCCTCTGCGTTTACCGTACTCTTATCCTTATCCTGACATACCCAGATTTCAATGCAGTATAATAACGTCGGGAGGTGAACACCATTGGATATTGTGATCTTCCATAGACAAACACTCATATATAGGTATATTCCACATGCTACCTACTAATTCCCTACTGGCATCTGCACACCTTATAATGTTTTCACCTAGCCTTAAATCTTTCGCAGACATTCGGCCAATATGCCCAGAATCTTCTACTTGTAGAATTACTTCACCATTTACCCTCATCATACAACCATTCTTCTCACTCTCCCTATCAAAAACTAAAACTTCGGTCTTTGAGGCATTTAACCCTCAAATCAATGATCCTCGTTGTTGTTCCATGGAATGTATCTAGGAGCCCATGAAATTCCAATGGAATATCTGACAGCACCACTCTATCATCTTCGTACAATAAAACTAACACTTTTACAACTATCTCCAACTATCATACCGACGTTATCCCTATCTCTCACACATGTATCCATATGAGAAGATTGAACATCCTCGGTGATATCACGCATCCCTGCCGTACGCCGTTTTACTTCCATCCAGTCCCTAATGACCCCATGAACACTTAACAACTGCCTTACAATTATCATACGTCGCCTTCATAGCATTCAATATCTGCTCATTGACTCCACAGTCCTTCAAAACCTTCCTCAGCTTATTTCCATTTACCCTCTCATATTCTTCCATCTCTAAATCCGCATAAATGCACATTATACTTTCTTTCAAACGTCCATGCATTTCTCTAGCGCTGGCTGAAGTGCGAACAGATGATCACCTCATCCCCTTCCAGACATTAACCCACACTGTACACCCCAGATTCAGTCAATAGTAATCTCTCTCACTCTTTCGAATGACATTTTACATATCACTTTCCCCGGAACACTCGACTAACTAATTTATCTATAATGTTTACATTAGGTCTTCCCACCCTTCCATTTGTGCAATGGAACTATCATCGCAATCTTCCAAACCGTTGGAATAACATTAGCTTTTAAACATAAATTATGCAAATTCACATTAGGGACTTAAGAGTCATTTACATCCACACTTCAGTATTACACTACATATCCCATCTACGCCTGCAGCCTTCCCATTTTTCAATATTCTCACTGCCGTAACCACCTCATTCTCACTAATTTCGTTGCCTATAATTATTGTACGATCCTTCAAAGTGCTTACTCCAACAGTCCCTGATGTTACTTTCATACCATACCACCATTTTTGTTCTTTATTGCATTAATTCCCCTGCCCTCGCCTTGCTTTCCCCATTTTTACCCATTCCCAAAATAACTTTTCATCGTATCAAAATCGAGCTAGGGCCCTTTCTAAAAGGACTTCCTAGAGACCCCGCTACCCACCACTCGGAGGTATGTGCGCCGTACTGAAACACCTGATTTGGAAAGTTCCTCATTCGCGAAAAAAATATTATGAGTGACTACTCCAGAATGAAGAGACAATAAGTGAGAAAAGCGACTCGCTCCTGCACTTTGGTACCGTTCTGCACCGTAATAATTATTATATATATCTCTGGTTAAATATTTTCGCGGCATGAAAACAAATTCTAATACATTCACCCATCCAAAGCGCTCACGGCATTTAACCGGCAGTCTGACGTAATATACAAAACCCAACCTCTTTAGTTAACATCAAGTTAACGAAAAGGCTACGTCATCTTGCGGTTGGCGTTGAACAAACATTGTAAAACCGGACCTTAAAGTGGACGCAGCGGCCACGGCATGTAAACAAAAGAGGAGAGTATCTCAACAAAAGAATAGTTTCAACTTATGCTACTGATGGAAGTCGAGCTTCACTGTGCGCATATATATTGTTGCTCAGTCATTTCGCAGCGCAATATGACTGCCGAGCTAGCAATTAATGGAGGTGTATGTCTAAGATGTTTCCAACGCAATTCCTGTCAGGCCCGAATTGTCCCCAAATCATCCGGTAGCAGCTGTAGAGCGCGCTAGTGATGTTTTGAGAGTAACGCACTAACCCCTTCCACTTTCGCTCTCGACGAGACATTCTTCCCCCTTCCCCCTCTGCCCCCCCCCCCCACATCTCCCCCACCCTATGAACGCTATACTGAGGGGAGGGCGGCGGCGGCAGCCCCTTTCTATGACCTTGACCTAGCCAAGGACGGTCAGGACGCCGCCTCCCTCTCAACCCCACAGAACAAACTCCATCCTCCAACACTCCTTTTAATCAATAAAAGGGAGACACGCGCAGGGTGATTGTAGAATACGATTAACAGATGGCTCTGCGGTCCCCGGGGGGGGGGGGGGAGTGCGCAAGATTTCCAGGAATACAAAGCATTAGACATTTTTTTCAGAAATCTCACCCCGTTGCGCTTAATTTCGCCTTCTATATCTTCTCCCCCACGCTTTCGGAGGCCAACTTGAAATTCTGAGGCGATGTATTTATTCGAACGAAGCGTCCTCTTGAAAGAAGCCAACAACGCTCCCCTCATTAAATCATTACATATCTGAATTGGGAATGAGAGAAGGAAGTGGAAGGACGGCACAGTGGCAACAAGTCTCGCTGCTGAGAATAAATTCGATTGCTTCGACAAGGGAATTCCATCTCTTTTTCGATCAGCGCGATGAAGTCATTTGCGGAGTGATCGTCGAGGTATCAAAAAACCTTTTGAATGCCATCACTGTCAATTGTGACGTATCAGTTTTTAAGAGCCGAGAAAATGTCTTATGTCAACGCCCCTGATGACTTTAAGAAGAGAGCTATGTGGGCCTTGCTATCGAGCTCTTGCCTATGAGTGAGATTAATTTCACTCTCGAGCTCTTGCCTATGAGTGGAAGTAATTGCACTCTCGAGTCCATGCCTATAAATGAGAGTAATTTTTCACTCTCGAGCTCTTGCCTATGAGTGTAAGTAATTGATCTCTCGAGCTCATGCCTATGAGTGGGAGTGATTTCACTCTAGAGGTCTTGCCTAGAAGTGAGATGAATTTCACTCTCGAGGACTTGCCAATGAATGAGAGTTAATTTCACTCACGAGCAATTGCCTATGAGTGGGAGTAATTGCACTCTCGAGCTCTTGCCTATGAGTGAGGGTTAAAGCACTCTCGAGCTCTTTAATATGAGTGAGAGTAATTTCACTCTCGAGCTCTTGCCTATAAGTGAGATTAATTACACTCTCGAGCTCTTTCCTGTGAGTGGGAGTAATTTCACTCTCGAGCTCATGCTTATGAGTGAGGGTTAAAGCACTCTCGAGCTCTTTAATATGAGTGAGAGTAATTTCACTCTCGAGCTCTTTAATATGAGTGAGATTAATTACACTCTCGAGCTCTTTCCTGTGAGTGGGAGTAATTTCACTCTCGAGCTCATGCTTATGAGTGAGGGTTAAAGCACTCTCGAGCTCTTTAATATGAGTGAGAGTAATTTCACTCTCGAGCTATTGCCTATGAGTGAGATTAATTACACTCTCGAGCTCTTTCCTGTGAGTGGGAGTAATTTCACTCTCGAGCTCATGCTTATGAGTGAGATTTATTTCACTCTTGAGCTCTTACCTATGAGTGATAGTAATTTCACTCTCGACCTGTTTCCAATGAGTGAGAAGAATTTCACTCTCGAAGTCTTTCCTATGAATGAGAGTTAATTCACTCTCGAGCTCTTGCCTATGAGAGAGATGAATTAAACTCTCGAGCTTTTGCCAATGAGTGGGAGTAATTTCACTCTCGAGCTCTTTCCTATGAGTGGCAGTAATTTCACTCTCAAGCTCTTGCCTATGAGTGAGAGTTAATTCACCCTCGAGCTCTTGCCTATGAGTGCGATTATTTCACTCTCGAGCTCTTGCCTATGAGTGGGAGTAACTTTACTCTCGAGCACTTTCATATGAATGGAAGTAATTTCAATCTCGAGGTCATGCTTATGAGTGAGAGTAAATTCACTCTCGTGCTCATCGCTATGAGTTAGATTAATTTAACTCTCTAGCTCTTGCCTATGAGTGGGAGTAAATGAACTCTCGAGCTCTTGCCTATAAGTGAGATTAATTTCACTCTCGAGCTCTTTCCTATGAATTTGAGTTATTTCACTCTCGAGCTCTTGCCTATGAATTTGAGTTTTTTCACTCTCGAGCTCTTGCCTATGAAAGAGATTTAATTCACTCTCCAGCTCTTGCCTATGAGTGAGATTAATTTCACTCTCAAGCTCTTTCCTATGAAAGGGAGTAATTTCACTCTCGAGTTCTTGCCTATGAGTGAGAGTGAATTCACTCTGGAGCTCTTGCTTATGAGTGAGAGTAATTTCACTCTTGAGCTCTTGCCTTTGAGTGGGAGATATTGCACTCTCAAGCTCCTGCCTATGAGTTTGAGTTATTCACTCTCGAGGTCTTTCCTATGAATGAGAGTTAATTCACTCGCGAGCTCTTGCCTATAAGTAGGATTAATTTAACTCTCGAGCTCTTGCCTATGAATGAGAGTTATTTCACTCTCGAGCTGTTTCCTTTGAGTGAAAGTAATATCACTCTCGAACTCTTGCCTATGAGTGAGAGTTAATTCACTCTCGTGCTCTTGCCTATGAGTGATATTAATTTCACTCTGGAGCTCAAGCCTATGAGAGTCAATAATGCACTCTCGAGCTCTAGCCTATTGGTGAGATTAATTTCACTCTCGAGCGCTTGCATATGAGTGGGAGTATTTGCACTCTCGAGGTCTTGCCTATGAGCAATATATATTTATCGCTCGACCTCTTGCCTATGAGTGGGAGTAATTTCACTCGCGACCTCTTGACTATGAGTGAGAGTAATTCACTTTCGAGCTCATGCCAATGAGTGACATTAATTTCACTCTCGAGCTCTTGCCTATGAGTGAGTTAAATTTCACTCTCGAGGTCTTTCCTATGAATGAGAGTTAATTCACTCGCGAGCTCTTGCCTATGAGTGAGATTATTTTTACTCTCGAGCTTTTGCCAATGAGTGGGAGTAATTGCAACTTTTGAGGTCTTGCCTATGCGTCAAATGAATTTAAATCTCGAGCTCTTATCTATGAGTGGGAGTAATTTCACTCTCGAGCTCTTGCCTATGAATCAGAGTTAATTATCTGTCGAGCTCTTGCCTATGAATGAGAGGAATTGCATTCTCGAGTTCTTGCTATGAGTGTGATGAATTAATCTCTCGAGGTCTTGACTATGAGTGGGAGGATTTTCACCCTCGAGCTCTAGCCTATTATTGAGAGTATTTCACTCTCGACCTCTTTCCTATGAGTGAGATGAATTTCACTCATAAAGTCTTTCCTATGAGTGAGATTAATTTCACTCTCGAGCTCTTGCCTATGAGTGGGAGTAATTGCACTCTCGAGAACTTGCCTATGAGTGAGATTAACTTCACTCTTGAGCTCTTGCGTATGAGTTTGAGTTATTTCACTCTCGATCTCTTGCCTATGAGTGAGAGTAATTTCACACTCGAGCTCTTGCCTATGAATTTGAGTTATTTCACTCTCGAGGTCTTGCCTATGAAAGAGAGTTAATTAACTCTCCAGCTCTTGCCTATGAGTGAGATTAATTTCACTCTCCAGCTCTTTCCTATGAAAGGGAGTAATTTCACTCTCGAGTTCTTTTCTATGAGTGAGAGTGAATTCATTCTGGAGCTCTTGCCTATGAGGGAGAGTAATTTCACTCTCGAGCTTTAGCCTATGAGAGGGAGTTTATTCACTCGCGAGCTCTTGCCTATGAGTGGAAGTAACTGCACTCTCGAGGTCTTGCCTATGAGTGAGATGAATTTAACTCTCGCGTTCTTGCCTATGAGTGGGAGTTATTTCACTCTCGAGCTCTTTCCTATGAGTGGGAGTAATTTCACTCTCAGGCTCTTGCCTATGAGTGAGAGTTAATTCACTCTCGAGCTCTTGCCTGAGAGTGAGATTAATTTCACTCCCGAGCTCTTGCCTATGAATGAGAGTTAATTTTACTCTCGAGCTCATGCTTATGAGTGAGATTACATTCACTCTCAAGCTCTTGCCTATGAGTGAGATTAATTTCACTCTCGAGCTCTTGCCTAGAGTGGTAGTAATTTCACTCTCGAGCTCTTGCCTATGAATGAGATTTAAATCACTCTTTATCTCTTGCCTATGAATGAGAGTTAATTTCACTCTCGAGCTCTTGCCTATGAGTGCGAGAAATTGTACTCTCGAGCTCTTGCCTATGAGTGCGAGAAATTGTACTCTTGAGCTCTTGCCTATGAGTGAGATTAATTTCACTCTCGAGCTCTTGCCTATGAGTGGGAATTATTTCACTCTCGAGCTCTTGCCTATGAGTGAGATTAGATTGACTCTCGAGCTCTTGCCTATGAGTGAGAGTAATTTCACTCACGAGCTTTTGCCTATGAGTGAGATTAATTTTACTCTCGAGCTCTTGCTTATGAGTGGGAGTAAATTCACTATTGAGCTCTTGCCTATGAGTGAGAGTTAATTTACTCTCGAGCTCTTGCCTATGAGTGAGAGAAATTTCACTCTCGACCTCTTTCCCATGAGTGAGATGAATTTCACTCTCTAGATCTTTCCTATGGGTGAGAGTGATTTCACTTTTGACCTCTAGCCTATGAGTGAGATTAATTTCACTCTCGAGCGCTTGCATATGAGTGGGAGTATTTGCACTCTCGAGGTCTTGCCTATGAGTAATATATATTTATCGCTCGACCTCTTGCCTATGAGTGGGAGTAATTTCACTCTCGAGCTCTTGACTATGAGTGAGAGTAATTCACTTTCGAGCTCATGCCAATGAGTGAGATTAATTTCACTCTCGAGCGCTTGCATATGAGTGGGAGTATTTGCACTCTCGAGGTCTTGCCTATGAGCAATATATATTTATCGCTCGACCTCTTGCCTATGAGTGGGAGTAATTTCACTCTCGAGCTCTTGACTATGAGTGAGAGTAATTCACTCGCGAGCTCTTGCCTATGAGTGAGATTATTTTTACTCTCGAGCTTTTGCCAATGAGTGGGAGTAATTGCAACTTTTTAGGTCTTGCCTATGCGTCAAATGAATTTAAATCTCGAGCTCTTATCTATGAGTGGGAGTAATTTCACTCTCGAGCTCTTGCCTATGAATCAGAGTTAATTATCTGTCGAGCTCTTGCCTATGAATGAGAGGAATTGCATTCTCGAGGTCTTGCCTATGAGTGTGATGAATTAATCTCTCGAGGTCTTGACTATGAGTGGGAGGATTTTCACCCTCGAGCTCTAGCCTATTATTGAGAGTATTTCACTCTCGACCTCTTTCCTATGAGTGAGATGAATTTCACTCATAAAGTCTTTCCTATGAGTGAGATTAATTTCACTCATAAAGTCTTTCCTATGAATGAGATTAATTTCACTCTCGAGCTCTTGCCTATGAGTGGGAGTAATTGCACTCTCGAGAACTTGCCTATGAGTGAGATTAACTTCACTCTTGAGCTCTTGCGTATGAGTTTGAGTTATTTCACTCTCGATCTCTTGCCTATGAGTGAGAGTAATTTCACACTCGAGCTCTTGCCTATTAGTGGGAGTAATTTCACTCTCGAGCTCTTTGCTATAAGTGAGAGTTAATTCACTCTCGAGCTCTTGCCTATGAATGAGAGTTAATTTCACTCTCGAGCTCTTGCCTCTGAGTGCGAGTAATTTCACCTTCGAAGTCTCTCGCCTATGAGTGACATTAATTTCACTATAGAGCTCTTGCTATGAGTAAGAGTTAATTCACTCTCGAGCTCTTGCCTATGAATGAGAGTTAATTTTACTCTCGAGCTAATGCTTATGAGTGTGATTAGATTCACTCTCAAGCTCTTGCCTATGAGTAAAATTAATTTCACTCAAGTGCTTTTGCCTAGAGTAATAGTAATTTCCTTCTCAAGCTCTTGCCTATGAATGAGATTTAATTCACTCTCGATCTCTTGCCTATGAATGAGAGTTAATTACACTCACGAGTTCTTGCCTATCAGTGACATTAATTTCAATCTCGAGCTCTTGCCTATGAATGGGAGTAACTTCACCCTCAAGCTCTTTCCTATGAGTGGAAGTAATTTCACTCTCTAGTTCTTGCCTATGAAGGATAGTTAATTCACTCTCGTGCTCTTGCCTATGAGTGAGATGAATTAATCTCTCGAGGTCTACACTATGAGTGGGAGTACTTCACTCTCGAGCCCTTTCCTATAAGTGGGAGTAATTTCACTCTCGAGCTTTAGCCTATGAGAGAGAGTTTATTCACTCGCGAGCTCTTGCCTATGAGTGAAAGTAACTGCATTCTCGAGGTCTTGCCTATGAGTGAGATGAATTTAACTCTCGAGTTCTTGCCTATGAGTGGGAGTTATTTCACCATCGAGCTCTTTCCTATGAGTGGGAGTAATTTCACTCTAAGGCTCTTGCCTATGAGTGAGATTAATTTCACTCCCGAGCTCTTGCCTATGAATGAGAGTTAATTTTACTCTCGAGCTCATGCTTATGAGTGAGATTACATTCACTCTCAAGCTCTTGCCTATGAGTGAGATTAATTTCACTCTCGAGCTCTTGCTTTGAGTGGTAGTAATTTCACTCTCGAACTCTTGCCTATGAATGAGATTTAAATCACTCTTTATCTCTTGCCTATGAATGAGAGTTAATTTCACTCTCGAGCTCTTGCCTATGAGTGCGAGAAATTGTACTCTCGAGCTCTTGCCTATGAGTGCGAGAAATTGTACTCTTGAGCTCTTGCCTATGAGTGAGATTAATTTCACTCTCGAGCTCTTGCCTATGAGTGGGAATTATTTCACTCTCGAGCTCTTGCCTATGAGTGAGATTAGATTGACTCTCGAGCTCTTGCCTATCAGTGAGAGTAATTTCACTCACGAGCTTTTGCCTATGAGTGAGATTAATTTTTCTCTCGAGCTCTTGCTTATGAGTGGGAGTAAATTCACTATTGGGCTCTTGCCTATGAGTGAGAGTTAATTTACTCTCGAGCTCTTGCCTATGAGTGAGAGAAATTTCACTCTCGACCTCTTTCCCATGAGTGAGATGAATTTCACTCTCTAGATCTTTCCTATGGGTGAGAGTGATTTCACTTTTGACCTCTAGCCTATGAGTGAGATTAATTTCACTCTCGAGCGCTTGCATATGAGTGGGAGTATTTGCACTCTCGAGGTCTTGCCTATGAGTAATATATATTTATCGCTCGACCTCTTGCCTATGAGTGGGAGTAATTTCACTCTCGAGCTCTTGACTATGAGTGAGAGTAATTCACTTTCGAGCTCATGGCAATGAGTGAGATTAAATTCACTCTCGAGCGCTTGCATATGAGTGGGAGTATTTGCACTCTCGAGGTCTTGCCTATGAGCAATATATATTTATCGCTCGACCTCTTGCCTATGAGTGGGAGTAATTTCACTCTCGAGCTCTTGACTATGAGTGAGAGTAATTCACTTTCGAGCTCATGCCAATGAGTGACATTAATTTCACTCTCGAGCTCTTGCCTATGAGTGAGTTAAATTTCACTCTCGAGGTCTTTCCTATGAATGAGAGTTAATTCACTCGCGAGCTCTTGCCTATGAGTGACATTATTTTTACTCTCGAGCTTTTGCCAATGCGTGGGAGTAATTGCAACTTTTGAGGTCTTGCCTATGCGTCAAATGAATTTAAATCTCGAGCTCTTATCTATGAGTGGGAGTAATTTCACTCTCGAGCTCTTGCCTATGAATCAGAGTTAATTATCTGTCGAGCTCTTGCCTATGAATGAGAGGAATTGCATTTTCGAGGTCTTGCCTATGAGTGTGATGAATTAATCTCTCGAGGTCTTGACTATGAGTGGGAGGATTTTCACCCTCGAGCTCTAGCCTATTATTGAGAGTATTTCACTCTCGACCTCTTTCCTATGAGTGAGATGAATTTCACTCATAAAGTCTTTCCTATGAGTGAGATTAATTTCACTCTCGAGCTCTTGCCTATGAGTGGGAGTAATTGCACTCTCGAGAACTTGCCTATGAGTGAGATTAACTTCACTCTTGAGCTCTTGCGTATGAGTTTGAGTTATTTCACTCTCGAGCTCTTGCCTATGAGTGAGAGTAATTTCACACTCGAGCTCTTGCCTATGAATTTGAGTTATTTCACTCTCGAGGTCTTGCCTATGAAAGAGAGTTAATTAACTCTCCAGCTCTTGCCTATGAGTGAGATTAATTTCACTCTCCAGCTCTTTCCTATGAAAGGGAGTAATTTCACTCTCGAGTTCTTTCCTATGAGTGAGAGTGAATTCATTCTGGAGCTCTTTCCTATGAGGGAGAGTAATTTCACTCTCGAGGTCTTGCCTTTGATTGGGATAAATTGCACTCTCAAGATCCTGCGTATGAGTTTGAGTTATTCACTCTCGAGCTCTTGCCTATTAATGAGAGTTAATTCACTCTCGACCTCTTTCATATGAGTGAGATAAATTTCACTCTCGAGGTCTTTCCTATGTATGAGAGTTAATTCACTCGCGAGCTCTTGCAGATGAGTAAGATTTATTTCACTCTCGAGCTCTTGCCTATGAATGGGAGTAATTTCACTCTCGAGTTGTTTCCTTTGAGTGAAAGTAATATCACTCTCGAACTCTTGCCTATGAGTGAGAGTTAATTCACTCTCGTGCTCTTGCCTATGAGTGATTTTAATTTCACTCTGGAGCTCAAGCCTATGAGTTGCAGTAAATGCACTCTCGAGCTCTAGCCTATAAGTGGGAGTATTTTCACTCTCGAGCTTTAGCCTATGAGAGAGAGTTAATTCACTCGCGAGCTCTTGCCTATGAGTGAGATTAATTTCATTCTCGAGATCTTGCCTATGAGTGAGAGTAACTGCACCCTCGAGGTCTTGCCTATGAGTGAGATGAATTTAACTATCGAGTTCTTTGCTATGAGTAAGAGTTAATTCACTCTCGAGCTCTTGCCTATGAATGAGAGTTAATTTTACTCTCGAGCTCATGCTTATGACTGAGATAAACATTCACTCTAAAGCTCTTGCCTATGAGTGAGAGTAATTTCACTCAAGTGCTTTTTCTTATGAATGAGATTAATTTCAATCTCGAGCTCTTGCCCTGAGTGGTAGTAATTTCACTCTCGAGCTCTTGCCTATGAATGAGATTTAATTCACTCTCGATCTCTTGCCTATGAATGAGAGTTAATTTCACCTTCGAGCTCTTGCCTAAGAGTGAGATTAATTTCACTCTCGAGCTCTTGACTATGTGTGGGAATAATTTCACTCTATAGGTTTTGCCTATGAAGGATAGTTAATTAACTCTCGTGCTCTTGCCTATGTGTGAAATGAATTTCACTCTCGAGGTCTATACTATGAGTGGGAGTTAGTTCCCTCTCGTGCTCTTTCCTATAAGTGGAAATAATTTCACTCTCGAGCTTTAGCCTATGAGTGAGAGTTTATTTACTCGCGAGCTATTGCTTATGAGCGAGATTAAGTTCACTCTCTAGCTCTTGCCTATGAGTGGGATAATTTCACTCGCGAGCTCTTGCCTATGAGTGAGAGTAACTCACTCTCGAGCTCATGCCTATGAGTGAGATTAATTTCACTCTTGAGCTCTTACCTATGAGTGATAGTAATTTCACTCTCGACCTTTTTCCAATGAGTGAGATGTATTTCACTCTCAAAGTCCTTCCTATGAGTGAGAGTTAATTCATTCACGAGCTCTTGCCTATGAGTGAGATGAATTAAACTCTCGAGCGCTTGCCTATGAGTGGGAGTAATTTCACTCTCGAGCTCTTTCCTATGAGTGGGAGTAATTTCAGTCTCGAGGTCTTGCCTATGAGTGAGAGTTAATTCACTCGCGAGCTCTTGCCCTTGAATGGGAGTATATTTATTATCGAGCTCTATCCTATGTGAGGAAGTAATTTCACTCTCGAGGTCATGCCTTTGAGTGAGAGTAAATTTACTCTCGTGCTCTATCCTATGAGTTAGATTAATTTCACTATCGAGCTCTTGCCTATGAGTGGGAGTAAATGAACTCTCGAGCTCTTGCCTATGAGTGAGATTAATTTCACTCGCGAACTTTTGCCTATGAGTGGGAGTAATTTCACTCTCGAGCTCATGCCTATGAATGAGAGTTAATTATCTGTCGAGCTCTTGGCTATGAGTGAGATCAATTTCACTCACAAAGTCTTTCCTATGAGTGGGAATTATTTCACTCTCGAGCTTTTGCATATGAGTTTGAGTTATTTCACTTTCGAGCTGTTGCCTATGAGTGAGAGTAATTTCACTCTCGAGCTCTTGCCTATGAGTTTCAGTTATTTCACTCTCCAGCTCTTGCCTATGAGTGAGATTAATTTCACTCTCAAGCTTTTTCCTATGAAAGGGAGTAATTTCACTCTCGAGTTCTTGCCTATGAGTGAGAGTGAATTCACTCTGGAGTTCTTGCCTATGAGTGAGAGTAATTTCACACTCGAGCTCCTGCCTTTGAGTGGGAGAAATTGCACTCTCAAGCTCCTGCCTATGAGTTTGAGTTATTCACTCTCGAGCTCTTGCCTATGAATGAGAGTTAATTCACTCTCGACCTCTTTCCTATGAGTGAGATAAATTTCACTCTCGAGGTCTTTCCTATCCTATTTCATTCTCGAGCTCTTGCCTCTGAGTGAGAGTTAATTCACTCTCGAGCTCTTGGCTATGAGTGAGATTAATTTTACTCTTGAGCTCTTGCCTATGAGTGTGAGTAAATTTACTCTCGAGCTCATGCCTATGAGTGGGAGTAATTGCACTTTCGAGCTCTTGCCTATGAGTGGGAGTAATTGCACTCTCGAGCTCTTTTCTATGAATGGGAGTAATTGCACTCTCGAGCTCTTGCCTATGAGTGGGAGTAATTGCACTTTTGAGCTCTTGTCTATGAGTGGGAGTAATTGCACTTTCGAGCTCTGACCTATGGGTGAGAGTAATTTCACTCTCGAGCTCTTTGCTATGAGTGAGAGTTAATTCACTCTCGAGCTCTTGCCTATGAGTGGGAGTACTTACACTCTTGCGCTCTTGCCTATGAAAGAGATTAATTTCACTCTCGAGCTCTTGCCTATGAGTGAGAGTTAATTTACTCTCGAGCTCTTGGCTATGAGTTAGAGTTAATTTACTCTCTATCTCTGACCTATGGGTGAGAGTAATTTCACTCTCGAGCTCTTGCCTATGAGTGGGAGTAATTGCACTCTCGCGCTCTTGCCTATGAGTGGTAGTAATTCCACTCTCGAGCTCTTGTTAATGAGTGGGAGTAATTTCACTCTCCAGCTCTTGCCTATGAGTGGGTGTAATTTCACTCTCTAGCTCTTGCCTTTGAGTGGCAGTAATTTTACTCTCGCACTCTTGCCTATGAGTGAGAGTTAATTCACTCTTGATCTCTTGCCTATGAGTGGGAGTTATTTCAGTCTCGAGCTCTTGCCTATGAGTGGGAGTAATTTCACTCTCGAGCTCTTGCCTATGAGTGGGAGGAATTGCACTCTCTAGCTCTTGCGTATGAGTGGGAGTAATTGCACTCTTGAGTTTTTCCTATGAGTTGGAGTAATTGCACTCTCGAACTCTTGCCTCTGAGTTAGAGTTAATTTACTCTCTATCTCTGACCTATGGGTGAGAGTAATTTCACTCTCGAGCTCTTGCCTATGAGTGGGAGTAATTGCACTCTCGCGCTCTTGCCTATGAGTGGGAGTAATTGCACTCTCGCGCTCTTGCCTATGAGTGGTAGTAATTGCACTCTCGAGCTCTTGCCTATGAGTGGGAGTAATTTCACTCTCGCGCTCTTGCCTATGAATGAGAGTTAATTCACTCTCGAGCTCTTGCCTATGAGTGGGAGTAATTGCACTCTCGAGCTCCTACCTTTGAGTGGGATTAGTTGCACTCTCGAATTCTTGCCTATGAGCCGAAAGTCGACCTATTCATGGGAAAGAAATCACGAGTCATCGTTGACTGTCGTGCAGCTCTTTCCTCACTGAATTCTAGAACATTCGTTTTTCTGTTTCGCGATGTCATTTTTCGTTCTCTCTCGTCTACATACAAGGTGCACGAGCTGCCCCAAGGGCGAGATTTTGGGTGCCCAGACTTGCGCCTATAAAACGGCGTCCTCCCCTTCCCTATCGGAGAAATCCAATATACCTTTGAAAGGGTTCTGCAAATTTTTCGGTGTGTTATTGCGCCCCACGACATATATCTAATGTAACCTCCTCAAGTTGCGTTGATTTGAATTGATACGCCACGTTGGCACCTACTTACTTTCACTCCTACACTCCATCCCACACAGATCCATTTCACATTCTTTTAAGACCCTCTCAACCTTAACCCTATATGTACCTCCTACTTATGACCTCAAAACTCTTCTAAGATTACCCATACTCTCTGTAGTTAGCCAATGCCAATCCTGGCATACCCAAGTTTCACTGCTATAAAATAAACTAGAAAGGAGTGCACTTTCCTACACCGTTTACATGTTTACATTATTAGACATGCATTCAGTCTCATTTATAAATTCCACGCGCAGTCTGCGATCCAGCGTTCGCACGGCTCAAGTATCCTTTCGTCGCTCTCAAGCACTGGTACATACACCAAATAGTCAACTCGATCTATTATTTCACCATTCACCCTCATAATACAATCAGCCTCACTATTCTCCTTGTAGAACAAGGCAATCTTTTTATTATGATGGGGACAACTTACATTCATATACATTTATTTAATATTTTTTAATATTAAATAAATGTAAAATAATTAATGATAATTTTACATTCATTCTTCTTAGCCTTACCTTTATTCAAATGCATGAACATTTGATGAACAATTATTGGATGAACATGCTATAACCATGTTCATCCAATCAGGAGGGACAGCAAAGGCTTTTAAGCATAACTAGCGCATCTTTCCACTAAATCCTAGTCTTCCGTTATGCCACACCTAAGATGGTCAATTTTTTTCAATAATTGAGTATCTTACACACAGAAACGATAAGAAATGTTCACCTACACTTCCATATTTTACTAAATATTCCATATTTAGTAAAATATGGAAGCCTGCATCCTTTCTATTTTTCCATATTATTACTCTATATATATATATATATATATATATATATATATATATATATATATATATATATATATATATATATAATAAATATACACGAATATACATATACTTTTAAAACACATTCACACGAAAATTAAAAGGACACTCACAGAATAATTTGCGGACGTTTCGACAGGCAAGCCGCCATCGTCAACGACAAGAGACTAACTCCTTAGATTCTAATTCCTAAATTCGTAGAAGGAAATCGATTGATAAAATTAGAAACGTCATTTATTCAGCCATCCGATAAAAAATCCCAGCCCTATATTGAGTAAAATTAATTTTAAAAACAAATAAATGAAACCACTGCACCGAACCCAATGCTTAGCATGAACCACCAGGGGGGACCTTCAGGGGGCCTTTTGGGGCCCTTAGGGATTTTTAGTATAGCATATGTTACAACCACATATGTTTTCTATCTGCATGCCAACTTTCAGCTCAATCGGTTCAGTAGTTTTTGCGTGATGGAGCAACAGACAGACATACACCATTACATGTTTATATATATTAGTAAGGATCACACCCTTAACCCTGAAAAAATAGGGTTTTGGTTAATTGAACCCTACAGTGTTTGTTGTCTACCAGTAGCAAACATGTGTCCCAAATTTCATCAAAATCGATCGTGTGGTTTAGGAGGAGATGTGGAACATACATTGACTTATATATATATAACGAGCGGAAGGTACCCGTTGAAATTCAACGGGTGTGAAAAACGTTAAACTGATTGTATAAGAAATCCGCAAAGCCTGAAGAAAAACTGTATGCGTGGTCATTCGAGGAGTACGTAACCTATCTTGTATGGTGTGTTCGTTGTAGTAGACACGCTGACCGTTTTCCAGGTGCACGGAGTGACTATTGGTCCACTTTCGTGCACGGGAAACCCAAAAATCGGCCATACAGACTCATTACTACTTAAATAGCAAAGGTTGACAGATGGTCACCTCGTCCCTACGGTTCTCTTGAGCCGTATTCTGAGTGATTAACAGCTTGATCGCTTCCCTTGTGTACATACATATATTTGCATTCCATGACTTAATTCAGTTGCACTATTCAACGTTGATATTTGCGTTGAGTATATTAATCAGGATTGGACAGAAGGGTACAATCCAGCGGTTGACAACGTCAAGAGGAGTAATGGCAGCAGAAGCCATGTTTTTTTGACCTATGAATCCTCCCATCACCCGGACTGCGCCTTCAGCATAGCCATAATCATTGGTTTCGGTTGCTAAATAAAAAATCTATGGTGATTCTTAGTGCACTTGTCGATTTTCATGCACGGATGTCGTTAATTGCGCAGAATTTCCGTTCTTCATTCGAGTAAGAAGCATGTAGTGACGTCATTATAATTTCCGCCATATTAAAACAGATAGAAGTTTTGGAACAGCTAGGTCTATATTTGAACCAGATTTATATTTGATTACCTGACCGTAGGTTGGGTTGGGTTGAAATTTGTGCAGATCTTAGCGTAACCCGAGAAACACCACGGAGAGATTCTCATGAGATCGCTGGTAGGCATGTCTTTGACCATCCAAGGCTAACCTTTGTCGTTTTTCTTTCAAGGGCTCATTTTCTCGCAAATAAGATATTCATTTTGCTTTAGAAGATTTTTTCGAAAGGTTACTCTTTTTTCTATTAGGCATGTTGATGGATATATTTTTAAGTCCAAGGAACGGAAACACAGCTGCAAGTGAGAGTCTAGAATAGCCAACTCGATGATTGAGTGAATGTACCTAAGGTAACTGCACTTTAACACTTTTAAACATATAAGTAACTCGTGACGTTAATGATGTGGGAATTGGTCTAAAAAACAGTTCGCAATCGTAATGAGAGGCAGACGGTTTCACTACGTGTAATATATCTGAGTATTAAACGATAATAAACAACGCCGTGTTTGTTGTAGAAACAGAGGAATTATTACCATTGATATTCGCTGCACGTAAATATTCTTGCACATATAATTGTATGTGTAATCAATTAATTTCCTTTATGTGTATTGTTTACTACGTAAGTGTTCTCTCTTATACATATCCCTTTGAGAGCAACTTTGAAAAAGACGTTGAAAAGTATACTTGTTGTAAATATGCATTGAATTTATCGATTACCCCCCGAGGCAATCTATCAAGGGCCCTTGGGACTCTGGGCCCTTCTTATACGGATTTTCCTTTTACGTACAATCATGGACCTGCAGGAGAACGTGATATTTTAATGCTATAGGCGTGATTATTCTCTGAAAATCAAATCTATGGCTGTCAAGGAAATATGTTATTGTTGATTTCAGAGAAAAAGGTGAGATTTTTCAGCTGAAAACATGAAGTTCAGACAAATACGGAGCGTAGAAGAAAATCGATTGATAAAATTAGAAACTTCATTTATTCAGCCATCCGATAAAAGAAATTTTAGCCCTCTATCTTGAGTGAAAGTACTTTTAATAAGCAAAAAATTAAACCACTTCACCGAACTCAATGCTTGCCATGGACCACCAGGGGGGACCTTCAGGGGGCGTTTGGAGACCCTGAGGGCTTTTTGATAGTATATGTTACAACCAGATATGTTTTCTATCTGCATGCCAAATGTCAGCTCAATAGGTTCAGTAGTTTTTGCGTGATGGATCAATAGACAGACAGACATCATTACATTTATATATATATTAGTAAGGATCACACCCCTAACCCTTAAAAAAAGGGTTTTGGTTAATTGAACCCTACAGTGTTTGTTGTCTACCAGTAACAAACATGTGTTCCAAATTTCATCAAAATCGGTCCAGTGGTTTAGGAGGAGATATGGAACATACCCACCCACATACATACATTGACTTTTATATATATAAAGATAAAGATTACTATTTTAAATATTTATACGACTAACATTTTCAGTAGTAAACTACTAGATGTCCAAAATAACCACTAGAGTAATTTAATAGTTTTAAAAAATAGTTCTTAGTAGTATTTTTTCCTAAGCGTTAGTTTATTGAGTATTCCGAGGAAGGGTTAAGTAAAATATCTATCGAAATAGTGAGAAAGACAACATATGACAGAATCTAGGGTGCTCTACTATACGCCGATGGTGTTGTGTTGCTGCCTGAGAGACCGAAATTACAGGCGCTACTGGATAACCTCTACGAAGCCACGGAGAGTAAGTTGTCCTCATCATAATAAAAGGTTGCCTTGTTCGACAAGGAGAATGGTGAGGCTGATTGTATTATGAGAGTGAATGGTGAAATAATAGATCTAGTTGACTATTTTGTGTATGTACGAGGGCTTGAGAGCGACGAAAGGATACTTGAGCCGTGCGAACGCTGGATCGCAGACTGCGCGTGGAATTTATAAATGAGACTGAATGCATGTCTAATGATGTAAACATGTAAACGGTGTAGGAAAGTGCACTCCTTTCTAGTTTATTTTATAGCAGTGAAACTTGGGTATGCCAGGATTGGCATTGGCTAACTACAGAGAGTATGGGATATCTTAGAAGAGTTTTGAGGTCATAAGTAGGAGGTACATATAGGGTTAAGGTTGAGAGGGTCTTAAAAGAATGTGAAATGGATCTGTGTGGGATGGAGTGTAGGAGTGAAAGTAAGTAGGTGCCAACGTGGCGTATCAATTCAAATCAACGCAACTTGAGGAGGTTACATTAGATATATGTCGTGGGGCGCATAACGCACCGAAGAATTTGCAGAACCCTTTCAAAGGTATATTGGATTTCTCAATATATTTTTATATAATATTCAAACATAATAGTAACAATATATAATTGAATTATTAAAAAAGATGTCATGAAGAAGATTCATTAAAATATTATTACTGTCATCACGATTTCCTTATCTCTCATTTGTACTTCGCGAATGACAGTTTCCCCATTCTCATTCGTAAGGTTCACCTCCGCCTCATCGTAGACTGCACTTTCATTACTTAATAAACCTTCGAAATACTCCCTCGAACAGTCCCTGACAATGCATTTACCCCCCACACCATTTCGCCACTTATGTCCTTCATTGCATTCAATATTCTGCCCTACTCTAGCTTTTCTGATTATTAGCTGAAGACATACTTTAATTTCAACTACAACCTTTATAAACAAACCAATGGAACGCAATGAGTGACCTTGCTTCATCCCCAACATATTTATACACAACTTCGAAAACGAGATTAAGACCACGTTCAACTACTTTCCTAGAACATGGATTCAATAAGTAGACGACCAGTCCAGTGCAACTCCCCCACCCCGGTAATGCTAGTCTATGTCGCTCTTACTGACACCCTGCGATGGTTTCAAGGGGTAGGTGGCGGCACTTATGCTTGCACTCATTCAAGGTCCTTCTACCTTTGGGTATAGCGATCTTGCCCTCACACCATTAGTAGTGTATATGGTCAGGCCCGGCTTAAGGACCGGGCAACACGGGCAACTGCCCGGGGCGCCGCCGAAAAGAAAGGGGCGCCGTGAGTGTGAAAAAAATATTTTTTAATGCAACGTTTAACTGGTGAATAGGTTTGATAAGCGGGGAGGGGGGGCGCCGGAGTACTCTCCCGCCCGGGTTAAAATTTTGTTTTAATCCGGCCCTGTGTATGGTTGAGACATTGTCGAAGAGGTTTTTAATGGATAGTGATAGCTTATACATATAGAATCAAGTACTTAAGCAGTGTACATACAATTCACTATTTCTGTTATGTGACAGGAATGCGTGGAAAAGTGATGATCTACGAACTTCACATTAACTGTCTCATCACGTATCGTCTGCTAGGCTTTCAGTTGATCAATCAGCGATATTAATGAAGGACAACATATACACAACTCAATATTAATGGATGCTGATAAATTGTTTCATTGGCATATTGGGGGAATTTAGTTTCCTGAGTTATAAACACGCTATGCTGATTCAAGGAGAGATAAATCTTCAATGCAATTGTATTGAACGTTAGACTGGAAGTAATAGCATGTTTTAAGTTATTATGCATATTAATTTGGGAAGCAATAGTACCCGTACCCGTTCAAGTCCCTTTTGGATTTAACTAGCTGAAAAGTCCAGCATATTTCAACAATTAAATTGGCTATTACGAACGATAACTGTAGTGGCGGTAAAAAGAGGCTAGAGATCTAAGGACCAGTTATTATTAAAATGCAAATGCAAAGCAAATGCTAGGTCGAGAAAGCTGATAAATATTTTGGGCAACTGAGAAACTGAGATGGTACTGCATTCTTCAGTTGTGGTTTTCAAGTATTTAGTGTAACTCGAGCCAGTGCGAGTTAAACAGTGAATGATTTAATACCAGTAATTAACTAACGTACTAACAAGACGAAGACTAATCAAATCGTTAACATACGAACTGCTATGGAATGAGACTGTTAATTACACTTTAATGTCAGATAATAATTTTTCAATCCGGTCGTTTAATAGCTTCTTCCATCTCAAAGGTTTCAGGCTCAACTTCTTCAATATCATTTCCCCGGGGCTCACCCTTTGCCGAGGTTTGATGGCAAAATATCTCCTGGGAATGGAATTTTCCCATTTCTTCAACATTACCTACCAGTTCCTTGAGTATTAAAACAATCGCACATTTTACGAGTAACTGTCGTAACCCGACGTGCATCGTACTGCGATACAAAGATGACCTAGAATTCTTCTACAATCCTATTAGCACTTGAAATACAAAATGAACTTCAAAACTTCTTGTATTGGAAATATTAAGAGGAACACATACAACCCATGTGGCTTTACCAGACAACGATCGCCCTATAAATCTTATAAGGCGATCTATAGTGCTGCCACCAACTCAAACAGTTTCCTCACGGCGACAATATAAGCGACAAGGCTAGCGGGAAGTGTCCAGTCCTGACTATTCTCATTCCGCGGTAGATGAAATATTTACTTTATTCGATACCAACTAAATGGAAATGAACGACTTCGTAGAAACATTGAGCAATAAACACGACTTGATCAATTTCACCAACGAAATAGAACAATATAATTCCCTTCCATTGTAGATATGCTCGTCATTAAAAATCAAGACTCCCTGGAATTAGAAGTTTTCCGAAAGAATTCGCACACGGGCAATTGCAAAAAGGCAGATTCAAAACATCCACACCATCAAAGAATGGCTACCTTCAACTTTCTCATACCTAGACTACCCACAGACAGTTTTCCTCAACGATCAAAGTTACACAGACGCACTCAACCGCATGAAACAAATAGCGGTAGAAAACGGATACAACCCTGATCTCGAGCAAAAGACGGAATATATACAACACACACTCCACGTTAATTCCACTAGAAAAATATAGCAAAAGGTAGCATACACCTAGCTCTAGCTTACTGTCCATGGTTAACAAAAGATATAAAAAACAGGTTGATACAAATGTAACCTTCACTAACCACAAAACTTTTCGTAACTTACACGGGAATCCGAAAGATAAATTGCCATCGCAGCCGAAGCAGGATGTGAACGAGGGTAAAAATCAGCCAGGGGAAGATAATGAAGAAAATGCGGGTTATGTAGTATACCAGAGTAAGACGCAACGGCGGAGATCGCGTGTGTTTGGGACTGCAAATACCAACTCTGGATGCCCCCTCAAGGCAGTCGAGAGCGTTTGTCCATATCTGGCGCTTAGCACCGGGGACAAAATACCATGAATTAAAACAGTATTTAGATGCCAAACTGAAGACCACAGTTGCTGTTGAACCGTTGAATGCTCGTGGTCATTACGCATCTTTTAAGGTTACTGTTGATTTCAAATTTCTCAGCCAATTGACTGACCCCAGTCTCTGGCCTGAAAACACTGCGATTGAAAGATTCAGATATAGTAGGAATTATTCCAAAGTGAAAGAGATAAGCGCTAAGGTGCCTTGCTTACAGTCAGAGACCATAGAGAAGAGCAGGATATGACTAAAGGTTTTCCACCTGAATATTCAGTGTCATCATCATCATTATTGGCGCTACAGCCCATGTAGGGCTCTGGCCTTCAGAATTATCTGCCCCCATTCTTCTTTATCCTCTGCAACACGCCTCCATCTCTTGACTCCCAGTTTTCTCAGGTCTGTCTCTATATCGTCAAGCCACCGCTTTCGTGGTCTTCCTCTTCTTCTCCTCCCTCCTGGAGTGCCATTGAAGACCTTTTTGGCTGCCCTGCTTTCCTCCATGCGTTGCACATGGCCAGCCCAACGAAGTCTTCCTTGTTTTATAACTGATATGATGTCTGGTTCACCGTATTGTTCATAGACTTCAGCATTTGTTCTTATTCTCCATATTCCTGCATCTATCACAGCACCGTATATTCTTCTGAGAATCTTTCTTTCCCATCTTCTGATTATATCTTCTTGTGTAACTGTTAGTGTCCATGTTTCAGAGGCATAGAGGACAACAGGTCTTAGCACTGTCTTGTATATGATTGTTTTGGTGTTTCTTGAAATATTTCTTGACCTGAAAATAGGCTGCAGTGCATAATAGCATTTATTACCTATGTGTAACCTGTCTTGAATTTCAAGGGAAATCTGATTTTTTGCTGTTAGCAAGGATCCCAGATATCTGAAGCTTTCCACTCTTTGAAAATGTTTACTGTTGATTTTTATTGTTGGTTCTCTAGTTTTTTCTTGATTTCTTTCCATTTTCAAATATTTTGTTTTGTCTTCATTAATTTTTAATCCCAGTGTTTCTGATGCGGCTTCAATAGAAATAAAAATCTCTTCCATTGAGTGTTTGTTTCTTGAGACTACAGCCAGGTCATCAGCATAGGCAACACATTGGGTTTGTCGGTTCATTATTGTTCCTCCAGGATTTATTGGGAGCTGTCTTATTGCTTTCTCCAAAGCCAATATGAATAACATTGATGATAATGCATCTCCTTGTTTGACTCCTCTTTTGACTTCAAACTGAGATGATAGTTCTCCATTCACTTTAACTTTGCTTTTAGTATTGTCTAGTGTCATTTTAATGAGTTTTATTAATTTAGAGGGGATGTTAAATTCTTCCATGACGTCATATAGTGCACTCCTTTTGACAGAATCAAAAGCCTGCTTGTAATCTATAAATAGGCTATGTACTTCTATGTTGTGTTCATAACACTTCTCGTATATTTGTCTCATAATAAAAATCTGATCAGTGGTAGAACGATTCTTCCGAAAACCACATTGATAATCTCCAACTTTTTGTTCAATGAACGGTTCGAGTCTTGAAGCTAGAATATTGCTAAAAATTTTGTATGCTATACTAAGTAGTGTTATTGGCCTGTAGTTCTCACATTTAGATTTATCACCTTTCTTGTGGACAGGATGTATGATTCCCATGTTCCAGTCTTCAGGCATTTTCTCTTCTTTCCATATAATTTTAATAATCTCATGCATATGTTGTTCTACAGCTGATCCGCCATTTTTGACCATTTCAGCAGTTATACTATCCTCCCCTGGAGCCTTGTTATTTTTCAGTTTTTTTAATTGCTTTTATGACTTCCTCCATACTTGGGCTCCGGGTAATTTCACTTTTCTCATAGTCTTCTTCTAAGTCCGCAATTCCTTTTTCATTTACATTCACTTGTGTTAATACATCGCTTTCATTCCTGTTTAACTGCTGTTCAAAATGGTCTCGCCATCTGGCTAATATGTTCTTTTTGTCTCCTATGAGATTTCCATCTAAGTCTTTGCAGAAAACAGAGTTAGGCTCAAAACCCTTTTTTGTTTCTTTCACTCTCTGATAAAATTTCCTTATTTCTCTTTTATCTCTCATATTTTCTAGTTCTGTGATTTTTTGTTTCTCGAATATTCTTTTCTTCCTTCTGCATTCTCTAGATGCAATCCTCCTTTTTTGCCTGTAGTCATTGACTGTTTGTCTTGTTCTTTTTTGTAGCATTTTCTTTCTGGCTAGGTTTCGTTCTTCAATTGCTAATGCACAATCGTTGTCATACCACTCTTCCCTTTTTTTTCTTTGAATGTAACCAACTACTTCCTTAGCTGTTTTTCTTATCGCTTTTTTCATAACATTCCATTTTCCTTCTAGATCACTTCCTTCCCACTCTTTCTTGTTTTCCTGAAGACTAGTGGCTATTTTTATTTGGTACTCTTCTTTCTTATCTTCATCTTTGATTAATTTTTCAACATCATATCTCTCATTCATGGTTCTCTTGTTTGTTCTAGCTACATCAATCTTTTGCTTATACTTTATTCTTACTAAGTAGTGGTCTGAGTCCCAGTCGGCACCTCTGTAACTGCTCACTTCAAGTATGTCCGTTGCGTGTCTTTTCTCTATGAGTACGTGGTCAATCTGGTTGCATGTTTTGCCATCTGGCGAGCACCATGTGGCTTTATTAATATCTTTTCTCTGCAGCCAAGTACTCCTAACTACCATGTTATTGCTTGTGGCAAAGTCGATCACACGCCATCCATTATTGTTGCTTTGTAGATGAAGACTTTCTTTCCCTATTATTTCTCTGAATTGCTCTTCCCTGCCAATCTTGGCATTTAAGTCTCCACAAATTATTTTGACATCATGATTAGATACTTTTCCATATTCCTCCTCTAGTTTACTATAAAATTCATCTTTAACATCCTCCTCAGTGTCATCTGTAGGTGCATATACAGAAAATATTGTTATGTTGAAAAACCTAGCTTTTAATCGAAGGGAGCAAATTCGATCGTTAACAGGATTGAATTTTAAGATGGTAGGTTTAATACAGTTTTCTATGATGAAACCTGTTCCATTCCTTCCATTGTTTCCTCCACTGTATAAGACGATGTGATCCCCCGATTGCATTATTCCATTTCCTGACCATCTCATTTCCTGCAAAGCTGCAATTTTTATTCTGTATTTTACTAGTTCGTTTTTCAACTGTCTTAATGCACCTGGCTTTCTCATAGTTTGTACATTCCATGTGGCTAGATATATGTTTCCTTTAACCTTACTCAGTCCGTTCGTTCGCCGGGTCTGTTCCTTAATTCCAGTCCTATTCCGAGGCATATATTCTGAATCCGTAACATGGTTGTTTTCTAAGATAGGGTTGTTAACCCTATGCTAAACCCCCAACCTGGAGGACCGGGTACTTTGATTTCGGAGTTTTCTTCTCCTAGACAGGCTGTCTTTGCCATGACTTGGAGCCCTGTCTGCCCCCACAGTTCATCTGCCGTACCGCTGCCCTTCAGCTCCGCCAGATGATGTCTGGCCATGGGCCCTACCGACTCATACCATCTTCGGCCCCATGCCAGTACTGGTGGCTGCTGTTGTCCACCACCAGGGATGTTTATCGACTTCCCAGTCTAGATCCGCCGTGTTCTGTATGAGCAGGGCCACCTCGTGCAGGACGTGGCTCATCGCCACGCTGCAGTGTTGTCTCTCACTCAGCACTGCATCACGGACGGTCTTGAGATAGCATCCTCAAGGTGGCTCGTCGGCCACCTCTCTGCTAAACCCCTAGTGGTGTGTGGGGACCAGTGTCAGGTTGAACCTGTACTAAAGGTACTACCCCTCCACACCACCTTGGCCCCGAATATTCAGTGTATACGCAATAAAATGGACGAATTTGAGGCCTTTTTAAGTGAGGAAGACATGAATGTTATTTGTGTGTGTGAGCAATGGTTAAAGGAGGAGGAAAGTGTGAGTGTGACCATCAGTGGCTTTATAAATGCAACTATCTTTTGTCACTCTCAAAGAAAAAATGGGGGAGTCATGATACTTGTGAAGGAAGATATTCTATGTAAGGTAATTGATGTCAGTGCTTTTTGTCTTGAATTCCACTTTGAAGTGATGGCAATCAAACTGATCAGGTGTAAAACAGTAATTGTATCCTTATACCACTCTCCTGATGGCGACGTTTCCCTATTCTTGAGCCAGCTTGAAAAATGTTTAATATTTTTAGCTCGTTTTGTTGGTAACATAATTTTATGCAGTGATTTTAACATTGATGTAACAAAGAAAGGACTTTTGGCAGAGCATATGTTAGACATACTTAATTCATTTGGTCTCCAGTGTACAAATTTTTCTCCCACCAGGGGCACCAATGTTCTAGATAATATTGCTACTTCTGTTGAAAGTGAAAACTATACTATTAGTGTGGCTGATCCTGGTATATCTGACCACAGTGGTTTAATTTTCAAAGTGAAAGGAGAGGTAATTTCCGAACAAAATACTTGGGTCAAAATAAGGCCCACATCCCACGTAAAGATGGAGGATTTTATTTTGAATTTGTGCAAAGTACCCTGGCAAGACTGCTTTCTTCATCCATGCGCAGATGCCTCTTTCAGTGCTTTTATGAAAATGTCAATTGACTGTTTTAACCATTGTTTTCCTGTTGCTTTCAAAAAGAACACTATGGTCAAGGGAAATCAGAAAAAAACATGGTTCACCACTGACCTTGCAAGATTTAAATTGGAAGTATCAGAATTACGCCAGTCATACATGCTGAATACATCTGAACAATCCAAACAGGCTTATTTTTTGACTAGGAGAAACTATAGGAAGGCAATCAGAGACGCGAAGTTGACTGCAAATGCAGAGTTTATAAGAAATGCTGATAATCAATGTAAGCCAGCATGGGAAGTAATAAAAAGAGAGGAAGGGGGAGGGAGAAACATAAGTAATTATGCTTTCTCTGCAGAAGATTTTAAGGTTCATTGTATAAATTCTGTGGGTAATAGTGTAGCTAACAGGGGGATCACAAATGTAACTGTGGAAGACCTCATGAGGGAAAGTACTAGAAACAAGAACGTTTTTTCCTGGGAGTTTGTCACTAGTCTGGAAGTTATAAAAATCGTGAAAAACATGAAAAACTCAGGGAGAAAAGACATTTTTGACCTCTCCAATAATCTGATCAAAGTCATAATAATTTATATTGCAGAACCTTTAGCTAATTGCATTAACTCATGCCTATCTCAAAGTAAATTTCCAATGTGTTTGAAGACCTCTAAAGTTATCCAAGTCTTTAAAAATGGTGATAGGAGCTGTACGAAGAACTATAGGCCCATATCAGTAGTTCCCATCTTCTCAAAAATAACAGAAACTATAATGAAAAAACAGCTCTTTAAATTCCTGGAAAGCAATAAAATCATCTCATCTTCACAATTTGGTTTTCGAGAGGCCAGGTCTACTGTTGATGCAGTTGATGAACTGGTAACCCATATCACCGATGCATTAGAAAAGGGAGAGGATACAGAATTAATATCATGTGATTTAAGCAAAGCTTTTGATTGTGTTAAGCATGAAAACATAATTTATAAACTGGAATATTATGGTGTTAGGGGTAACGAATTAAAAATGTTTGAATCATACCTCTGTAATCGTGGACAAATTGCCTTTGTGAATGCTGAGAGCTCAAGTAGGAGTGAGGTTCTCTGCGGTGTCCCCCAAGGATCAGTCCTGGGTCCTGTGCTCTTTTTAATTATGATGAATGATTTTGATATAAATGTTGTAGGTAATTCCTTAATATATGCTGATGATGTCACCCTATTCAATGCGGATAAAGAGACTGAAGTTCTGAAAGCTCAAGCCATGCAGGCATATAATGATGCAGTAGCTTGGTTTACAGCAAATTCATTTGTAATGAATGAGGCAAAAACGCAGTCTCTATTGGTAAGCCTTAAAAATGCATGCATGGAAACGTCAGTGAAATTATTGGGTTTCCATATCGATTTCAGGTTGACATGGGATGTACATATAGCCTCTATTTGTGACTCCTTAACTGAGACAGTATATCTTTTTCGAAAACTCAAGAATATATTGCCTAAAGAATATCTTCGATGTATGTATTTTGCACTCTTCCAAAACAGGCTGCTCTATGGTATTCATCTGTGGGGCAATGGTAATAAGATAGGAAATGTACTACGACTACAGAAAAGGGTGGTCAGGATTTTGGCTGGTGCCAAAGTAGATGATCACTGTAAGCCGCTGTTCAATAAGGAACATATTATGACTGTGATTAATTTGTACATTTTTAAAGTACTGGTTTATGCAAAAACAAACATTATCAACTGAAGCATGAGGAAGGATATTCATAATTACAATACTAGAACTAGATATTATATTGACATTCTATATTGTAGACTAAAGAAATCAACAGACCAGCACCATATACTGGGTGCAAGGTTGTACAATAAATTGTCATTTGTGCTTCAAAACGAACCTATGGTGAGATATAAGAGAAGGTTGAATGATTGGCTGGTGTTTAATCCATTTTATAATCTGAAATAGGCCCTGGAACTGAAGCTGTGGATTTAGAAAACTGTACACAATGTATATATAGTGTGCTACAAATTCTATGTATCTCCGTGACAAGGTCTATAGCAGTTGTAATGCTCTGAGTGTGACCAATAAAGTATTATTATTATTATAAAGACTCCACGCTTAGAGACATCAGGGAGAAACCAAATAAAACGCAGCACTTGCGAACACTCATGCGTTAGACAAACCGAACTTAATCGCACATTAAGGTGCGTCTATACTTCCAAGCCATCTCAAGTTAACGGTCGACGCCTGTGGTTGCCTACTGACATGGTGGTAGAAGCCCAACAGGAAACTGTGAAGGCGGCACTGATAAAAAATGGATTGGGGAACGATTATCCTTGGGTGGGGATGGAAAAGGTCTACTCCGTTGTCAGTGCAGGCTTTAACGCTTAACATTGCTATAGCCTTAATACGAAAACAGCATCAATGGCTGTTGATTTTTTGCGTATATGAAAGATAATTCTTTGATTTAAGTGGGCTGAAAACCATAATTTCGGAATCTAGCCTTCCCAATATGCCCCAGAATATTACCAAAACATTTAGTAAAAACCAAAGTGTTGCTATTTTTTATAAAAAAAACACAACCACTTCATGATGAAGTAACTCCACTTAAATCAACAAATGACGCTTCTTCTACATAAGACAAACACTGCACGTCTCCAGCTGTGACGGCAAAGCCGTTACTGGGTTAGAGGGAAACGTCTGAAACGAGCGTCTTAGCCCCGTTAGTATAGAGGCACCTCAAGGTTTTATGAATACACGAGCGGAAGGTACACATTGAAATTCAACGAGTGTGAAAAACTTTAAACTTATTTTATGAGAAAACCGTAAAGCCTGAAGAATACTGTCAGCACAGTTATTTGAGGAGTTCGTAACCTATCTTGTATGTTGTGTTCGTTGTAGCAGACACGCTGACCGTTTTCCAGGTGCACGGAGAGATGAGTGACTATTGGTCCACTTTCATGCACGGGAAACCCAAAAATCGGCCATACAGACTCATTACTACTTAAGTAGCAAAGGTTGACAGATGGTCACCTCGTCCCTACGGTTCTCTTGAGCCGTATTCTGAGTGATTAACAGCTTGATCGCTTCCCTTGTGTACATACATATATTTGCATTCCATGACTTAATTCAGTTGCACTATTCAACGTTGATATTTGCGTTGAGTATCTTAATCAGGATTGGACAGAAGGGTACAATCCAGCGGTTGACAACGTCAAGAGGAGTAATGGCAGCAGAAGCCATGTTTTTTTGACCTATGAATCCTCCCATCACCCGGACTGCGCCTTCAGCATAGCCATAATCATTGGTTTCGGTTACTAAATAAAAAATCTATGGTGATTCTTAGGAAAAGAAAGCCTTCATGAAGAATCAAATGATAACGGGACAAGATTACTCAGCTTTGCAAACGCATCAAACGTATACGTTGTAAGCACAAAGTTTCCTAGGAAAGACATTTATAAGGGTACTTGGGTGTCCCCAGATGGTAACACGGTTAACCAAATCGACCATATTTTGATAGACAAAAGGCATCTAAGTTCAGTGACTCAGGTAAGAAGTCTCAGAGGAGCAGAATGTGGTACTGACCACTACTTAGTAATGGCAAAGTTAAGACAAAGAATAAAAATAGAAAAAAGGAACAAAAACAAAATTGAAGACAGGATATTTTTTGAAAATACCAAACTAAATGAATACCAAATCGAACTGCAAAATAGATTCTCAGTTTTAATGAAAGACATTAAAGAAAATGATACAGCAACGGAACAAGAGAAAGTGGAAAACATGTGGACTGAATTCAAAATCAATATAAAAGAAGCAGCTAAAAAAGTTTTCAACAAGAAAAGAATGCCGAGAAAGCCATGGTTCAATGAAACATGTAGAGAATTGGTAGAAGAAAGAAAAGAAGCCAAAAGAGAAGTTCTTGCGAAAAAATCACAGGAAGCAAAAGTAAGATACCAACTTGTCAATAGGAAAGTAAACAAAACCCTAAGAGCAGAAAAAAGGAAATACATCAATAATTCACTATTAAGAGCAGAACAGGACTGTACCCAAAACAACTCAAGAGACTTCTATAGAAAAGTAAGATTCTTTCAAAAAGGTTTTAAGCCAAATGTAGTGGGGGTAAAGGACAAGAATGGAATCTTAACTAGTGAACCAGCGGGAGTCTTGAGAGTCTGGGAAGAATATTTTAGTGAGCTCCTAAACTGTTAAGAAGGTATAGAAGATGGGGAAGAGAATGAAGACGGAAGAAGAGAGGATATACATATTTTAAGGGATGAAAGTATCACATGCTCCGAACCAACAATAGAGGAAATAAAATCTGTATTAAAAACTTTCAAAAGAGGCAAAGCTCCAGGTGAAGATGCCATACCTATCGAGTTAATAACAAATGGATGTGAGGAGGTCATTAGATTTTTACATAAATTAATAACAAGAATATGGAAAGCAGAAAGAATGCCAAAAGAATGGACTGAAGCAGTCATTGTGCCCTTACATAAGAAAGGGGATAAATTGGATTGCAACAATTATAGAGGATTATCGTTGATTAACACTACATACAAAATACTATCCAAAATAGTGTTGAATAGACTGAAAGAACAAGTAGAGGAGAAGATAGGAGACCACCAAGCGGGATTCATGAAAAACAGATCCACCACTGACCAAATATTTATCCTGAAGGAGGTAGCCTCTAAGTATTGGGAATACAATAAGGATCTGTTTGTGTTATTTATAGACTTTAGTAAAGCATATGACTCAATAAACAGAGAAAAACTGTGGGAAAGGTTGGAGAACTTTGGAATACCTGTTAAACTTGTTGAACTTGTTAAAATGTGTATAAAAGAATCCAAAGGAAAAGTAAAAGTGGGAAAAGAGTACTCCGAAACGTTTGAAATAAATACAGGCGTCAGACAGGGAGATGCACTTTCTCCACTGCTCTTCAATATAGAAATAGAAGAGGCGCTAAAGAGAACCAGAAATACACCTAGTGGAGCCAAAATTCCAGAAAAAAATTAACCTACTAGCATTTGCAGATGATGTAGCAGTAGTAGCTGAAAATAAGGAAGAACTTAAAAACTTGACAAGAGTGCTACTAAATGAGGCGAATAAAGTAGGTTTAAAAGTAAACGAAGGCAAAACACAGTACATGAAAATAAGCAGAAATGAAGATGAAGAGAATTATCTACCAGTATTGCACCATAAGTTTTAAAAAACTGACCAATTTAAATATTTAGGAGTACTAATAACAAACAACAACAAAGAAGAGACAAAAATAAACGCCCGACTTGCCTCAGCTGACAGATCATACTGGAGCTTAATAAAGTTATTTAAGAATAAACTCCTATCAAAAAGAACAAAAATTAGGATTTATAAAACAATAGTGATACCAATACTATTATATGGCTCTGAAGTGTGGGCTTGTACCAAAAAGTCACAAAAGAAACTCATAACGTTTGAAAACAAAGTATTGAGAAGAATATTTGGTCCCATTAAAGAGGGTGAATCATGGAGAATAAGAAAAAACAAAGAGTTAAGAGAATTGTATAAAGAACCAAATATTGTGGGAATTATCAGAAGCAGGAGATTAAGGTGGCTGGGACACGTCCATAGAAGAAGTGAAGAAACAATGATGAAACAAGTGCTAAAAGGAAAACCAGAAGGTACAAGACCGTTAGGAAGACCAAGGATGCGCTGGAATGACGAAGTAGAGAAGGATATGAGAAGGATGGGAGCACATCTGGAAGTGACAGGCGACCGTAGAGCGTGGAGACGTGTGGTTGGCGAGGCCAAAGACCTCCTAGGTTTTCAATGGCCACAGGAGTAAGAGTAAGTAAGTATGGTGATTCTTAGTGCACTTGTCGATTTTCATGCACGGATGTCGTTAATTGCGCAGAATTTCCGTTCTTCTTTCGGGTAAGAAGCATGTAGTGACGTCATTATAATTTTCGCCATCTTAATACAGATTGAAGGTTAAAAACAGATGGGTCTGTATATGAACCAGATTTAGAGCTGGTTACCCGTCCGTACGTTGGGTAAGGATGAAATTTGTGCAGATCTTAGCGTAACCCGGGAAACACCACGGAGAGATTCTCATGAGATCGCTGGTGGGCATGTCTTTGACCATCCAAGGCTAACCTTTGTCGTTTTTCTTTCAAGGGCTCATTTTCTCGCAAATAAGATATTCATTTTGCTTTAGAAGATTTTTTCGAAAGGTTACTCTTTTTTCTATCAGGCATGTTGATGGATATATTTTTAAGTCCAAGGAACGGAAACACAGCTGCAATTGAGAGTCTAGAATAGCCAACTCGATGATTGAGTGAATGTACCTAAGTTAACTGCACTTTAACACTTTTAAACATATAAATAACTCGTGACGTTAATGATGTGGGAATTGGTCTAAAAAACAGTTCGCAATCGTAATGAGAGGCAGACGGTTTCACTACGTGTAATATATCTGAGTATTAAACGATAATAAACAACGCCGTGTTTGCTGTAGCAACAGAGGCATTATTACCATTGACACTCGCTGAACGTAAATATTCTTGCACATTTAATTGTGTATTCTATTAATTCTTTTATGTGTAATGTTTATACGTAAGTGTTCTCTCATATACATGCAGTGCCCCTTTGAGAGCTACTTTGAGAATAGACATTGAAGAGTATACTTGTTAAATATGCATTGAATTTATCGATTACCCCCCGAAGCAATCTATCATGGGGGCCTTGGGACTCTGAGCTCTTCTTATACGGATTTTCTTTCTACGTACTATCATGGGTCTCCAGGAAAACGTGATATTTAAATGCTAGATGCGTGAATATTCTATGAAAATAAAATCTCTGGTTGTCAGGGGCGGATTAAGGGGCGGGAGGGCGGGGGGGGGGGGGGCGGCCGCCCCCCCGTAATTCCCGGGAAAATAGAAAAATGGTAATCATCAAGGTGGTTCTCCGATGCAAGTTTTTATTTCACCAGCTCAATACACAATGTTTAAAGATAATGGGAAAATATCTAAATGCCACTTGTCTGAACAGACACAGTATCCTAGATGTTCGCAATTGTACTTTAGTAGGCCTTTTGATGAACAGTGTTGTGAAAGCTTTGGTGCCGTAACGGAATAGTTATAAGATATTATACTATGTATGCAGACCTATATACACCTTTTTAATATGTATGCAGAGAACAGTGCCGCGAGTTTGGGCAGTTGAGCCGTAGTGCCTCTGCGAGAGGGGAATACAGTCTCCACGCCCTCCTACAGCATTGCCTATTATTATGCGACACCCTCTGCTCTCGTGCTCGTCGCGACATGTCAGTTGCCCGGCTCTAGCGAGTGTATTGTTTCAGTTGTAGTGAGTAACAAGTTCAAGAGTTCTGCACATATTTCGGACTCTGCGTCCTTTTTCCTTTATTCTGTGATATACCTGACGTGCAGATCAACCTTTCTGCCAGAGATGGTAATTTCAGTCGGTTAATTACAAAGACATAACTTATTTGCGCTTTCTCGCGCTCGCCATTAGGGTCGGACGGCCGGCTTCAAGCTCGGGCCCACATTAGCCTCCATTGCTATTTATCTGCTTTTTGATCAAGGAATTGAACACCCACCTATTGGACTTTCATCTTCTTTGTGTTATCATAGAAATGCTGTCAGAGGTCCACCCACCGTAGTTTTGTCACCTCTCCTTTTGATAGCAGTAAAATTGAGGACTCTCTAAGCAAAATAATTTTCAAGTATTACGCTACAGGGTGAGAAAAAGATGCTTATAATGTTTTTTGCAACTCGTCGCAGAAGGAATAGTTAAGGTTTACTTTTGCTTACAGGCGTCTTCTTCTAGTAGGCCTGGTACAAAGCGGAAAACTAATAGTGCCTCTACGGACCTCTACGAAGCTTTTTCTCTCGCGTCCAACAACAAAAGACGCCAGAAGCAGCAGGAGGAAATGCATAATTTGTTAACATCATGCCTTCATGCTGCACAACTGACAATAAGACTCAAGCTGAGTCAATGGTCATTTTACAATCCCATCCACGTAGCCACGAAAAATCGATTGAAGCTTCAATTTATTCACTTCCTTTGGCTAAAAAAATTTCAACTGTGACATAGGTCTCTTCATTGTACCAGGAAAGGAAAGACCTGATGATAGGAAAAAAGCAGAACTTTTGGAAGGCCCTTGGACATCCACAAGCGACTACAAGTATCCCTTTTCAACTCATAGGAAGGGAACCGCGGAAGAGCGTCGTTACTTGAGGATAGAACATCATGAAAAGTACCCTTGGCTTGTGGTTTCTCCCTCAATGAATGGACTTTTTTGTAGGTATTGCCCTTTTTCCCAATCAATGGCAGCTTGTGGTACAAATTTTCAGTTAAAATCCCTCGTTACAGAGCCGTTAAAGTTTTCAAAACTGCTAGGGAAACTAGATGATCTGGAAAACCACCAACACACAGTCTATCACAAAGGTGCAGTGCCCAGTTGGCCCTGAATTTTCTGGAAAATACAAAAAACCTGAAAATCAAAACACAAGCCAACTGGACGGCTACAGAAGGGAGAAAATCAAGGAAAATGGAGAAAATCTGAAGCTGATACTTAAAAATGTGATTTTTCTTGGCCGTCAGAACATACCATTCAGAGGTCATCGGGACGACGCGTTAATTGAACCCTATAGGGTTTGTTGTCTACCAGTAGCGAGCCTGTGTTCCAAATTTCATCAAAATCGGTCCAGTTGTTTAGGAGGAGATGTGGAATATACCCACATGCATATATAGATACATACATTGACTTATCTTTATCTTTATATATATAAAAGTCAATGTATGTATGTGAGTATGTGGGTGGGTATGTTCGATATCTCCTCCTAAACCACTGGACCGATTATGATGAAATTTGGAACACAGGTTCACTACTGATAGACAACAAACACTGTAGGGTTTTCAATTAACCAAAACCCCTATTTTTACAGGGTTAGGGGTATGATCCTTACTAATCTATAAAAATGTAATGGTGTTTGTCTGTCTGTTGCTCCATCACGCAAAGACTACTTGACAGATTGAGCTGAAATTTGGCATGTAGATAAAATAGATATCTGGTTGTATCATGTACTATATTAAAAAGCCCTCAGGCCACAGAAGGTCACCCCTGGTGGTCCATGCTAAGCATTGGGTTCGGTGCAGTGGTTTCATTTTTTGCTTTTTAAAAGTATTTTCACCCAAGATATAGGCCTGGGATTTTTTTTACGGATGGTTGAATAAAGGAAATTTTTAATTTTATCAATCGATTTTCTTCTACGCTCCGTATTTGTCTGAAATTCATGTTTTCAGTTGAAAAATCTCACATTTTTCCCTGAAATCAACAATAACATATTTCCTTGACAACCAGAGATTTTATTTTCATAGAATATTCACGCCTATAGCATTAAAATATCACGTTCTCCTGCAGGTCCATGATTGTACGTAAAAGGAAAATCCGTATAAGAAGGGCCCAGAGTCCCAAGGGCCCTTGATAGATTGCCTCGGAGGGTAATCGATAAATTCAATGCATATTTACAACAAGTATACTTTTCAACGTCTTTTTCAAAGTTGCTCTCAAAGGGATATGTATAAGAGAGAACACTTACGTAGTAAACAATACACATAAAGGAAATTAATTGATTACACATACAATTATATGTGCAAGAATATTTATTTTATATTGAAATATCACGTTTTCCTAAAGGCCCATGATAGTACGTAGAAAGCAAATCTGTATAAGGAGGGCACAGAGTCCCAAGGGCCCCATGATAGATTGCTTCAGGGGTTAATCGATAAATTCAATGCATATTTAACAAGTATACTCTTCAATGTCTATTCTCAAAGTAGCTCTCAAAGGGGCACTGCATGTATATGAGAGAACACTTACGTATAAACATTACACATAAAAGAATTAATAGAATACACAATTAAATGTGCAAGAATATTTACGTGCAGCGAGTGTCAATGGTAATAATGCCTCTGTTGCTACAGCAAACACGGCGTTGTTTATTATCGTTTAATACTCAGATGTATTACACGTAGTGAAACCGTCTGCCTCTCATTACGATTGCGAACTGTTTTTTAGACCAATTCTCACATCATTAACGTCAAGAGTTATTTATATGTTTAAAAGTGTTAAAGTGCAGTTAACTTAGGTACATTCACTCAATCATCGAGTTGGCTATTCTAGACTCTCAATTGCAGCTGTGTTTCCGTTCCTTGGACTTAAAAATATATCCATCAACATGCCTGATAGAAAAAAGAGTAACCTTTCGAAAAAATCTTCTAAAGCAAAATGAATATCTTATTTGCGAGAAAATGAGCCCTTGAAAGAAAAACGACAAAGGTTAGCCTTGGATGGTCAAAGACATGCCCACCAGCGATCTCATGAGAATACCTCCGTGGTGTTTCTCAGGTTACGCTAAGATCTGCACAAATTTCATCCTTACCCAACGTACGGAAGGGTAACCAGCTCTAAATCTGGTTCATATACAGACCCATCTGTTTTTAACCTTCAATCTGTATTAAGATGGCGAAAATTATAATGACGTCACTACATGCTTCTTACCCGAATGAAGAACGGAAATTCTGCGCAATTAACGACATCCGTGCATGAAAATCGACAAGTGCACTAAGAATCACCATAGATTTTTTATTTAGCAACCGAAACCAATGATTATGGCTATGCTGAAGGCGCAGTCCGGGTGATGGGAGGATTCATAGGTCAAAAAAACATGGCTTCTGCTGCCATTACTCCTCTTTACGTTGTCAACCGCTGGATTGTACCCTTCTGTCCAATCCTGATTAAGATACTCAACGCAAATATCAACGTTGAATAGTGCAACTGAATCAAGTCATGGAATGCAAACATATGTATGTACGCAAGGGAAGCGATCAAGCTGTTATTCACTCAGAAGACGGCTCAAGAGAACCGTAGGGACGAGGTGACCATCTGTCAACCTTTGCTACTTAAGTAGTAATGAGTCTGTATGGCCGATTTTTGGGTTTCCCGTGCATGAAAGTGGACCAATAGTCACTCATCTCTCCGTGCACCTGGAAAACGGTCAGCGTGTCTACTACAACGAACACAACATACAAGATAAGTTACGAACTTCTCAAATTACCACACATTCAGTTTTTCTTCGGGCTTTGCGGTTTTCTTATAAAATAAGTTTAACGTTTTTCACACCCGTTGAATTTCAACGGGTACCTTCCGCTCGTATATATATAAAGATAGAACAATATGAAATTTGCCACTAATAAATCAACTGTCGCGAAACACATTTTTGAAACAGGAACCAGATCACTGCAGAAAACCTCACGCTTTTAAAATCTCCTTTGAAACACAAATTTGACGCATACGAGAGCCTATATCATACACTTCAAAATCGGAATAATATCATGTAAATGAGTTAGGCATAGTTTAAAGTAAACTCTTAGACGCTGCAGCTGGGTACGAAGGCTCCGAGTTCAGAAAACGCGATTGGAGAACTCATGAACAATCGAAAATGTTCTTTACCCCGAGGTCAATAGATGAATCAAGGTCATTCCCGGATGAGCGGAGTCTTCGAGAATATTGTCTACGATAGAGAGGCTGTGAGTAAGCGTCTCCACAGAAACTCCCAGGGGTGAAGGCGTTAGAGAGCGAGGCGATGAGGCATACATATAAAGCCCATGTGAAAAAGGAATTTTAAAAATTCAAATAAATCTCGTATTCGTTGGAGTTATCTGGTTGGAGTTGGAGAGTAACTCGTTTAATACCTGGCAGCAAATTACTGACCGGCCGGTCAGCATTGTACTAAGATGGCTGCCATGATATACTTGTTCAGACCTTTGTCCAGACCCATATTTGTGTCTTAAGTTATGTATTTAATTGAGCCATCTGATTATATCCTTACATTTGAAGCATACGCAGAAAATTAATATTTCTGAGTAAAGTTCTCATATTTCTTCTTAAGGGTGTACTCCTTGAGTTACTCTTTGTTCCTCTCAGAAGTCGGAAACAAAGCTAAGCAAAAGTTTACCTTGGTAGTGCATATTACAATTATTCTAACATTTCCCGGCTAGTCGTGGATAAAGCCTTCAGGAAGGCTACTAAAGAATACTAATGGCAATTATGTGCTAATATCCACGTTGAGGTAAAAACGAAAATAAATTACTTGAAATTCATTCAACATCTTGGTTAAATGATTCCAGAGGCATTTCGCGTGATGTCTCTGGCATCCATTTGAATCCTCTCTGAGCATGATGCATATGAGCAATGATGCACATGAGATCACATGATATCTCTGAGAGCCATCACGCATGATGCCTCTAAGACCACGGCAAAAGCGACAATAGAGCTTTCTCAGAGACAAGGAAATCTCTGAGAGATTCAACGAAACATTTGAATCTAGGAGACATTTCAGAGACGTGGGTTTCTGATATGTGGGTAGATAAAGCAAGCATCTTTCATTAACACGAGCTACAGAGAGAATCATTCAAAATTCTACATTTGAAAAGAAAAGACAACAATGTTGCGGGAACAATGTTGTCTTGGAGCAATGTTGCGGGAACAACAACAATGAACAACGACTTAAGATGGTTCCACCATAATAGGACTTCAATGTAATTTTATTCATATTCTTTTACCTTTCCTCGCTATTTTTCTCGCATATTGAACTTGAGTTTACACATGGTGTTTACATGGGATAATGGGATAAAACAGGGAAAAACTATATTTTTATATTTTTTATGAATGCCATTTTCACAAAAACTGTTTGCTTGAAGCGGAAACTCCCGCGAAATTGATTAAAAATAAAATGGATGCATCTTGATGTTTTAAGTTAATGAGTTACTGCCTAATTACTGCGATAGTTGAGGTCAAAATGCGGTAATTCCATAGAAATGACGCTGCAGTCGGAGTCTATTGCTGTATAGAAAGTGTTCATTAAAAATATATTCGTGGAATAATCTGCATGTTTTGTACTTTAATTTTGGCTTTCAGTAGCAAACGCACGACATCAGCGAAAGCAGGATTTTTAAAAAACCAATTAAAGAAAAGTTGGAATTGAGTATTTGTTTTGACTCATACAGTCATTGGCGAAAGCACCTAAACGGAAGAGACGCGGAGTTGGGAATCGGATGCGAAGGCAATCGGACGCGTATGTATGTATGCTTCAAAGAGAGAGAGAGAGAGAGAGTGTTATGGTAACCATCCGTCCTCCTTTAGCGAGGACAGTCCTTCTTTTGTAAGTTCTGTCCTCCCTCGAAAAGTGTCCACCTACATGTCCTCCTTTTCGATATTTGAAGACTAATCTGTAAATCTCTGTATTTGATCGATGCCAAGCCAGTTCGTTACACGTGATGTGACGTATATGTACTTGATATGACGATTCGTCAAGATTCGGTAGGTACAGTCCAGCGAGACGCAATCAACATTTTGAAATGAACATCAGGTTGAATGGGAAAATCAACATGTTGAAATTGATCAAAGATGGGTGGAAATATTTAGCCATTCCAAATATAATCATATTTCATGTGAACATTTATTTGTTTTTGTTCAATTTACGTTGTTCTGCCCTATGGAACTAATGCAGCAGTTGAAAGAGTTTTTTTTCAATTGCTAATGATTTTTGGGCAAGTGAAAAATCGAAATTGAATGTTGATATTCTAGCTAAAGCTCTTGCCGTAAAATTCAATATGAAAGATAATTTTTGTTCAGATATTTCCAATATATTGTTATAAGATAATACATTGATTAATAATATTCATTCAATGGAAAAGTACTCATTTAAATAATAATTAATATGTATGTAAGTATAATCACGATATAAACGGTCAAAAAGGCTTTTATTATGCATTTATCATATTATATGTAGTGTATTATTGTTGCAATGAATGAAATGTTTCTGTTATTTATGATATTTACATTTTTTTAAATGCGTCCTCCTTTTCATGGTAAAAAAGTTGGTCACCTTAAGAGTGAGGATATCGCCCGGGAGAATTGATAGATGACGAGTCTGCAGGATAGAAGAAGTTCATCAAGGTGAATATCACCAGGACCTCCTGAGAAAAGAAGACTTTTTCCTTCCTTAAAGAAGGGAAACGTGGAGAGAGTTTCAAGTCACGAGTCGGCGGGAACTTGTTAGATTCATGCCCGCTCCAATTCTGCAGATACCTATTCTACGAGACGCGCGAGGAAGCAATAGCAAAACAACAATTCGGATGAGTTAAAGCCTTAATTATTCTCATTGGAATTTTAAATGAGGATACTTACTGACTTCATCACGAAGTTACAAAAAAAGTAGAAACTGTTCCTCATTCCCTTACAGTAGATATTATATCAGAATAGAATTTTCCAATAAAACATTCCTTTTGACTCACTTTCTTCCTTAAAGGCTACCTAAAGTTGCTCTCAAATTGTTCAATATTAATGTGAAATTATATTATTATTATGAAATTATTTCTGTTGAATAAATTAACATTATAATCATTATTAAAACTTAAATTAATAAGAGGCACAAAACTGGATACTTAAGTCCCCATCATAAAGTAACCACGAGGCTTCACATAAAATCAATGTCAGTAGAAACGTTTAATACAGAAGGTATTCCAGAAACAACTTATTTATATTCATAATAGCTTCCACCTTATATCGAGGAAATAAATATGCTAAATAACCTACCTCTACCCTCTCCTGCGGGCCATAATTGCAGTTCCCGTTACTCAAATTTCATAACAACCTCGCAGTCATATTCTCTGAGGCATAGTGGGACATATTCAAGAATCATCAGGCAAATACGAACTTATACGTGATAAGAAAGGGTGCGAAAAGGCAGCCCAAAATTGTAATAAACCTCTATGTTTAGATCGTCAAGCGTAATAAGTTAACAAAGTCGGCAAGTCAGCTACAGGTTGAATGTCCTCCATGAGCTGAAGAAAAGTCGAGAGGATTCAGTCGTAGTCTATAAACGAGTCATTCCCGCAGTGACCTCCTGTTCACACATTACCAATTCCAAAATATTAATTTAAAGTCAACGCAAATTCATATTCATATCAATGTAATAATACACTAGGATGTGAGGAAGTGAGGACTATTGAAATAGCAATAAGCGAGAGCAATAATCGTTCCGGACAAATTTAGAGGCATTAGCAATCATCAATATAAAACAATCTTTTGAAATCGGTTTATAAAAGGATCAAAAATTAACTAGATAAAGTAAACTATCATCATGACAATGCGAATAACCAAGTAGAAGTGGGTTCATGCTTTTTGACACTACTACAATAATGTATCGCCTAATTTTCACCTGTTTCGGCATCCTAACATTGAAAACCACAATAAAATGTTTATTTTGGTCAAGCTCTGTTGACTATATTAGTACGAAAATACGGGATTTTCCTACTTGGAATCTTGTCACGAATTTTCCACGGCTTTAACTAAGTAAACCAAGACTGAAGATTCATGCAATCCGCTTTGAATACAGGACTTGAACATTGTTTAAACTTTCTCTCTCACAACTCACTGTAATTTAGACCGTCAATCCACTCATAATCAGCGAAGATCTAAGGGAAGACAATAGTTCATCAAACCTCTTGTTTCTATAGTTAGAACGCCCAATAAGTAAAGAGAGACAATGGAAAAGAATGGGAGAACCCAATATTCTTTCAAGTCAATCAATGCAAGGCAATAAATAATCTACAATGGTAAAATTGATCCATTAAACACGGCTAGCACCGCGCGCCATTCATCCAAAAATTTTACGAATATATAATGCGTTTTTGGAAATTATTTTTGTTTTGCATTTATTTAGAACCCATTACGGTACCGACACTATTTCGCTATTGAAATATATGTTTCAGCCAACATGGCCAATCGTGTGTTGTAATGGCTTCATTATAATGGCCCTCTGCTATCGTGCCGCAGGTCTCCATCTGTTGCCATCTCCTTGATCTATGCAACAATGCTCAGGGGAATATGCAGGGGAGTATGATGGTAGTTGGGATGTAAAACGACACTTCCGATTCGAATTTATCGTGGCTGACCACCGAGCAGAGAATGCCACATCGCATTATCGAACACAACAGGTTTCTCCGTTCCACGGGCGAATCCACGAGGAGGGCGTCATGTGCAGAAGCGGTTCGACCCGGTCGTGGAGAGCGAAGCAGCATTGTTATGGAAAGACGCGCCCAATAAATTAAGAAAAAGAAGCCATTCCTCCGAAAGCTCACAGTGAAACGCGAGAGCATAATCGTAATAGAATAATTTCTTAATGCTCTGAAAATTGAGTCGAAAGACATTGAGTAGGGGAGGAGGGAAGGGGAGATGACTCGTAGTATCTTTTTATCCCAAATTGGGCGCTCGGGAGGCCATCGGCTGACTCGGCCGTCTCCCGGGCGACACGCGTTGAAGTCTCCTCTACAAGCAACGTAGGCGACGGCTGTGGGAGGAGGGAGTGGTCGCCCTGGGAGACAGCAATAACCCCTCGTCCGATGACCAGGCCCCTGTGCGACCTCCAACCGTGTAAACACGTTGTACATTATCAGGAGGAGAGAGTAATAGGGGCGATAAAACAACGCCTTGGCATAATGCCGCCATTAAGAGCTTCCCTTGGACCACCCTGGCCAAGCAGCAGCCGAATCTTTAACTCGCCTCTTTTAATTTCACTCTCGCCCCGACACGCTTGAAAAGTAGTCCTTGTCTTCGACGCCGTTCGGGGCAATGTGTGGCGCGCAGAAAGGAGGCATGGTGGAGGAGGCGGCGGCGGGGCGGGGAGGAAACATGTGTCGTCTCTCTCCGTGGCTGCTGCTGGAGAGGAGAGAGGATTTGGCGGGTGAGGTGGGCGGGCGGGTGGCGGCGGGAAGGGATTGTAAGGACGGGAAGGGAATGAATGTTCCCTCCCGGAGCAGTAAGAACGAAACCATCAATCGCATCGTCGTCGTCCCAAAAGGTGGACTTAACACAGCCCTTAAAGAGGGTCTCGACATGGATTGGACTCGATGGGACAAGAGGGGCGGCCTCTCCGAATATGCGCTCTCACACTCTCTGGCCGCCTGCCGCCTGCTCTTCGGGAGGGGGGCGCCCACGCGAGAGCCCCTCCTCTCCACCACGGTGTGGCGTCGGGGGCCGAATCGTGCCGCAGGAGGAGGAGGGGTAATCGGAGGAGGGAGTAAGGGAGGGGAGCACTAAAATCTCCGCGACGGGAAAAGCCGTCAATCCGGGTCGATCGAAATTCGAATGAGAAAAGTAGCGAGGGTAGGAGGAGTATAAATTACCCAGTTTGTTTTTCCTACAGCGGTGGTTAAACAGTTACTGCAGTAATTTATGGAGTTGACCGAGCTTTCTTACGATGGCAAATGCCACTCATATTTATTCTCTCCGGATTCTCCCGCTTCCTAAAGCACGTTATCCCCCTCAGCAATGAGTCCACACTCGAAAGCTCATATTGATTGCAACTATGAGTAGGCGAGGATCAAAATCCAATAACAATCTCACACTTTAACTCTGTGTTCTTCGTGGTTTCTCTTGAAAAAATCGGTAAGAGGAACATGAGAGTGGTTTTTCCATATTCTACGCATAATTACTCCTGGATCTGCGTGAGCATGCGCGTATACATTTAGTAATTTTATATTAATAAAGGTCATCTTCCGTGGAAGGTAAGTTTACATGGAAAAAGGGTTACCAATGACAATAATTTGCAGCCGTTGGTTATGACATCCTTACACGGTTCAGGGTTACCCTCAGCTAGTGGTACTCTCCTCATCCCCCATTCGCCTCTTCTCTGTCTCCCCCTCCCTCTCTCCACTCTTCCTCCCTCACGGACCTCTCAGCATCCTCTCCACTCTCATCACCTCTTCCAACCACCTCCAACTAACTTCACCATATCTCCTGCAGAAGTTTCCTCTCCTCGCCCACCACCTAAAGCACTTTATCGTTCGTCTCTATTCGCCTTCACACACCCACATCTCAAACTCTCCCTCCCGATCTAAAACGGTCCACTAGAGGGTGGATCGATTTTCACTTTTTCCAAACTTCCAATCGCCTTAGGGCGGATAAGTTGCCTATTAGCAAGTGTTAGTCAATTATTCCGAATCGCAACAAAATCAAAATATGCCCTTCTCTGCCTGCATGCGGTTGAATGTTGTACATTTGCCGAAAATGTACTCCATATTCATCTGGTAATTGGTCGAGTTAAAGCTTCTAACGACGTGAGAAACTATGCATTAACCTTTCTAATCAATATCTGAAAACCCTAATGTGCAATGCGAAAACACCTGCCGCCATCTAGCCGCTCAATATTCGGCGCGAAGGTCACCCGCGCCACTATTCTCCGGCGCCTCGCTCGGGGCTCCATTAAACTTTATTTAAATTACGATTCAAAAGTTTCATCACTCAAATTATACACAAAGTCATATTCTCCCGCATAATTATTAATAATTAATAATTAGAGGGTCATTTTAAACATAAAACTGCTACATTTATTCCGAAAGCGTTTAGTTTTTCTTCGCAAAAAACAGATTTCATTAGTACAGTGCTCCTCTCTTGCAGGCTTTTCTGTGCCAATTCTGGTCATATAAGCTATCTATTTTCATTATTTCGTCTTTCTCATTCAGCTACGTAAGATTGCTTTGGAATAACCAATATCTGCTACGTCAATGCGCATAATGTTTTATGTCTTTCTATTAAAGAGAAAGTTATCTTCTTAAATGCTCTTAATCTCGTGAACTGGCATTAATTTCAATTTTCAACGATCATACTACGATAGCAGACCCGTTAACTTTTACAATAAATGGATGCAAACACTTCTTACCAGGAGAATTTTAAAGTCCCTTTTTTTGATTTAAGAAGAGATTTAACTCTTCAAAGTCTGGACGAACCGAAAATCCAGAGGCTACACACTAAAGAATATACTGCTCTAGTCAAAAGTCATTTGTTAGATGGAGGAGAAACTGGACAAAGACTTTGCAACATATAGTTAGCCTACTACATGCGAATGAACTTATATCTTCACCATTTGCTGAAAATCCCCACTGGACCAAATTATTTCACTAGAGGTAGAGGGAAAACGTTGTAATCTTGCAATTCTGACTGCTGTCAATCCAATATAATGGTATTTAATCGTCCATGTATCGAAAGCATCAAACTAAGCACGGACCAAGAATACTTATTCAAAATATTACAAGCAGTTACGGGTAACTGTCCCATGAATTTGACAAAAATGATCCCTGAATTAATATCATATTCCAGATGGTCACCAAGCGCTAATTACATTCTTCGTTTGTGCTTATCAACAAAGTATCTCTCTGCCAACCTCATGACACTTCTAAAGTGAGTAGTGAAAGTTTACGACCTGTAATGGTTCACCATTGTGTCACACCCATCATTGAGCTGGGAGTTTATAAATTTTAACTTTTCCCTCGAGATTTAATAGACACCGTAATCCTACAGAATGGATATTTTGACCACCCAGGAGATGATCTCATGGCCTTGATTGCAATAACTCGTCGGCACGTTAGGTCATGTACGCTTAAAAAATAAGGCAAAGAAAAGGGCCGGCAGAAAACACAATTGACAAGTTGTGGTGCTAAAATTAAATGTTGCAGTTCAGGAATACCAGAAATATTACTGCAGGAATATTCGACTGGGAAACTTGTAAAATTAAAAAAGCCACCCATTCTTACTCCATTTAGAAAATGCACTGCAGTACTTCTTTACGAAAAATATCGCAGCAAAGCCACATCCTTTAAGAGGGGGAGGAAATAAAAATTTATAAGATAACGTCAAAAATCTGGGAATCAGCATACATACGTAACTTCAGACATAACGCGAGGAAACCACTATTGACTTTGGAAAAGATTTGCAGTGCTGAATGGGGATGAATATCATTCGAATGTTTTCTCAATATAACTGTTGAAATCAAATTTGCATAGGTTTTAATACAGAGTTACGGAGTTACTCCGAAACATTAAGGCCTAATAACCAGATATCTAGACGTAGAAACTTAAGTTTTTTTCTGTTTCCGCAAGACACCCTCTAGCGTCATTTTCATCCTTCGATCAAAGGTCCGTGGTTCCATTCCCGGTGAAGACGGATTTATTAATTAAGGTATTTTCCACAACTTTAAGCTGTTGTATTTCCGGCAGAAGTGGGCATGTTCACAAAAGCCATTTTTAGGAGTCATCTTTTAAAATAGATCGGGAAGAAAATGGAAGAAGTGATCGATGAAATGATGTCACGGACACAATTGGAAGATTTCCCTTCCATTCAACATTAGGCTTCCATATCTCTTGCAATTTTTGAAAACACCAAGTCCGTAGGGAAAAAGGCCGCTTTACACGAGGCACTTAATTGCACAATTTGATGCGCAGAAATTGCGACAACGCGAGCGCGGATTTAGAGCAGGGGCCATTTTCCCGCCTGTCGTTTATGCATTTGAGCATGCATTCTTGCAATTCATCGCTTTACACGACGCAATTTTTATTGCACATCCATACATACATCAGATTTTGCAATAAAGTGCCTCATGTAAAACGGCTTTAAGAGATGATTCGGAAATGATCATTTGCCATGGCTCTCTACACGATAAAGGAAAAAGCAAAAATCTTGATACACCCCATTAAATATAATGGAATTTATTAAGTGAATATTTTAAGAAATTAGGACGCTCCTCGATTAGAAAGTGAAAGAGAGATGTTACATCTCGAATACACCACAAGCATTTGAAAGCACCCTGAAAAGAAAAACTTAATGCGGTAGTAAGAGAAAGGAGAAACGCAAACTTGGCCAAGAAATGGTTCGGGCAATGAGAGTGCAGCAGCGAAGAGACGGAAGGACTAAAGAATGGGAGATGCTAATATAGACTCGGGAGGCTACACGCTATGAGGCTAAGATTACTTGAACTTTACAAACTATGCAAGATTCAGTGTGACACAGATGAGTATATGAATTTAACCCCATTTATACATCTATAGAAGAAGCAACAAAATAAAATAGATAAATTTCTAAACTTTTAAGTATAAGAATTCCTCATTTCCGCGCAAGAATTAATGATACAACATAAACAGATCGAGACATACTCAGTTGGCATGCATTTTATTTTTTTCTTTCCCTATTCCAACTTCTTTATCTATCCCCTCCATTTTTCATCACTAATGTCTCAACATCTCCTGCCACAGGCCTCTGCGGCGAAGGGTAGTATGTATCTGAAGAAAGTCATCAAAAATTCATTAACCTTTTTCTTAATCTTTGATAGTTTCTGGATAAATTTTGTGAAATCTCGTGGTAATAACAGGAAAAATCTCTGTATACCCTGTGAAATCTACAATTTTTTCCTTTCCTTTATGCATTACACAGCCATATCTAAAATGGAGCGCGGAACTCCATGAGTCCACACCATGGCCCAAGCGGAAAGACCAGGCAGACGGCAGACAGGTAGGTGCAGGCCGGAAACTTAAAGAGACAGTTGTGGCAGAGAATGGAGACGGTGACTTAAGTGGCATGGAATTCGAAAGAGTTTAAGTTAAATACGGTGAGAGAGGAAAATAAATGAGCAGGAGATATTGAGAGTAAAAATAAACGGATTGAACGGAAGTTGAGGGATGGAGGCATGCGAGAGAGAGAGGAGAATGCTTTTCAGGCACGGATGAGGAAAGATGATGATAGGAATTCGGACAACACCGGGAAAATGAACGTGAAAAAATGAATATGCCTTAATCCTCCAATACTCTGCTTTTCATTACTTGATCACCGTTAAGTTTCTCCAGTTGCTCTTTCAATCTTTTCCCATTTTATTAATTTACCATAATATGATCAACATTTCCATTCCAAATGACAGTTCTTTTAATGAAAGGCTCTGTGAAGTGACTTCTCACAGTTAAATAGGCAGCCTCAACTTTTACCTGTGGTAGATAGTTAATCCCGCTGCCCGGTACGACACTCGCCCTCGTGGGCGGCGTTCCGTAGTTGTCAGAATTCAATACTATATGTATTATGTGCTACCATGTTCAGGGAAATAGATAGTCGGGTGGGCTTTCTTATCGCCATTTCTCAACAGTGTTTTTAAAGTGACACCATCACTTTCACTGCCTTTCGTCTGGCTCCTATCCTTCGACCAGTCTGGCATTGGTCTACCGGGAGGATCACTACTTCTCCAACCAGTCCAGCTCCAAGGGATGCTGGAATGCGCAAGCCCTTTCACAGTGTCAAGGCTGTAGTTCAAGGGAAGGGTACTGACGAATATGCTCTCCAATAAGATTTTATGGAAATTTTGTATCTGGCACTAAACACGCCTTTTTATTTTCAAACGAATACTTATTCTTTGAATCAGAAACGAAGCGGCCGTCTCGATTTTTACCCCACTCACGGTATCAAAGAGATGCACGTCGCATACAAGAACGGAATCACAAGGAGGATCGGTGATGTGCCCACAAAAGTGCTTGACGTGCCCCCATCTGGCTGACGAGGTGCCTGCGATAGAGTGTTGGTCGGCTTCCAGCTCCGAGGACCCAGAGGGGGACCCGGTTCCAATTCCGGAATTCCTAGGGATTTTTCAATGGACTCCCGATCCCCGTAAATCCCTAAGCGGAGAAAACTTCCATTGTTGATCTCAGTAAGTCTATCGAATGAGACATCAACCTGAGAGATCGCCTCTACGCCTTTCAAGGAGACGAATTCCGGCGTCAGGTTTCTCTCCTCCGTTCCCCAGAACAAAATAAATAGTCTGTTCACCTCCCGTCGATGGCACGAGTGTCCTCGGCAGCCTATGTCCTCCCCAGCCAGGAAGCAGGCAAGCAGGAGGAGGAAATGTAAGCGACGACTCCGCCACATTTGTTCGCATACAGTGACCCTGCGAGGAAGACTGACAAGGAACAAAATCGGAGATGCTGGACCATCGTCCGTCTTCTTATGCGCATTGCCAAACTTCGGTCACTGCGAAGCGCCGACAGCTCCAACAGTCCAAAGATCATTCGACTGAACATTCTGATTCTCACCCGGATTTCCCAGTTTCCGATCTAAAGCTTGAGTATTAAACCACCTTGGGTCAAGGCGAATTTCTTCGAGGGGTTTTAATGACAGACCGTGCCCTCGCCTGTACTTTGGACGGTATCCCCGGGGGGCGTGGTTGGTCACGGAAGGATAATATTCCTAGGATCAAGACGGCGCACAGTGGGCTGAAATCGAAAAAAGCTGGCCAAAAGTCAAAAAGTGATTTTTTCAAGCCAGGAAGCTGAAACTTGGCATAAATATTTTCAAAAGGCCTTTGCGCATGTGATGACGTAACGCAATTTCCTTAGTACTCTACAATTAACAATTTGCATGAGGTCAAAGTTGCACAAATTTCGCAAAAAAGGTCTACACTCTATTTTCTCACGAAATCTTCAAAATCCTTTAGTTAAGAAAAAATAAACTTTCGTAATCATGATGTAAAAGGGTAGAGCAAATTATTTCCCTCCACGGTATTTCTCCCTGACACTGAATGAAAAATGACACTGACATTAAAAACACAAAAAATAATAAAGCATAGGGATCGTAACCCCGCAGATTCCCCGAAAACGTTTCGCGGTGCCAATAAACGACCCTTCGCCGTACGCCCAACCGCAGTTCTGGGGGCGGGGGAGTTGCAGCCGTGCGACAGCAGCTGTGGGTTGGTGGCCTCGAAGAGATAATAATCCATGCTGTCTCCGTAAAAAGTGTACCTATTCTTCAGTAAGCAATGTCAATTTGCTAAAAAGAGAAACGCCCGCGGTGCACCCGAAGAAAGCAGTCTTTCAGTACCTCCTAAACCTTTGCCCCATGTGACAAAATGCGTAATTTTTCTGCGATTTCTCCAAAATATAATAGATGGAGGCTCTTTTCAATGTTTGTGTTTCGAAAATCTCCATAGCCGAGTGGATGCGGCTACAATCCATTCCACACACTTGCCGCGCCACCTTACTCCCCGGTGCAAGCGGGTTGGACTAGACTCGACCGCGCGATCGAAAAACTGATGTGAAATTCGACGTCGTAAACGGTCGCAGCATAACTCATCGGATTCGCACTGTGAAAGCTTTGTAGAGTTTCTTCATATAAGTTACTTCGCGATGCTCGGCGATGCAAATAACTATGTCTATACATGTTTTAAAAAAATGACCAAAAAAGAGGGTCCGCCATTTTCTTTAATATTTTTGGTAAATAAAGAAAAAGACGTAAGTAGACTACATTAAAACAAAGAGGAAAAACAGTTTCATTTTACTGCATCACTTTTTATTCCAATTCTTTGCCCATAAAGACTTGATTTTGAAGATTTCGTGAGAAAATAGAGTGTAGACCATTTTTGCGAAATTTGTGCAACTTTGACCTCATGCAAATTGTTAATTGTGGATTACTAAGGAAAATGCTTTGCGTCATCGCATGCGCACAGGTCTTTTGAAAATATTTATGCAAAGTTTCAGTTTCCTGGCTTGAAAAAATCACTTTTTGACTTTTGGCCAGCTTTTTTCGACTTCAGCCCACTGTGCGGCGGTTTAGTTGGCTAAAGCATCTGCCGAGCGATTGGGAGATCCAGCTTCGAATACTGGTTAGAACTGATAATTTATTTTGACGTTGGATGCCCAAACTTAATTTTCACGCGTGACTGCTCCCTCCTTCTTCGTGCTACCGAATCACAGCTTCCTCTGGCGAGAGTGGAAAACATCGCCAAATGCTCCTCTTGATTACTCCTCACTCCCGAATATCGCCTCCGCCTGTATTTCGCTCGCAAAAGCCAGACGACGGGCGCCCCCCTTAAGCCGTTTGCCCCCTCGGCCTATTCTCGCCCCCACCGGCATCCGCCCGCCTCCTCCAAGGACACCACGAGGGCCCACTGGGAAGGGGGGACCGGGGGCAGGATAACGAAGGGAGGGGACGGTAAGGGGAGGGGGAGAGGCGCCAGGTGGGTGGGAGGGAGGGAAGAGGGCAGGGGGTGCTATGAGCGGCGGCGCCTTAAAGCTGAACTGACGACCATCGCGAGGGACAAATGACTCGCTCACGAAGACTCCGCCCCCTTCCTTCCCCTTCCCCCCCCCGTTTCGGATCCTCTGGTCCTCATTCCCGCATCCACGCCGAAGCTGCCATCGGGTGACTTCCCTTTGAGGTGTTGTCGAAGTTATCGCCGATTGGAACCTCTCAGCGAAGCACACGAACGACGATTAATGGAAAGAGGTGTAACAGGCGAAACGTTCGCTAACCACCATCTACATAAAAGGTGGGTTGCAGCATCCGGTATTATAATAGTACCCACTACAAACTACTTCCAGAAATACGTAGGCGCCCTCCAGGCCCCATTTTATGGATTTGATTGAATGGGTACGGGCTAGAAAGAAATTGGATGGTTGGCACAGTAGGCTGGCTGTCACCTTTGCTGGCATAGAGCTGCGTCCATACTCCCCAGTTAGGTACCTAAATCCGGAAATTCATGGAGGAGGCCAACTTTAAGTGTGTCCAAACTCGTTAGCCATCATAAGGGAGCGGATTTAGCCAGCCAAATCGCTCGCCAGATTTAGGGTGCATGAGGTCCTTCCTATAACTGCCACCATTTAGAAATTCCCATAATTCCAAGTGCTGCAAGCGTCGAGGAGTGAGACAGAGAAGATACAAGTGTCATAGCAGAGAAGTTTTTAGTGTGTAAAATCAGATTTTAAAAAATTGTCTTACGCATGGTAATTGTTAGGCATTTTTTAAATTAAAATTTCGTTTTTGGGAGTAACGAATTAGATAACCGAAGAGTTAATTAAAGGTAGAAAAGAGAGGGCGGATCTAAACTAAAAATACAAACTAACAAAAAACTGTCCTACGCCTAAATAAAGTCTACAATGTTGCAAGTTTTAAACGAAACTCAAAAAAGAATAACTACAATACAAAAGAAAAATGTAAAAAACGGCAAGCAAGTAGTCCATAGTTTTAATTTTACTTTAATAGTTACTTAGTTAATTTTACTTCATGACTTAAAAATATGATCAAAAAAGACTTCCTGCGGTGAGACTAGAACTAAAGTATACCTACATAAATGACCTGATTTTAATTTATCTCCAACCGATTCTCATATAATGGTCTACAGCTAACGGAATTTTAGTTTTCCCGCAAGGTCTTTTTCACTCCTTTCCAAGACGACGAATGTCTAAGATCAATAGGTTATAAGTAAAAATGTTAAGATGATTTTAGTCCTTTGTAATTGGCCTTGTGCTGTTTTTGGACTGCATTAAATAAATAAAATAATTATATAAATTTGTTTAAAGCACAGTAAAAATCACTAGTTTTATATTTCATTTGCTCTATTTATTATTCTTGCCATGTGACCTACTGTAATGTCATTCGATTAAGTAAATAAATACACTCCGACATGTTTGATGAACGTTAGTTTACTTTGGTTGAAAAGTTGCTATAAACAACATGTTGTACATGTTAATAAAGATATCTTCCACATATTTATCGAGTATATGCCAATGACAAGTCATTGGAGAAAATTGGAGAAAACTCATCTGAAACTTACATTAGGCCAATAGGGCACAGGTGAGAGTGGCTGACGGTGAATCAGGGCGGACAATTGTAACTTGTAAGACCGCGGGGTAAGGCAATGCTGCCCTTCGTCGCCTTAACTTTTTAATATTTATGGCGAAGAGATGGTTAGAGAGGCATGGGAAGAGTTATATGTGGGAATCAAAGTAGGAGGCCAGCTGATAACTTCGGTTTGATTCACGGACGAGCAGGTGTTGGTTAGTCAATCGTCGAAAGGGTTGCAAGTTTTAGTAGATGTATTAGAAAAGTAGTGCGAGAAATACAGGGTGAAAATAAATCACAATAAAAGAAAAATAATAATATATTCTCTAGAACAAAAAAAGCGAGGCTTGTCATAGAAGTGGGAGGGTGCAAACTGGAGCAAGAAGAGCAATTTAATTACTTAGGTAGTACGCTAGAAGAAACGTAGTGGTACGCTGGGCATAGTAACAAAAACATTAGTAGGTGAATAGCGCTAGCAAAAGAAGAGTTCAGCAATAAGAGGGAGCTTATGACGGGGACGTTGGGAATGGATTTAAGAAGAGACTGGTGAAGAGTTTAATATGGAGTGTAGCGTTGTATGGAGCAGAAACGTGGGCTTTGAGGAAAGAAGACGAGTATAGGCTGCGGGCGTTCAACATGTGGGTGTGGAGAAAGTGCGGTGGACAGAAAGGAAGACAAACGAAGAAGGTCTTGGTATGAAGGGTGGACAAAGAAAACTTCCTTCTGGATGAGATTAGCGGGAGGCAAAGTAGATGGTTGGAAGAAGTAATTATGGGCAAAGGATTGCTTGAGGCCATGTCAGAAGGGAGTAAGGCAAGCGGAGAAGAGAAAGAAAGAGAAAAGGTTTTATAGACGGGATGAAGAAGGGAGATGAAGAAAGAAATATTATACCTATATTGGGACCTGCACATGTAAAAATCTAAATGGTTTTCACTGACTTCCATTTGAACCTACTCCAACCGGTTGACTATCTCTATGAATTAAGAGCTGCGTCAATGTAGACCTAGGAGAACTGAAAGAATGGCAAAATACTGTTATATATGTTATTTCTCAAATTGCTGATAAACAATGATCTAAACATTAATAAGAACATACTTTTGAAAGATATCTGGAGGAGATATTTGCATTATATTGTATAAATTACACATAAAGGAATCTTTTATTGGTGAAATTCTTCAATGGATTTTTTTCTTTTGAAAATCTCCACTACCGATATTCTCCAAAACATACTGCATGGTTCCTAGTTCATTATAAACGCCAAACGACACGTTTTCACTGTCGACTCATCCATCGCAAAAGGGTGGTCAACGAACATCGCTCTAGTAATCACCGCAGCCGTTCCTCGAATATTTCATTCATTCATTTCCCATTTAACATTTTCCAACTCATCATACTTCGCAGTCCCAACTTTTCCTACGCCTAATGTAACATTAGAGTTGCGGCCCTTTCCCGAATCTCTCTTTCTGCTTCCTTGACTCAGCGGAGCGAGAATTTCATACCACGACTACCGCTGCTCTGGTGGACTTGCAACTCCGCCCCCCTCTCCCCCCCTCCTATTCTACCCCCACCCCCAATTCTACCCCACCGTCACTGACGACACCGACCCCAAAGAGCCTTTAGCAGACCATGGAATGGCACCCGCATTCTTAGACAGATGAGAGGAATATTCGCGAGCTGTGACCCTACAATCCACTGATAAGAATGCACAAATTTTTAACTCACTTTTGGCTCAGAAAATTCTGTACTTTTCAGGAAGCTGAAAATGCAACGTTGGCAGAAGCGCGAGGGAAATTTCGAGAGGAATTCGCGTGGAAGAGTGATGTGTGGAGGGAGAGGTGGCAAGGGGGGTTCGTTTTGCATCGGACCTCCCCTTATCCCTCCCATGTTGTCCAGGGCATCATGGCATTGGTAGAATCGCTCGCAGAGTCATTAGAACACCAAGGTGTGGCTCCGATGGCTTCACTCTCGAGGGCCACTGAAGTGGAGTATTTTTCCCGTGCAATCCCGATCCCTACTTAACTGGTGGAGAGCACTTCAAAGTGTAGCACTCCGTCCGTCGGCTGGGAACTGTGGAAATCCCCTGGGAGCCTGCGCTGAGATGCCAAAGCCCAATTCCCTACATCCACCCTTCGGAATCCTTTCCTTCCTCCGTCCTCTCTCTCTCTCTTTCTCCTCAATGGCACCATTCTCAATTGCTGTGGCGCCGCTCTCCAATGGCTACCACACTCTCATCTTCCCATCTTACGTCCCGCACGGTTGCGGCGTTGGCTGGAGGGTGGGAGGGTGGGTGGGTGAGGGGTAGAGGAAAGGAGAGACGCATAAATCAGGGATAGTGTGGGGGTGGGAGGATTTGGGGGAGTTGAGGACGATTCGATAAGGAGGGGACGAGGAGGAGGTGGGCGGCGGCCGGGGGTGGGTGGGTGGCTGCTTCGAAACGGAAGGCTGATGTGATTCCAAAAAGAGTCGTTTTTTTATGCAAAGGAGAGGGGAGGGGGGAGAGGGAGGGGGGAGTGGCGCCGCGCAGGAAACAGCGACTCGATTCTCGGAAGGAGGAGAAGGGGGGTGGGTGGAGGGGAGGAAAGGGTAGAGGGGGCCAAAAATAAAATCGGTCGGACTCTGTCGGATGCGCCTTCCTCCCCCCCGCCGCCCTTTTGAACACGGGGGGGGGGGGCGGAGGAGGCAATCGCTCGCTCTTGCAAACGCAGAATGAGACCCGAACGAGAGAATTCAAACTCGGCGTTGACTTCCTCGTCGACGCGCTGCACACGCACTAGGAGTCTGCACGAGGTCCATAGCGTCGGCCGACGGAGAGAGAGAGTGAAGAAACGCAACAAACGCAAGCCGTACGCGGAAAGATAAAAGATACCTTCGTGCTCTGGAGGGATATCGTGCAGTTGATCGTAGAAAAATAAAATTGGAGAGTTTCCTGGAAGATTTATCCCTAGATACGATTCCCATCTATAGTATCATCTATAGTTTTCCGTCGAATGGAACAAATTCGATAAAGCTTTGATTAACTCCACCATCAAATAAATCCCTCCGCACTGCTGCATATATCAGATTTATATCATCGCAACCGAATCCATTACCCACGGACGGTTGTTTTGCGCCCACAGGATCATTGAAAACACGTGAACACGAAGACGACACGTAAAGATTCCGAGTCAACCGTTGGCCATTATTTTCGTATCTTCCGAAGTACAAGTGGTACAAGCAAGCAAATCCAAACAGAGTGGACAGATAATATGGTAGTCTTTCCACATGAAATAAAAACTGGTGGCCAAGGAAATCACCGGCAGCAAGAAAACTTGGTGCCTGCATTTCACTCGATGAAAATATTACTGGAGTAGAAGACCTATCGAGTAAATTTTCTGTCGATGTAAAATTTAAGTTAAAGATTTTCACGGCACCGTTTTCGCAAAAATATAATGACATTTTTAGAGCAACTTTTAAACAGACGAGTAAACTGACTTTATTACATATAGGTACCTATATTTAGGGCAAAAGTTAACTCACTAACGCATTCCCATCTGACGTATAAGAAAAATATCGTAAATTCTTATTCCACTAATAGAATGAATTTATGTACATAAATTGTGTAATTAAGGTTCTATATATATTCTAATCACAATCTACACCAATGAAGATGGAAGAAATGACCGACTTAGTTTCCCGTCGAGTTATACATGTAGGTACACCGTTGGCTCCCTCATCTCAATGCAGAGAGGGGTCATTCGTAATTCTAAAAAAGGATTTAAAGTCTGCCATTACATGACGCAAATTGTTAACTTTAGTTCTTCCTTTTTTTCTGTTCTATTTACTCATTATGTTCTTCTTTTTCATAGCTATATAGAATATCTAGTCAGAAAATTGTAAGCTGGGTAGCGAGGAAGACAAACGAGGAGTTAAAAAAAATGATAGGCAATGTGGGTTGGAGAGCGACGGAGGAAATGGTCGATGTACAAGGACCGGATGGGGGTGTCGAAGGCGTGGAGGGGATGATATGTGGTGGGGGGGGGGGGGGCGAGGAGGACAAGGGGAGGAGGAGACGATGAGCAGTTTAAGAGGTACTGACGCAATACTAGTTCAGCCAGGTGAGTCTAGAGATGAAACAGCAACGAAGAAAACATAGTGCAACCTTTTTAAAAATACCTATTACGGTGGATGTCTTCAAGATGCTTAAGAAATTGGAGCCGATTCTGTTTCAGAAAGTATTTCAGAAAAGAGATTCGATTCGTGGGAAGAAACACTGGTTTCGCATAACTTTCGCATCCACTTCTTAATACCCTTGTTACTTTCGCAGCAGCACTGGATATTTAGAATCACAACATGTCCCCAGCTCATTCGAAACGTAAAACGTTTTCGATGCGCATTAAAAAAAACATGGCTGTAGTGCCTGATGTGTCAGTGTCATAGGTTTACAAGGGTTTCATTCCCTCTCGCCACGAGATTTACCGTCCTCTGAGTTATTTCGTACCTTTTCGTACATGTTTTGTTTTTAATGGGCTAGATTTCGAAAGTCCAGGTGGAAACATTTGGAGATTAATCGCCAGAAATTCGCAATACAGCTCTTGCATTGGACATTCCGTTGTGCTGCGACGTAGATGATAAAACTATTGTTGCGAATGGTACATATAATGAACGCCCACACATTTTCCCCCTTGAGGGAAACTTCTCCAAACCCACGTCTGCTCAGAAGAGGTCAGAGGCCAGCAGGCCCTCTCGGAGGACAGCGACGCGACCTCCCTCAGATCACCCCCGCCCTCAACGAGTCGCAAATAGCCTCCTCGACTCATATCCAGGCGCCTGATCCTCTAGACGACGCCAAGACGAAAGCCCCCCAGAAATTCCACCACGCCCCTCCCCATCACGTCGTCTTCCAGCAATGAATTTTAATTTTCTACCAATGGCAACAAATATTTCCATAGTGATAATTAGTTCAGGCATCCAGCGCAAATATGTCTCCTCCTCTAACAGTCACTTTTTTTCTCAACACATCTCTAAGGAACCGATGACTCTATCTATGACAATTGAATGACAAATACGTTAAGGAATAAATAAATAAAAGTGACAAAATGTGTTAATAAATAGAAGTGATTTGAGTTAAAAAGCCATGAACATTACATGCTTGACGTGTGATGGTATACCCCTCGCTAGCCTCTCATCTCTCCTCCCCCTTCTATCCCTCCTCCCCCCTCCCACCCCCAGATCCACATTCGCTCAGGGGGGGGAGAGCGAAAGGGGTGAACAAATAATTCCTCTGCTCCCCCCGGCGGTGGTGCAGTCGGCCGCGCGTAATTTCATGAGCCCCCCCCCCCTGCCACCAGCGACGGCCGGTTGAGGAGGAAAGAGTGTGGGGCCAGTGGGGGGGGGTAATCTCGCCTGGCCTGGCTGTGGCCGGAGGAGATGTCGTGGTTGCCGGGGCAACCGAGGGGCGCGGGGAGGGGATGGATGGAGAGAGAGCGTTATCTCGGAAGGAGAGACTTATGGCCCGGGCGAGCGAGAATTTGTTCCCATAATGCAAATCGAAGGGGCCCCGGGAGGGCGAAGGGGAGGGGGGACGAAAGGAAAGCAGCTTCCGTGCCTCGATTTCAGGTGGCTCCACTGTAAAATGGCTCCAATATTACTTGATGCATATTCTGGCTACTTTTAAAAATAAACATTCTCCTCTCTCTTTGTTAAACAAAAGAACAAAATAATTCGGGCAACGGCCTGTCACGCCATGGAAACACCGGTTAGTCCCGATCAAGTCACAACGAAGTTAATCATCATCGTTCGGCTCGGCTCTAGTTTGGATAGGGGTGGTGATCCTCCGATTCGTCCGAGTGCTGTTGCCCCTGTCTACTGCACACGGCAGACAGCATGTGCGAAATGACCTTAGCCGTTGAAGCACGTTTAACAAAAATACTACTAATACAATATCATTCCATTATTTCCATTCGCAAATATCGCTATTTTTTCCTCAGGTTGAACTTGAAAGATGCAAGAATGGATTGAATATAGGAGAAAATAGTATTTTTATGTCAATTATAAATATGCCATTTTCGCGTAAAACTATAAATAAGAGGTGAATTATACCAAAAGTTGAATTTGGCAATAAAAGTTGGGCACCTTTTCATCTTGTTCATTCAGTCATTAGCTGATTTATGCAACAATTGAAGTCAAAATACGTCAACTTATTGGAAATGGCGCTGCAATCGGCTCCCGCGACTGGAAAAAGCATCCACAGAAAAATAAAGTCGCTCACATAGCTGCATATTTTGTATCTTAATTTGTATTTCTAATTGCTAAGGCATACCCATCATCATCTTTGAAACAATACAAACGAAAAGGTGATATTTAGTGTTTGTTTTGATCCGCGCAGTCGCGGTGGGTACTTCATAGATCACGTGGACGCAGTATTTGCCGTCGGCGAGCGAGAATCATCATTATCTGTTCCTTTCAATCCTATGATTGGATAGACTGAAGCACTCCTTCTTGCCCCCCCCCCCCCCGCTTCCTCTCTCATGGTCAGTAGCATACTCTTTTGTTTCATGTTCCGTTTCAGCAGGTCTATGTGAAGAACAATAACAATCTTTTTGAACTGCGCTACCCACGGGTCTGCCCGAGAAACATCTCTCTGTCTTTCAACAATGGCGCCAGCGCGAAAAGGTTTTCCTCCGTTTTTTTATTCCGGAAAAATCGGAAAATAAATTCTTTTTATAAAAAGGAGAAAAATATTTTCCAGCAGCTGACTATTAGGATTGGAGAGTGGATCAACTTGCATCTCTCGTAGCGGGCATAATATAGATGGGGCAGGTCAGCCGGGCAGAAGGTGATGGAGTCACGTTGGCAGTACTGTTAGGGAAGGCCGCTAGAGACCACTTTCCCCTTTTGAAGGGTGGAAAATTTTAAAATGGAAATGAATGTTGGCAGCAATGAGGCCGAGCCTACTCATGGCGCGGGTTGGCATTGCGCAACGGACTGACAAAGTTATGACGTCAAGTTACTCTACAAAGAATATTTTCCTGGGCGCGTGCCGTACTGGTTGTACTGACTGTGCTGCCGTGAATCGGAACGCAATGCAGTTCTTACGCCGTGGCAAAAGCAGTGATTTCGGAACGGCCGGCAGCAGCTGCGGGAAATTTTACGATCACCACTAACGAAGTCGCTAAGAATAATGAGAAATATACAGGAAAAGCTTAAGAAATTGATGGATTGAGGCGTGAAAATTCGGAAAATTTTATGTACACATGTATCCATTATAAGCACATTAAAGACAATAATAAAGTAAAAATGTATGCATACATTAATATTCAATGACCAAATAGCTTCAAGGTAAAGTTTTCCCTCCGTAAGAATTATATAGATAGCTTAAAAACTGATGGAATCAGGCGATAATTGGTGGAAACTATGTATATTGGCAACGAATACAACCAGGTATTTAGGTATTTTCGTATTTAATGCATTGAATATAGATGCATATGAATTACTTTTATTTAATACTAGTATATAAATTTACTTTTATGTATCGGAAAATTAAAATCAAATTAATAATTTTTCAAATATAACCGTCCAAATCACCATCACATAATCTTTAATGCTAATTAATTATCCTTCTGGCCTCTTCGATTGGCTCTACAAGAAAATGTAAATTATATATGATAAATACATTTTTCTTGGAAGAAAATGTTAAAACACAAAGATAACTGTGACAATTAACCATGGAATTTCACAGAGTAAGTCGGCTTCATTAGTGTCAGAGGGTAGGTCTCACCGAGGACTGATTCCAACAGCAAGTCAAATAACACAACAGGGTTGGCAGGGTATGTTTCTTCACCACTGCTGTTCATGGTTCACTATAATGATCTTACTTCCCATGTAATCATACAGTTTTTGCCGAGATGTGTCTTTGGAGACGTCCCTCCAATTTGAAGTTGAGCCCTTAACATAGTAACCTGAAGCACAAACTTCTATGGTTCCACACAGTAACCATTACATTATCAAGAAAGAGAGAGAGGGTTTTAAAAAAATATTCCCTACCATTTGGTTTCCCTCAATGGCTTCAAAGGATGAAGATGGGGTCCTCCGTGCTGGAGGCTGTTGCTCTGACCCACGTCTGCCTCCCAAAAATCTCATCCATCCTCTGGAAAAGTTGAGGAAACGGGATTAAGAAATTTTTAATTATTTATGATTGAGAAAACTTGATTTAATGTATTACCCTCACATTCCCACATAGCAATGAATGTCTCGGAGACGTCTCACCATAGTCTCGAATATCTCGAACATCGCGAATGTCTCGGAGACGTCTCAGAGAGGTAATCGTGAGACGTTCAGAAAATAATTCTTTTTGCATATTTAACCGCCGTCAACCCCTTCCATACCTATTTTTCGGAGCAATTATGAAGTTGTGATTATGAAAATCGTGAAATTTATTATGTAATTCTTATTTTCAAATGGTCAATATTCATCACAAAATTATCGTAATAATGATCGAGAAAAAGTAGGACGGACAGACTCGCCTAAACTATATAATTTGTTTTCCTGTTTCCGATACGTCCATGTAACCCGTGCGGGTTCCAAGGTAATCTTTGCGCACGAACGTGTATCCATGTGTTCAAGTATGTGCGTTTCGTGATTTGATAGTTTCGCGACTCTCTGTGACTTTTGGCAGACAAGTACTCTTCCTCTACCGTTGCAACTTGATCAAAAGGTAAGTTATTTAAGTTTTTCGTGTTGTTTATAATTTTCGAATTGTTTTTCATTGCATATCACTATTATCTAACTAATGCTATAAGTTATTCCGGTATGCTCTCCTGAACATTTATTAATTTATAATTTTGACTAAGACTTCAATTTTGACCATATGAATAAATTGTGCTAATATAGTTTGATCTCAATGCAGAGGAATTTAAAGGGAGAGTAAGACGCCATGTAAAATAACAATATCTGTTATAAGAACAATTATTTCCTGATTTCCGTGGCCAAGGAGTATATATTAATGTAATACTTTCTCATATCTAAGGCCGTGGCTGCAGACGAGGATTGGAACCTCATGTTTCCAATAGATGGCTCCGTGACTAATAACAAATGTATATCTAGGCAAAACGCCGAGATTTTGTTGAGTATGATGGTATCTAAGATGAATACAAATGACAATCTAAGAGGTAGGTGGACCTGAGAGGAAAGTTCATGAAGAATTAAAAGCTAAAAGAGTCGGCAGAAATGAACGAATTTATGATTATCCTGATCTGTATAATTCGGAGCAAGAATGGGAAATCCGGCAGAGTGTATTGGCCTCACATCAATTTCCGAAATTATTCGTTTTTAATTGAGAGCAAATCGCGTTTAACAAAGGAATTACAGAATTCGTCGCTTTCCCGTTTCGTGAACCCGTTCGTATTACTATGGTACCCGTCCAGCTACACGAGTTTGAAAATGCGTGGCTGGAACGCAGTGTGTTTACCTAGCATTTCCTGAGTTGCGTAAGATATTGGAAATTTAAACAAGGCAAGTATGTCTTAAGACTTATAAGCCTTCTCGTTGCGTCTCTCAAAAGGGTGTAGGGGGTTCTTTTTTCCAGCCACCTCACCCTCCTGTCTCATGGTCACTTGCATTCTCGACCCCACGGTCACAGAGAAGTAGCTAGACCCTTTTGCTGTCCGGGGAGTGCCGCCCCCTCCCCGCCCCTCCCCCGTTGTCTTCACCCCTGCACGCAACCGCCGAACTCCTTAGGAGCTATTAGAGCAGCGTCACTTGGGTCTTCTCTGTCCGCTCTTCTTCTCCCCGCGTGGGGAGGGGTGAGAGAAAAAGCACTTCCTTCAATCGCTACCAGATGCGGAGAACAAAGGTGGAAAGACGCAAGCGACGGTGAAACGCTTGGGGCAGTCGAAAATTTGCTAGCGAAAGGCAGATCTTTGCTAGCGTGGTTAGTCGCAGTTAACCGTGTTTTTGGTGAACTACCGTGAACGCATCATTGCCAGAAGATTCAAAAGTGACTGAAAATACCTACTAGAAACCTTGTTTCAAGTTTCATTCCTGTGTCCCGTTTGTAAAAGGTAAGCTTAGCCCATTTCTTAAAATTTCATATTTTTTCCAATTGAGTACTTGTTGAATTAGCCATGGCTAATTCAGCTAATACTCAATGCATATGCATCATGTCCGAGTACCTAATCCTCTGTTCGCCTATGGGTATACCGCGATATAAATACGAGAAAGCTATGTATTATAAATTTTTAAGTTTCCCACCATAATCATATCAGGGAATACCGGGAATACCATTCGGCGTCTTCTTTTGTAATGAGCTACGCGTGTTGGTTTCAGCGGTTAATTTAAAATTGGCATATATAGGTTTCGCTTGTAGTAGGTAGCACCCATGGCAACAAATCATACCATAGATAAATTACTAAACCATGCACAAAAATTACTATACACAAATAATATTTTATAACCAATGCGTGCATATCTTTGTGTGGTGGAATTATTCATATTTAAACGTCCCGTAAGTGCATACGGCAGGTTTACTATGCAACTTCAGATCGGCGGCGCGCGGAAAAATCCGCCGCAAATATATTTGTGAAAACCCAATCGTTTTCGACGATTTTTTATCTAAAGGAGATTGAAAAATTATTAACAACCACATTATTGTTTTTTAATAATAATGCGTATTGATACGATTTGTTATACGAATTTTCATGTTTCTCAGTATTGTTTACAGAAATGGCATACTAGCTTTACAAATTACTGCGTGCATCGATAATTTTCATATTTTATAGTCTTGTTTTATTTAATATATGAGGCACATAACAATTTGCCATGCCATGATATATGCCATGTTGCTAAAAAAATTACAATAAATATTTAATTAATTAAATTAAAATTAATTTCCTATAAACTGCAATCTCCCTTTAAATGATGGTGGACCCTAGTATAGTAAGATTGTTTTACTGTAGATTGTAGGAACCATCATTGCTGATTTCTTTTTGTGCTATTTTCATGTAAATCAGTGAACTACATCTGTTGTTTATTTACAGTTGTTGTGAGGAAGCATATTAAATGTGCGACAGATGAAGAAATATCTTCTCACGTCAAACAGTGGCTATAAGGCTAGCAAAGCTGAGGCTCGACAGAGAGAGAGTAAAGTGAGTTTCGTTCATTCATACTAAGACTAATTTAAATTCTTAGCGTATGAATTAGCATTCATCTAATTGGTTTCCTTTTTCCAACATTCTAGGTCAAACAGCATGCCATCATCCTCTGCTGAAAACATTAATGGGAGTCAATCAATGGCAGAAGATTGATGATAGGTTCCCATTTATTATAATAAATATTTAGTTGTAATTTATAATTATTAAGGAAATAAACTGATTGTGATTAGGCCATGAACTTTTTTCTTCAATTGCAAGGTTACCCATTTTTCCTAATTCTATGCCAGATATTTCTTACAAGGCCAGATGATAGCAGTAAGTTAATACTGCTATCTTGTATTTTATTGAATGATGACTGATTCAAAATATCCAAGACTGATATTTCTTCAAGGTAATGAAGTACTCTAACTGTTGGAGATCCTAAATGGGAAAATGTAAATTTGTTATTAGATTGGATGTCACAATAAAATTTTTCGTAGAAATTTTCCTTTTCTCAAAGTATTTGTTGTGGGGCTCCATTCATTTTAAAAATACATATCAAAATATGCCTTATAAGGGTGTCAAAAACACTTGACTGAGAGAAAGTAAAGAGAGTTTCATCCATACATGCAAAGGCTAATAAAAATTGTTAGCATTTGAATTAATATTTATCAAATTGGTTTGATTTTGCCAACATTCTAGGTCCACTAGTATGCCATCGTCCTCCAATGAAGGCCATAAAAAGATTCATGCAATGGCAAAAGATTGATAATATACTTTTCATATTTCTTGTAATACATATTTTGTTTTAATATAATTATTAAAAAAGCAATATTATTGAAATCAAGCCATGAACTAAGACATCTCCGAGACGCTCCCGAGATGTCTCAGATACATCTCGAATGTCTCATGAGACACCTCAGAGACTTTCCTGAGATGTCTCATGAGACATCTCAGAGACCATTTTTTTGGACATAGTGACATCTCGGAGAAGTCTCAGAGATGTCTCCGTAGGTCTCAAGAATGTCTCTGAGACATCACATGTGATATTCGAGATGTCTCTGAGATGTATCCGAGACGTAATTCTGCTGTGTGGGTTTCTTTCACCCCATATTCACAGCAATGTAGGCAGAATTAATTCTGATATATTATTTTTAAACTGTTTCAATTAGTGCCTACAACAATAAAAAACCAATTCTACCATACTCATAGTATCTATATGCTATAATTATTTCCACTTTCAATTGGCGATGCCCAACACAAGGTATACTTTTAAAACATACTTGATTCGAACACCTTCACGTACAATGGACATTGAAATGAATGGGTATCTCAAAAACTCCCATTCATTATCATCGCTCTTTGCCTTGTGGTCACCTTTCACAGTTTTGTATCGTCTCCTTAACGAGTGGACCTTGCTTCGCATCTGCTGCACTGACTATTGGCACCCCAGTACAGCAGATTGTGGACTTCACCTCCTGATATAGGTCCATCACCCTATTTTGTAATCTATCGTTAATTAAAAAAGATGATATCGTCACAGATTTCAAATAGCTTAGGATTATCATTCCAATGCTTTTCGATCTCTCACGCAGTGATAGTTAACCCGAAGGTTGGTTGGTTTGGATAGTTGAGAGTAGAGAGCTCACCCCGGACTAAGCCACAGAGGCGTGTGAATTTCACACATTCAGGGTAGGGGGGCCAGTTCCTTTCCCTGTTCGCCACCTCGCACTCCGAGGTCTTTTATTTCGTTCGGGGGCGTCCAAAGGCTTCTCCCGGATTTGAACCCGGGACCCTTCGATCAGTAGCCAAGCGCCACCTACCCACTACTAGGCCAACACGATCCCGCTTTTCCGATATTACCGTTGAAATCAAATTTGAAAAGGTTTTCATATAGATTTACGGAGTTGCTTCGAAAATTCAAGGCCTAATAATAATTAAATAACTAATCGTAGACAGTTGTATTTTTTCCTGTTTCCGCAAAACGACCTCTGACGTCTTTTGATCCATCGATCAAAGGCCCGTGGTTCGATTCCCGGTGAAGACGGATATTTTTTCAAATCATTTTCAAAACCTTTATATACTTTTGTATTTTCGGCAGAAGTAAACATCTTCACAAAAGCCTTTTTAAGGAATCTTTTTAGAATGGATCAGGAAGAAGAAGCGATGGATATGAAATGACGTCACGGCCGTTATGGGAAGGTTGTCCTTCCATTCAACTTTAGAGTCCTATATCTCTGGCAATTTTTCGAATCTTTAAGAGATGATTTGCAAATGATTATTTGTCATGGTGCCCTGCACGATAAAGTAAAAAGCAAAAATCTTGAAAAACCACCATTATAAGGAAAAGTAGTGAAATTAAACAAAATTATGCCTACAAAACTGTTAAAATGAGTGTGAGGTATTAGATAGGTAGGTATTGTTCCGCTGAGCTCGCCTCAGAGTTTAACCATTTTTTTGCGCAGTAAGTAGTCACTTTTTTTTAATTTTTTTGCTTTGAAAATGTTCCCCTGGGTGTCAGCATAAAAATATTCGTGAGCCTAGAGTCAAAACTGACGCCACAAAAACGCATGAACGAACCTTAAGTGCACCTTTACATAATTTATTTACTACGATATCAAGACAAAGTGAGGTCAATTCCGATGATAGGAAATCGTACGATTTCTCAGCGTTGCCGGCTGATATGAGGAACCGTAATAGCATTCACCACGACAGTGAGAGATAACATACGATATCTCAGCCGAAATCATACGATAGGGCATCGAGCTAAAATAAATGGCAAACATAATAGAATTCCGATTATCGTACGGTAATGCAGAAGGCAACCGACGTTTATCGTACGATAACGCTTAAAGAAAATGACACCTTGGTATACTTGCCAACGTCTAACCTTAAAGAACTATAAATAGATTAAGTACCTATATGAACAGCTAGATAGATGCTACATAGTCTCGCTGTAAATCTCCTCAGCTCCGTCATGGGAAAATAGGACTTAGGAGGAGGACTTAAAAGGGATTATCACTATGGGTGTGTAGTGGTGGGTGACGGTAAAGAAGTGTCGGGCAGTTTGTGCTCGGATAACAGAATGAGAGAGAGGAGAAAGTCAAGCAGAATACTACAATCAAAGGAATTTGGCTTAAGACAAACACAATCTTCGTGCAACATCGGAGCAGAAAATACACACAGAAGATGCCCGGAGACAAGTGACGTACCAAAAATCGACCACATACTTGTCAGCTGTAGAGGTATCGGAACCAAGTGAGGAAATGAGAAGGTGAGCAGGTGCAGATATGAATAGCGACCACAATCATAGTATGTACTCATGGACGGCCATCTCAGGTACAAAGAGGCAGAATGGGAGAAGGAGCAACCTCGACGGAGACAAACTACCTGGAAGGAAAAACAGACAAGAGAAAAATTTAACGCGGGAATCGATTGGAAGGGAAGAAAAGAGGACATGACGGAAGAAAGGTGGAATGCACTGAAGAAAGCGATTACGTAAGCTGCAGATAAGCAAGTAGAGAGTAAGAAGACGGAGACCAGAAGGCCATGCATCACGACTGAAATCTTATCGTCAAGAGAAAGAAATACAAGAATCCATAAAGGAAGAGGAGGAAGACAAGTATAATAAGCTACGAAACAAAAATAAAAGTAAGTAAATATAAAGTAACATAAAATATACGATAAAGTAATCCAAGAAGGCCAAGGAAGAGAGGATTGAAAACTTTGGTGAGGAAATGGACGTCAACATGAAGAACGGAACGGTACGCACAACATATCGTGAGGCAACACTTCACGAGAAGAAAAAAAACTGTCCAATAATATCAGAGACAAGAACAGGAAGATGTTCACAGAACAAAAATAAAAAGGCAAAATACAGATGGAATACGTATAAAAGCTGTATGAAGGAGCAGACCTCCTTGGGGATGGACGGGTGAAGAAAAAAAAGGACATGGACGAAGAAGAGAGAAGCCGAATGCAGACACTACGCTACAGAGATAGGTGCTTGTACACGTAGTACACCCAAGGCATCAAACGAAAATTAGCTCAAGCAAAAAAAAGCATTCTTGATTTTAAAAACAACTGTTGTGTTTCAAGAAAATAGGATCGCTGATAAGGATGCAGTGCCTAAAAACATTTGTTTGGAGTGTTGAACTACATAAGGACACAGACCAATGGAAGACTGAAAAAGAATGTAATAGAGGCTTTCGAAACCTGATGTTTGATCCACGAATCATATTATGGCATACAACACATGAAGTGCATAAGTCGGAGTTTCATTTGGCATGCCGTTACCATAAAATAACAGGCTTCACCGATGATGTGTTTTACAAAATTAGATACAACTGTAATTTGATATGAAGTTCGCTTGTAATTTAACTTATAAGCACTTTGCAATGTCACGAGTTCGCTATACTCTCCATAGCAGGGCAGCCGCGAAACAGCGTCATCCAATACGATTTACCATCACAGGTGGCAGCCACGAGTAATTGCGAGTACGATCGTTACCGTCGCTCGGTGGAACGAGAAGAATTCAAGAAGGGCACGTGTTCGGTAGGAAGGGGTGTAGAAATGCCTCCGAACATCTTCAAGACAATATGATGAAGCCCCATTGATATTCCGAACATCTTCTGGGCAAGCTCTCAACATTGTATATCCACTCGGACAAACAAAGAGGATTGCCCTCGTTCGCCATTGCTCCCATTGTGTCCCCAAAATGCCATTCCAAATGAAGACGACCGGGAAGTATTCAGCGGTCGCAGGTCCTGTGGGAGGAAGCAGTTGGCTGGCTGGCTGGCTGGCTCCTAGACTCCGGGAAGGGAACCGACAGACTCCTTTCAATGCGAAGATGAGGAAGGGATGGGAGTGGGAGGGGATGGATGGCTTTATCGGATGCGGCGGTCGCATTCGCTTCGCCTTGACGCCAAATACGGGTGGGCTCCCTGCTGGGAGGTGGGGCGGGAGTTGAAGGCTGACCCAGCGCGAGGAGTAAAGCCACCGCCGACTGCTAAAGAATAACCCGGGAATGGCAGAGGGAAGGAGGGGGAGGAAGAACGCGGACGCCAAATTTTACACGGTCGTCCCAATACGCCACGATCGAAGGTTATGTACGCGTCGAAAACTTAGCTTTTCAAATTTGCATTAGGTCGACAAATTTTCATTTACGTGAGACATGTAAGACCTTTCACATGTCATGACGGGGGCAAGGCGCAGTTTTCAAACGTATTTTCGGCAATCCTATAGTTTACAGCTTGAGAAAAAATGAAATGTTCCACAGAAAGAAACGGATTTACCTACTCCGATATTATGAACTGTGGTGCTCAACAATTTTTCACTGGAGCCGATGAGCCGAAAAATTATTTTTAAAATGGGATGGAGAAGGCGACGACGCGACGGCTGACTCACGGTTAAAAGCCATCAGCACGGGAAGTATAGCAGAATGTTTAACATACTTGACTGACGCCATGAATTAGGCATATCTTTCAATGCAAGCTACATTAAGATGATTTTAATTCTGTCGAACAACGCATTATGGACCAGGAATCGAACCACGGACCTTTGCCTTGCCTGTCTAATGCGCAGACCAGTACGCTACTCAGCCTCCATAACTATCCGGGCAACATTTTAAGAACACGATGGAACATATCGCTCCTGCCCACGCGGTCCATCAAGGATTGGCTATACAAGGGAGAAGAGGACTTCCTAGAAAGGCCGTGAGGTTGAACCCTATAACGCTGCTCGGGCCGTGATTACCTGCGTACCTATGTGATGATTTTCATTCTGCCGATGAAATACGCGAATATTGCCAAGAAAAAAACCTGGACTGGGAATTGAATCAAAGGTCCGTGCTTCGATTTCCGCTCCAGGTGGATATTTTATGAAGACATTTTTTGCGTAAGTTACAATGTTGTATAAAGCCAGTAGTTAATAGGAAAAGCTAATGGGAATACAATTTTCCGCTCTACTAATAATTTTAATAGGACGTAATTCCATGTGCTGAAATAAAGTGAAGCCAATTTAACCGATCCCAAAACATTAGTCAACAGTTAGAGCAAGGAAACATTACTCTGTACTGCTATGAACTTGTCCTGAAACAAAGAATATTGATCATAATAGAGTATGGAATTGGAGATCCATTTCTGAGCAACATTATAATTTTTTTTTAAATATGAAATTGAATCCACACATATTTTCATTCTCCCTAGACCACTTAAATACTCTTTAACAGAAATTCGTTTCAATGACCGAAATGAACTTACAGCAGATCAGAATGCAGACACACCACAACCGAATTATATTGTAGTTATAATATTGAATGTCACTCAGCATGAAAATTGGTACTGGTCACCGGTAAATTTAAGTTGATTACACTAACATATATTCGATGGGCGGATAAATGTAATATTCGGAGCATGGGTTCAAGCGATTCCAAATAGACGTTTGGTGTCGTGGGAAAACGAGGCTCATCGCGACTAATCGCCGGGGTGGGACGAGGGCGGGGGGACACAAGAAGGAGGAGGAAGAGCGTACAAGCAGAGAGAACGCTTGCTGGAGACTCTTTAAGGAGACGGGGATGGAGGAGAGGGGTTGGGATTGCACGGTGTCCCCCGACGGGGCCCCCGGTGGGGCGCGGGGGCGGCCCCTCGCCGCCATAATCCCATCGGAAGTCGCGCGACACTGAAGACATGGCGGAGACGCCGCCGCCCCCCGAGACGGCGGCGGTGGCGGCCGGGAGAAATATATATGTTCCCAATGAGTGAGGACCAATTTCTCGGAAATATAAATAACAAGATGCTGAAGGGATTTAACCTCCTGCCTCCCAACACCTTCCAAGCGGCGGCCGTCGTTAAAAAATAAAATCTCGGAGCGACTCGGCTAACTCAATAGGAATTTACTGCGCGCTTTCAGTCACGTAATTAGGTAAATGGGGGAGGGAGGCTGTGAGAGGCGGAGGGGGTGGGGTGGGAGGCGGGGTTGCGCGACGACGACGCAATCTGGCCGGAAATTCCGCATTCACGCACGGCACGGAGTCGTCATTTGTTATATTACGCACGCACCTCTATCCTCCCCGAGAACTTTTATGGCCGTTTGCACGCTTGACACCGGAGTATAAAAGGCAGCGGAATGGTTGGCCATCAGTTCCAGATTAAGGCTTAAAAATGTATTTTTAAAAAAGGCACGGGGCGATAAATCTTTTCCTCTTAAAGGGAAGAGAGAGGCAGGCGATCTCCGGGCGGGAGAGAGACGTTTTCATTTTTTGGAAGTGGCAAAATACGATCCCTCCAGCCCCGCCGTCATTCTTCACGACGGCCCCCACAATTCGCCACTCCCGCCCCCACACCAGATGGGTGGGGCGATCTCTCGGGGGCAGAGAGGGGGCGGGAAGGGGGGGCGGGGTGAAGGGACCGAATCCCCTTACTTGACGGGGCGAGGATTAAAATTCTCGAGGAGGGCTGAGAGAGGATCCTTAAAGATGGCGGACGGAGGGGAGGAAGGGGACAACGGGGCGCCCTCCGAGGGGTGGGTGGCAGCACAGCCAACCAATATTACACCTATATCACTTGGGCTTCCAGTGCAACGCGATATTACCGCATTTGAAACATTTTCCGATCGCGTAGACGAAACGGCTAGAGTACTGTCTTCCCGTGGGCAGGGCTCAGGTTCGCATTCCGGCCGAGGTGGCATTTTTTCAAGGGAGCTCTATTCCTATTCGGGTGCAATGTGGGAGCTCAGTACTCCGTCCGTTAGATGGGACGTTAAACTGTGGACCCTTCGGCTTCATTCGTTAGCAGTTAGTTAATGCCCGTGCCGGATATCTCTACCCTTCTGTGTCACCAAATGATTTGATGGCGGAAATGACCTCGGTTGTCCGTCGCCCCTCCCAAAAACCAACCATCACACATTTTCCAGATACGACACGAAAGAGCAATTTTTATATCCGCGTCTATTCGTCGCACTTCCGTTTTGCAGCTCTTCTCGCGTGAACAGTTACCGCCGCCTCTGTTTAGCGAAAAGAACAACCCTCCAAATTTTCCCCAAGGATTCCATTTGCAGTCATGAGATAAGAAATGCAATTCCTATACTGCCAATAGGAATGGCTTTCTTCTTACCCACTTCTTAGCCCTCCGAAACGCAGATGGCATAAAAAAAGAAAGAAGAAGAATAACCACAATTTAATCACAATAAGGATGAATCTCCACGAACGAACTATTCTAAGAATTTGATTCGTGGTACTACACTTCTACCGGTGAATAACCGGCCGTGGTGGCTTTGTGTTGCGGCATTATAGCAAAATATTTTACGGACCGGAATGGTAGACCACTTTACAGTACGGTTAGCCTCATGGTAACATAATTTTTGATGGAACGAATAACGAAATAACGAAAAAAGTCGCACCACAGCGCCGCTACGTATAACAACTACGAACAAATCAATGTGTGCCAGAGAGTAAAAATTGCGATTTGAAATTAATATCGAATTATTTACTACTATCGAATTTAAAACTTATGAACAAGGTAAAATGTATAAACAACTTCAAAATCAATCCGTTTAAGAACCAAAAATCACAGTTACCTTGCATCTATCATAACACATTCGAAAAATCATAGGTTCAATCTCTAGCTGATGAATCACGGATCCAGGCCAGTAATCAGAGATTCGTCAATCATTGATTCTAGAATCAATGATTTTTTTCCGTTTATGAATACTTGGCCGAAATAATCAGCGATTGGAGAACAATCATAGATTCGTGAATTGTTGTTTTTTTACCAAATAATTTGTGACTATGAATACCACCCTTAGAGTAGTTTTCCAAACGTCTCTCTCGTTGAACCAGGCTTGAATCAAAACGCAACGTTTTGCTTAAAACATGGTCATTTGGTTAACCGATATTACGATATGAACCCCTAATACTGGGAACCCTTGAATCTTAAGTCGACCACGCTGTACTAGCCTCCCTTCTGCTCCTCATTCTGAAACATTCTTGCGATGACTGGTTAGTCTTGTGGAATGTTTTACAAGTAGACATTTACCAATTCCTTCAAGTATTCTACCAGCTGATTCGTGGGTTTTGGGACAGTCCCCATGTTGCATCTCAATTTCAGAAACATTGTCTCGCTTTCCCTCCTAAGGATGTTCCGCCATTGGTCCCTCATATCTTCTACCTCCTCTTATTTCGTCCAGAATTCCTGATGACTCAATTCGGAGAAAATCTCTTAAAAACAAGAATGTTTCCGATTTTTCGGTGGAAATCCACCCCCTACCAGACTGTGCGCAGAGCACTTCACGTAGGGAGGCGTCCACTGTTTACCATCCCGTCGAATGGGACGTTAAACTGTGAAAGTCCTCTTCCGTCGAGAGCAGACAAACGCCGACGAAGTCGGGATTCTCTCTCCGTCAACCATCTACTCACTCCTCTGCCGCAAATAATCCTCCTCCTCCTAACCTACCCACCCGTCTTCAATGGCACCAAGCTGTCGGATAGGCCTAACTAGATCAGGTGCACGTTACAAAGATCACGATGAATTTGCACGTTCATGTATGAAAGAGTAAGGGCTGAGCACACTGGTGCTGAAGGAGTGTTGGGAGAGCGTAAAGCGCTGAGAGGGAATTGACAGATTGTATTCCATGAGTAAATTACCAATTTCATTATTAAGGGTGATCTACCGGTGAAAGTATGTTTAGGTGGATGAAAGAATACTAGCCATTCATGGCCTCTCAGGCCTTTGACGCCTCCTAAGCACCATTTCATACTCGGCATACGTCCTACCCCTCCTCTTCGTCCATGACATGCCTATTCTCTTCCTTCTCCTTTCCCGCTAACCCAGCATCCTCCCCTCAATCACGGCCTTCATGGACCCTTCCCCCTTCATCACCCACCCGTTCCAACCACCTACTCTGCCTCCTCCTAATCTCTTCCAGCAATTTCCTCTCCTCACACACCATGCCAAGCATTTCCTATTGGTTGACACCTTTTCATGACAGTACTGAAAAGTTATAGGATTAACATTTTTAGGCTATGACGGTCACAATATGAGAGAGAAATGACGCATGTTACTGGTCGGTGAACGTTTTTTGCGAGCTGATGATTAAGGCAGGTGAAAGTTGAAATCGACATTATGTCGCAAAACCCAGATTTTTTCTTCTCCTTCCAGTTCTTATTGCACTTGATTATTGTTCATATGATGTGTTTTATCGACCTCTTTATATTTTAAGGTGTAAATATCATGTTTTACGTCAAAAAAAATTAATGTGAACACATCATATGAATTATTAAACAAGGAGAAAAAATAACTATCAAGTAATTCATCAAGAACATTTCGTCCAGAAGAGAACATAGATAACACCGATACCATCAGGAAGGATAACGGCAACCATAAGGAACCAGAATGTGGAGGATCGCAACTTAAGTAGTGACTCAAGATAATCCATAGCTATAATATAAAAGCCCTAAGGATGGAGAAACAAATATCCCAAACGTTGGCAGAAGTTTTACATTTTTCATTTGACCTAAAACTCTTATTTATTGTGTCAACTAACAATAAAATACAATAAGTAAAATACAAGCGAAGGAGAAATATTGGTTCTGGCATCACTTCATATCAAATGTCATATCATCATACATGCCCTTCAAATGCACATCATACATCGTATAAATAATACACAGGCACACACTTGATTCCTCCGCTGATCTTCCTAAACATACACCGGCCATCTCACTCATCATATCGTCTTGAAATCGATTTCCTCCCACTCGATTCTCTTTCCAGAAAACTGCTTCCACTCTCACTTCATTTGTCATGATTCTATGAATTCTCACGCCTTAGTTTCTAGATACCTTCCATGTAATTTCTACTTCAATCATTCTACCTCCCCTTAAACTATTCTTTTAACGTTCTCAGTGCCTAAGGCATTATAGATAAATAAATAACAAATCAAAATGTCTTGCTGCCATCGACAAGGCTTTCTAAGAACAAGAATATTTTTTTGGAAATCTTATGTTGTGAAATATTGTGCCTGTGGTTAGTAGTAATAGTAATTCTAGGTAGCTGAAAGTATGTTTAGGTGATACTGTTCGGGTAAAATATGCATTTAGATAATTAACTACAATCCTATCTCGTGCTTACACACCGATATCGAATAACTTCAACTTAATCATTACATACTAATTACGAACAGGCTTCATCGCCGAAATCTGCTAATTATCCTCTTAAGGGCAATCCGTTTATCAAGTGCAATTTAGTTTGGTATCTATATACATAAAAATAAATGTTTGTATGTTTGTTTGTTTGTCTGTCTGTCCGAGATTAATAGACTTGGACACCGTTTCACCGATCATCATGAAAGTTGGCACATATATGTATTTTTTCAAGGAGAAGGTTTCAAGGCCCCCCATCACGTGACACCGGCGCCGAGAAGTATATAACGGCCGCTTAGGTTTCCCGGAGGGGGCGCAAATATCACTGCGAGGCCTCAAACCCCCCCCCCCCAGCCCAAACTATGCAGTGTGCCCGTTGCCAGGGCTTCGGCCATGCGACGCGGGGGTGCAGCAACTCTATTCGTTGCGGTCGCTGTGCCGGTCCCCACTGGACCAGTGACTGCACGGAGGGGGAGTTGCGCTGCCGGAACTGCGGCGGTGGGCATCGCGCCGGGGACAGGGGCTGCCCTGTGCGTCCCCGTCATCCGGAGTCGCTCACCGCCACGGCCTCAGTTAATGCCGATCCCGCTATTTTACAGGCAATCCAATTGGACACTACAGACAACCGGGAGACCGTCTCGAAGGGGGATTGTCTGCGTCTGCTGTCGGTGATCTTCACCAACCTCCACCCGGAGCAGCGACAGCGCGTGGCTGGCATCGTGGACGACGCGTCCAAGGTGGTGCTCGGGATGAGTGTGACTCCAGTCTACTCCGGGACCACCGAGCTCCCTGTCGTGGCATCCGCCACCTCCACCTACGCCTCACGGACCCAATATGGAAGTTAAGCCCTCTTCGTTCTCCTTCCTAAATATAAACGGTGCCGTGGGGCGCAAAAAGCCCCTCCTCCTGGAGCACATCAGGACAAAGGACGTCTCTATCATGGGATTGGTGGAGACTTTCCTGCGTTCAAATTCACCTGTAAACTTCTCTTTTTTCCAGGAGTTTGGCACCCCTAGGTTGGGAAACAGATCGGGAGGCACCACACTACTTATTAGAAAAGACATTCCAGCCGTCCGAGTGGACATACCAGCGGCTTGCCTACCAGCTGGAAATGAGGCCACGTTAGCCAGGATCGTCCTTCAACGTCGATCAATCCATGTCTGCGTGGTCTACTCCCGACCCAACGCTCCACTACCTATTGCCCTCTTACATCATCTGTCTAACCTCTCTCTCCCATTTATAATTTTAGGAGATTTCAACGCCAGGCACACAGCATTCCGGGATCGCATCATAAACAACAAAGGAAGAAACCTAGAAAGCTGGATCTTAGGAAATGCGGCAGTAAGGCTCGACATCCCAACCCCAACCAGCGTACGAGGTGGAGGCGCGTTCCCTGACCACACGATAGTGTCGTCATCTTTGATGGCATACACTGGGCACGTGACGGTGGATGATTGCCTCACATCCGACCATCTCCCCTTTTCCTTCTCCTTTTCACTTACTTCCCAACTCCCTCCCCGCACCTTTGTTCGTCCAAACTACCGCAAGACCAATTGGGAAGAATTTAACAAAACTGTACAGATGGGAATAGAAACCATCGGGGAAATGAAGACCACCGCTGATGTTGACAGCGCCATAAAAGTGGTAGAGGACGCCTTCTCCGAAGCAGCCTCCAAGATACCGATGATAACTATAGACCCCTCCAGACCACCACTGCCACCCCATATACTGGCGATGATTAAGAACAAGAGGTCACTATTCCGCCAATGGGTCCGTACAAGGGATCCCTGGGTGAAGATGGAGTGGAACAGGATCAATGCACACATAAAGAGAGAAATTATTGCCCAGAAGGAAAGATCCTGGCAACAAGCTTGTCAAAAGCTTGATTATCGCGACGGGGCTGGCTTCTGGAGGAGGTTTAAACTATTAACAGGACAATTACACCCCACCAGGCATTCCTTAATTGGACCCAATGGTGATCCTATGGCTGCGCCCTTGGAACAAGCCGAAGAATTCAAAAGAGTGTTGGCAGATGTCTACTCCCCAAAGGACGACCCGTCATTCCTCGAGCAACAAGTGGATTGCTGTACTAACCGCCTCCTGGACCTCCAAGAAATACTTTTGCCAAGCTTAATCCCGCAAGATCTGAAAGAGGACTTCGACGACATCATTTACCCCATTTCAACAGAGGACATGATGGATGCTATGCCTAAGAAGAACAAGGCCCCAGGAGAGGACAAGATAACCACACTTTACATCAAGAAGGCTCCTTCCTGCTTGCCACTCCTGACGAAAATGTTCAACGTCCTCCTCGCCCTAGGCTATTATCCAAACTCCTGGAAAAAGACGACCATGGTGATGATTGCCAAACCTGGCAAAGACAATAGCAGGGCCGGGAACTACAGGCCTATAAGCCTAACCAGCACGGTGGGGAAGTGGTTTGAAAGAATACTTGCACACCGAATGGCGAACTTTTTCGAAGACATAGATGTATTGCCCCAGCATCAATTTGGCTTCAGACCCCACCGATGTACTACTGACCCGCTCGCTCTGCTCACCAGTACCGCCATGGAAGCCATCAACAGGAACAGGTACACTGCTGCCCTGTTCCTGGACATAGAGAGGGCATTTGATAATGTATGGCATGAGGGACTGCTGTATAAACTCTCTCGTATACCAGGAGTTGGACCAAACCTAATGAGGATCATCAGCGGTTTCCTAAGGAATAGGAACGCCAGGGTAAGAGTCAGCACCCGACTCTCAGCACCCTTCCCCATCAATTGCGGAGTTCCACAGGGAACCGTTCTGTCCCCCCTCCTATTCACCCTATACTGCTGGGACATGCCACATGACACAAGAGCCAATCCAGTTACTCTATGCCAGTACGGCGACGACACGGCACTATGGTGTACAGAAAGATCTCCCGACACGGCCACAAACAATCTACAGGCCATGGTAACGAAGGTGGAATATTGGCTCAGAAGATGGAGACTAAAACCCAACGCAGAGAAGATCCAGCTCCTCATTGGTAAACCACTAAGAAACCAACCAGTTGCAGCATTCAACTTGGGAACCAGCGGGTGTATGAAGCAGATGTAGCCAAATACCTCGGAGTCACAGTGGACAGGAATTTCACTTTTATAAAACATGTTAACGAAATCCGAGCGAGGTGCAGCAGACGGGCTAACCTGATACGCGCGGTCTACGCAGGAGGGCGTGGAGTTTCGGTGAGGTGCAGCGTGCTCTTGTACCGGGCTTTTGTGAGACCGGTCATGGAGTACGCTGCCCTCCGTCCTCCCTTTAAGACGAAACTTGATGCCGTACGCCACCCTGGCGCGTCGGATCCTGCGTCAGGTCTCCAGACTGCACTACCGGACTCGGAACAAATCTACCCAGCCCTTGCCGGACAAGTTCCTCGCTTTTCCCCTCCCTTCTGTCCTCTCACCCTCCTGCACCACGCCTAACATTGTCTACATCCTCCTCTGTCAATACTGCCCTTCTTTCTATATTGGCTTATCCACCACTCCTCTCAATATTAGAATGAATGGGCACCGCTCGTCTTGTAACGATTGCCCCTCCCTCTCTGTTTCTCTCCCTGTCGCCATTCACGTCTCCTCCCACAACTCCACTTTCAATAACACTTTTAAAGTCGGTCTACTTGCTTCCCTTCCCCCTTCTTCCTCTCCCCTTCAGCTCAAAGATCTTGAATCTTCTTGTATTTTAATCCACCAGGCTTTCTCGCCCCCTGGACTCAATAAATCACACTAGTTTCTCCCTCCCCCTCATCTCATCTCTCCCTGCTTCCTCCACGCCCTCTCCCCGCTCTTCGTCTTTCCCCTCCTTCCCCTCTTACACCTTCCTCTCTCCCTCTTTCCCCTCCTTCCCCTCTTACACCTTCGTCTCCCCCTCTTTCCCCTCCCATACCTCAATCTCTCTCCTTTTCTTCATTCCTACTTTAAACCTTGAGAAAGGTGGAGCTAGTCTTCACCGAAATATCGGAAGTTTTTATCTGTAAGTGTTCTTTTTTCCGTGTGTATATTTTTTATCGGCCACCCTCTTGGCATATTGTATATTTATCACCCGAGTGATTCTCCTGGAAGTTTTATATATATATATATATATATATATATATATATATATATATATATATATATATATATATATATATATATATATATATTTACACACTATTACTGTTAATTTTCAAAGAGTCTAAAACTGTTATGATATTATTTATTTATTTTGTTGTTTTATTGTTATTGTTACTTGTTACGACCAGACGACGGTTTTTGCGGGTTTTCCGTCGTCCTAGGGCAAATGCCAGGTCAAGCTCTTCCCGCACATCTATCCATTGATACAAACTCCAGTGAAAGGTGCAATCCTACCCTGAAGAGGCGCAAAGCCTACAGCAGGGTCCACATTTGTGTTGTTGAATCTGTCTTGTTATTTTTGTTATTTTCTTCTTTCCTGTTTATTGTTGGCAAATGTTGGAAATAAAGCACTTTATCAATCAATCAATCCCGGAGGGGCTCTTCGTTTTTTTTCCTCTATGAGGAGTGTTCGCCAGTAGTGGTGAGCAGTGGGCCGAAGAGGAGACGTTCTTCGTGCTCCGGGGCCCGGAGCAAGTACGGTACATTGGTCCGGTATGGATATCGGTCAACCCGTACAAGGATTTGCCGATCTACGAGGAAGCAAACCTACTGAAGTTCCGGAAAGTGCATTTCTTTGGAGTTCCTCTTCAGGTCTACGCAGTCACGGATGCAGCACATGAGTCGATGAAAGAAGAAAGCCGGGACCAGTGCATTCTAGTTTCGAGTGAGAGCTATCCAGGGTGCTATCCAAAATGTGACGGTTCCCGGCCCTTACCCGCGAGCGGTGGCCAATTAAAAGCCGGGACAAACGTCCACATATGAGATTTAGTTTTCTAGCTCTATATCTCCAGCTATGAGGATATGTGCAGGCTGGAGGCTTGCGAGACATGAGTGCTGCAAAGGAAAGAGATGGTGAGTTGTGTAGCAAGATGTACTAAAGAGGAAGAGAGAGATAAGAATGTGGAAAGGGAGGAAAGATGATCATAGTGCGAGAGAGAGACTTTTGGAGAAGTCAGTGGTGCGTGCAGATGCGAGATGAAGGTGGCGGGGGGGAGAGCGGAATGTTTGGTAAGCGCAGAGGTGAGAAAGGAAGAGCATCAAAATTCGAACAATAATAGGAGAAGGAAAACTTATGCCTACATCCTTCGACACACTGATATTCATTGCTCTACCAATTTTAAATTTATTTATGTACATACTGTTTCCACCTCTTTGCAGGCTACTTCATTTTCTATTTTATTCTCCATTTTTATTCAAACTTCCCTTTTAATTGGACACTCTTAGAAATAACTTCTCGCAGTATTATTAGCAGTCTCAACTTTTCCACTGGGTAGATTGTTTTGCATTTCTACAACCAAAGTATGACATATGCGTAATACCCTGAAAAAAAAACTCTTTCACCTGACTGAGATTTGAATCTAGATCTCAAGTATGCTTCAGAAGGGATAGTCAGTTACTCGGCTTTGTCGTCTCAGTTCAGGGTTACGTTTTTACAGTCACAAGCCAACTTGATGTTCTCGCCTTCGGTATTCACTGTAGTGCAGGAGACATAGTTAACGTTGATAAAGGCCGTTTCAAACTATCAAATTCTACGTGAAACTCCATTGAAGACTCGTTGAACAGGCTTTCTCGAATAAACATGACATCATTGAAACGTCATGACGGCGGATATCTTGCCTTGAAAGACATCGTTGCCATCAAATTTCTCTTATAGTGAACAGTTCTAATTTTTCTTGAAGCTTGAATGTTCTTGAAGCGTTTCGGTTGAGAGGAATATGTTTCAGACTACCGGAAATAATATGGCTGGCATGGAGAGTAAGTTCCAAACGGTAGCACCTCGTTTTTTATACTGCCTTTATATTAAATGTATACAAATAAAAGCAAATTGGTGGCTCATGAATTGCGAATAATGGATAAAACGGCTAAATCAATTTTGTTGGTTTAGGGCCCGTGAAAGGGTCCCTAGATTTAACTCCCACAAGAAAAGCATTGGAATCAATGCAGAATTTGTTTGTTTTATTTTTTTAAATACATGACATAATATTGAAATTTTCACTATCGAATGACTGAAAGAACCACGTATTTAATTCTTGCATTGCCATTTACTAATTCGTTCTGAATGCCAGTCGGCATCAGCCGTTGATAGCTCTCGCCTGAAGTCAAAATCGCGTAACCCCACTAAGGTGACACGAGAAAAATAATCAATGCTGTGGGGAATGTTGTGGATATTTTGGCAACAAATGATGAGGGAAAAAATGGATTCATTGTACTAACTGCAAAACATGGTACCAAGAAAATTGTGTCAAAGTGAGTATCCCAAAACGGGACTTTGCTCTCCGTGCGAAGACGGTTCATCTACATCTACAAAATACACTGCAAGCCACCTCAGGGGTGTGTGGCAGGGGGTGAGTATTCACCAAGATGCATTACACTATAATACGGTTGTGTGGAACTAAGTGAGTGATCATGATTAACAAGAACTTGTAGGATACTTAATTGGCGTTTATGCTTCTAAAGTACAATTTAATTCAATTTTTTTTATTTACTGTACATTCTGTTTTACAAACAGAAATTTCTCTTTGATTGCAATAAAAGTTTTAACTTTTTTGAGAATGCTCGAAATGAAGGTAATAACGCCATTTCGAGGATAGCTAGTTCGTATCATTCCTATTATTTTCCTTCGATTTCACCAAATATACGAGTAGTTTCGACACTATCACAAAAGGCGTGAATATATAAATGTAATACTTACATCATTAATAGTACTTAAGACACCTTTTTAAACACTATAGTCCTAGTCAGTTAATTTTCTGTACATAGTAAATTAACTGAATAGGAGGCATTCCGAAAAGTCGGGGTTCCGACGCCCTGAGAAATCACGCGAGATTTAAGAGTATTTGAGTAACAGAATGAGAGCAGCGCTACATTAATCCAGAATCGTGTATTCATCGAGGTACTACTCGGTGGTCACCGTCTAATTCAATTCAACTACTCTTTAACAAGTCGCGTATTCCAGTCGCACACACAATTGGGCGGCCAAGTACTAGATATACGTCCGCGCGTATTCATGTATGTATGTACCTATATTCGAAAACGTACTCACGCATTCATCCAGGTACCGAGGTATTCATTCTGACACTAGAACACCAAGGAATAAATACATTTGGCACACTACTAGTCAAGGCCAGTTATGCCTATGATCGGTCCGTGAATGATCGAATGAAAACTTACGAAGAATCTGGAAAAAATTGATATTATGATGATCGTATTCTATCGCTGAAGTTCACGACAACAACCAGCGCAGCATGAAACGATATTTCTGCCAAAACATACCTCACTACACCAAGACCGTCCGCATCCACAGCCTTGAAAAAAGGCAGGAAAGTCTCCTGCGGAAACGTCGGCAATCAGGGAAAGCCTAACCCGGTGGGAAACCCGAGAACAACTCATCAGCAGGAAAGAAGAAGATCATAGCGGAAGGATCCATTCATCTACATATACGAAATACCCTGCTAGCCATCTCAGGGGTGTATGGCAGGGGGGTGGTGAGGGTGCCTTATTCATGATGGTGTGCAGGAATTTAAGGTCCGAAGTCAGCCGGCGAAGAGAGAGATAATCTTAAATAAGCAAAAAAATAAGAAACCCTTGCACCGATTCCATGCTTTTAAAAATATCCATCGCAGTTCCCATACAAGCGTTACAGACTGCAAGACATCCCCAGGTAAATATATATGTAGTTTGATTATTTTTCTTGTTTTGGTGAATTTCCTTGACAACACACCGAATACATGTAATTAGTAATACCAGTGATATTAAAAAGCGAGGAAGTGCTGGAAATGGTGTGATAGCAAAGGTAGCGGAGATTTGGAGAAGGCAGCAAATTTGGATGGATGACGTATTAAGACGTGATGATATGCAAGTTGAAGCAAGTGATGGCGAGGGGAGAACGCTGGGGAGGTTGAGAAAAGGAAGGAAGAGGGAAGTTGGAGGACATAAGGGGAGAGGCAGAGGGAAGAAACAATCCTAGTTTCTTAATCTATCTCCTTCTCTTTTTTCTTTTTAAATCTTCATTTGTGCACCGGCTCGCTCGGGGATTGGATCGAGAATAGATCTGAGAGATAGAAGGTTAGTTTACGTCATTCACCCACAGCAATTACCAACGATATTGGTGAACATCTGTTAAATAAGATTAACCAATAAACAATTTAATGAAACGTATTTTTATTTAATATTCTCTTTTATATTTAATTTCCCAAATTATCAATTGATTGGGCCCAATATATTGTGACGGATTATACTAGTATTTGTAGTAAGCGCGCCTCCCGCGTTTAATTTGTGTCCCGGGCGGGGTTCTCGTGGCGTGAGCGAGGTGAACGTCTGCCTTTATTTTGTTAGAATGTCAGTGAAATGTTCCTTTGTAGAGGGCATTTCATTTTGTACAATGTGAATCACACCACCTTTGTGTCGGCCCAGGTAATTAGGCAGTGTAAGGAGACAAGCTATTGGTGATTTTTGAAATGAAGTCACGTGAGGGGGGAGGTCAAGCAGTGACAGGGGACGACAGTTGAGCAGTTGGGAGTTGGCAATTGGGAGTCGAGGACAGAAGTGTGCTTGTGAAGGCAGAGGAGGGTGTGGACGGAGCAAGAGAGAGAGAGGCGACACCTGGAGACGGAGAACACCACGACGGCCGCGAGGAATTGATTAAAGTTGTTCCCTGGCGGTTTTTCCTGCGTTCTACCCCTAAGGAGGAACGAGACGCAGCGGACCTCGATCCCGGCACCCCTAAGAGGTTTCGGGTAGATAATGGCGACAGACCGCGAAAGGTAGCGGGTCGCCGCATCCCCGGAGCCAAAGGTCGGACGAGGCCATTTCAGTCGGAAGGTGCATTTTCGCAACAGGAGTTGTGAATTCCATTCTCCACGTCATCTCGAAAGCCCAACGGTGCAGTCTCTCCGCCCTGCATTTTGCCGTCCTGCTCCACGCCAACTCACAAATAAGTATCGCCACACCCATATTTCCCCAATATTAAGTTGTTTCAAATCTCCTCTTCACGTTTCCCCACTGTGAAACCCGTGTGTTCCAGAATTAGTGGTTTATGGGATATTTACACAGAGTTCGAGTCCCTCCAGCTTAAAAGAGAAGAGACCCTGTCAAACTTATTCCAAGAGTGGACAATTCGAGTCCTACGGGACAATAACTTATGTATCACTCACTCCCATCCTCATCAGTAACAATAAAAAGGACGAGGAGCTTGTAATTCTATGCATTTCTCAGTTTGTAATGTCATACTTGGTCATTAATTGGTTCATTGTTGAGTAAGAGTGATTATGGTATATGTACGATAGCGACCAGTCTGGGAGAAAATTTTTTTCGACTGCTTCCCGATCATCTTATGCCACGTTTTTCACTTATATTGCTACGCTACATATGCGCATTTATACTAACCTTTCATTTGCTTCATAAACCCTTTTTCTTTCGTAAACTATTAGCTTAAACCTGTGATGTGAATCTCTTCATCGACGCCATACTGGAAAAACTACCCTTTTCCTCCTATTTCCTCCAGACGGCGCAGCAGTCGAGCAGTTTCTTCATTTTCTATACCCACCACCCATGAGTATTCCCGCCTTGAACTTAAACTATAGCCGCGCTTTACGACGCGTAACAACTTTGAAGAGACTACAACTACAACCCCCTCCAATCATCTACCCTCTCGGGGGATATTTTTCTTTAGAAAAATACGCTACAACTTTGAAGACACTACAAATACACCCCCCCTCCAATCATCTACCCTCTCGGGGGATATTTTTCTTTAGAATAATACGCTACAACTTTGAAGAGACAAATACTACACCCCCCTCCATTCATCTACCCTCTCGGGGGATATTTTTCTTTAGAAAAATACGCTACGACTTTGAAGACACTACAAATATACCCCCGTCCAATCAGCAACCATCTCGGGGGATATTTTTCTTAAAAAAAATACGCTACGACTTTGATGAGACAAATACTACACCCCCCTCCATTCATCAACCTTCTCGGGGGATTTTTGTCGTAAATGGCTATTTCTCTTGACTTCCTTTACCTAATTTTCCCACTTTCCCTATTTCCCACCACTGCAAACTCTAATTCCTCCGTATTCCCGTTTGCTTAAAGTTGAACTTTTAATTATAAGGTATGAAAAAATCTCCAATGGCCGTAATAAATTGGCACCACTCGTCAAAAATACGCCACAATTGCTGTGTTGGTTTGCGGGAAAAAATGGGGGGAAAATCCACGCCAGTGACCAACCACAAATTTGGAGATTTTTTCATACCTTATAACTTTAAGAGGCCGTAGAGCTCACGTTCCCTAGTTTGAACTTTTAACCTTTTCTCATCTATAAATGCCTTTTTACCGTCCGAAAATCGCCATTTCCAGGCCACGTACCGTCCCACCCTAGCACCCCTGTTTCACTCCATAGGCCCGCTACCTTCTTGGGGGGGTTGGGCGAGGGAATATTGTAGACGTGAAATAACACTCTAGCGGCAATTCCAAAAATCTCGCAATATGGCGTCAAAATTTCACGAAAAATACGCCAATTTGGTCATTTTCAACATTTATTTTCTCAAAAACTAAGAATTTCACGACTTTATTTCTTACATTTATTAAATGCGCATTCCTTTCACTTTCATTTCACATATATTTTATATCCCTCACTTTTCTATGTTTTTCACAACAAATTTTCTCCCAGACTGGACCCTATCGTTCATTTACCGTGGTTATCTTTCTGATGTTATTTTCGTTCCATTTATGTTTCGCCATTCATTCATTTTCTCATTAGTGGTAAGATATTTGATCATTAGTTGTATAGTGCCTTCTTCGTGTCATTATCATGCTTATTACGATAAATAAATGTTTCTTGTGTCTATTGTAAAGAAAGTGCAGACGTACATTCTTACGCGTCGCGTAATCTTTCCCTTGCACGCGTCATACGGCGCTCCCTGTGCCGCCATTTTACCGCCCGCCCTGGTTGAAGATCCCGCGACCCTTGAACATTTGGAACGTCCTTGCTTTGCCGGCTGAGCTTGCTCGATGCTGCGGTTTTGGGTGGCGCCCCTCTCAAACACGCGACAAAGGTCGCGTTCTCTTTTTCCTCAAAACCATTTCCCACAGCGGAAAGTCTGAAGTAGACGAGGTGTCGAGGCAAAGGTAAGGGGTCCATTTTCAGAGGCGTAAGGACTGCGGCGGGTCAACGGGCAAAATAGACTCTAGCCCGTTCCGTCACAATATTAATTACCATAAATTAACTATCCAAGACATTATGTATTCAATATATTTATGACAGGGTTATTTCCTTTGCAGAATAAATAAGTTTTATCATGACCCTTTCTTTCACAGTGGAATTCAGAAATGACCTCGTTATGGACTCTTAACTAAACCGATGGGTTAACTTATGCAACTCTCCAGTTGGTGCACTGGGTCCCCTAGTGTACCATTGCAACGCCACCTAAAGTAAACTTTACTTTAGGTGGCGTTGTTTACTAAAGTAAACTTTAATACTTTAGTAAAGTTTACTTTAGGTGGTGTTGCCCGTTGTAAGATGGAGTGGAATGAATCTCGGCACACTCGCATACTCATTCCCTCTTCTATCTTTCCTTTTTTCGGTTGTCTTTCTTCGAAAGCCGTCCACTCGGGAGAGGTCCGCCACGTAGGTAGGTACTACATTTCGCTGTGTTGCACCTGTCTCGTAGACTCATGAACTCCAGTGACGTCTTCCTCCGGATAATCCTATTTTTTTCCATTTTACTTTTTTCTTCCAACGGATACGTTTGCTTGCTTCCACGGATCTTTTCCGACTCCTCCCGTGGTATACCGTTCGACGCCGGGTGCTTTTGTTTAGACTATTGTCCATTGCTAGGTCCTATCGCATTTGCAGCGCGGCAAGAATTTCGTCAGACTGTTAGACGTTTCGTCAAACTATACTTTTACAAAGGTACGAGAAACTCAAGAGAGACCTAATGTCAAGCAATTAATATGAGAGAAAGTGATTTTCTGCCTCAGAAATGTCAATGTTAAGATAAGTACTATTTAAAACACCTACCTATCCGCACGTAGTTGAACCTGAAAACACGGGACCCCTACCTATAAGCTGGTAGAATACGCAGTGATGATGAGTGAACATAGAAGTTCCTTTTCTGCGAAATATAATCATTGTGTACTGTAGCGATTGAATATGTAGTACATTTTATTTATAATGAAGTAGGATGAGCATTAAATGGTGTAAAGTTTTCAAATGTCTTAAATGTGCTCCTCCCCTGCGCTTAGTCTGAACCCTCGTTCCGCACGAATCTCCACGGGCGAGGACCCGGCTTCGGCTCATGAAACCTTAAGTATCCTTTGTAGGACTTCCGCCGAATTCCTTTTGTGGATCTGTGACAAATGCACCGCCCGGAAAATCGAAAAGCTATTCAAACGAGATTATCGCCCGAGCAGTCCACCACCTTCCTTTGGCGCGGAGGAAATGAGAAAAAGGCTGAAAGAGGTGAAAATGAGAGTGAGGATGAATGGGTCGGGCGGTTAGAGGTGTTAGTCCACAACTTCCTCTCCTTCATTTTCTTCTCAGAAAGACCCCACACATGGACCCGAGCCTGGCCTTTGTGGCCCACCTTTAGCGTGACTCTTCGTGTGGAGGGGCGGGCGCCAAACGACCGTTCCTCCTCCGACAGCGCGCGAATTGAATTGAGCTAGTGATTATTAAGCCACTACGAACAAAATACTCGCATATATCATTGGTCGTACAGGCTATCTTCTTAAATACATATTTTACAATGGCTGCTCCGTTTTATGGAAAACCGCCAGTTCAGGGCCGGGGTGATACACGTGGATTTTTGTCCTATGTTTGTAGAGCAGATTGCAGATTTAACTATTAAAGTTATCGTCAATTAATTTCTTCTGGATACGACTTAACGGTAAGGCATTTGCCCGAGGTCAAGGAAACCAGCAATATTCCAAGAATTCAGCCGTTATTGTAGTACTTATACAGAATAGAGAGACGAACTGGATGATGGACGAACTCGAAGGATGACGCCTCTCCCTCCCTTTCGAGGAGCGTGATTACTCGTGAGTTTGCGTGTTTCGGCGCAGCACCGTTGCGAGCGCGTTCAGTCGATTCGACCGTTGAAGTCTCCTCTCGACTCGGGCAACAGCGAATGGAAAGACTACCCCTCGCCCGTTGAAGTCTCCTCTCGCTTCTACTTCTGCAGCAGGCGACCAAGCGATGACGGTGGGCGGCTCCTCCTCGTCCAACCCCTCTTCATTATGGGAGCCTTCATGCGGCTTATTCTCTATTTACTCACATACCCGTGAACGTGTCGCGAAGAGAGGCACGGCCCTCGTGCGCCACCGTCCGTGCTAGTCCTGCCGTCGAGGGTCCCTCCCGCGGGCGGGGGAGAGTGGGGGGGAGGGGCGCCGCTGGCGGGGACACCGTTTGAGAGGGTGGGTGTAAGGGAAGAATGCGAGAGAGCGCACCCTGCCTGGGGGTGGCGCTGGTGCGGGCGGGCGGGTGGTGTGTCGAGCGGACGGCTGTCACGCGAGAACGTTCCTTTGGGTGTCCTCCTCCTCCTCTTGATCCCTCTCTCCTCTGTACTCGTCACGGAGCGGAATGTCCCCACCCCTCCCTTTCCCCCTCACCCCTCCCTCCCCCACCTTCCCTCCGCGTTGTGCTCAAGTAATGCCGCACCATCGGGACAAGAGTAACCGGTGGTAATGCCGATATAACGAAAAGACGCACTTACGGTTATCTCGAAGACTATCCACGGTAGGAGTACGCACGGCCGCCAGGGTCTTGCATTGCAACGGTGTATATCGACTGAGGGGAATGTTTGTAAAAAAAACTCCTGCTAAAACCTTATCGAGAAATAATTTTATAAAGCAGTCTTATTGAGCATCACAAAGCGGTAACCGATCAGTATAGCCGGCATATAAAGTTTTACAAAACCGTTTTGTTTCGTACCGATGGACATTCACCGCTGAGTATTTGGGAGGAAGCAAGGGAGCCTACATCACGCGACGCCTCGACGCAGCTTGCCTCTTCCTTGGGGCGTCGGCGGCGTCGTGAGGTTGGTTGAGGAGCTCTTCCCTCTACCTAATCGTGGTGCGCTGGAAAATGAATCCAAACCAGGATCGCGCCGGTGGAATTTTGTTCTCCAGAGAGAATCGCACATGGAAGAAAATTATTCCTGGAACTTTTTTCCATACAATGGCGTTATTTTACCTGCATACATTACATTATATCTCTCGAGCTTATTTTCCGCGTGATGGAGATAAAAAGGCGGTGCCTTCACTGAGCGCACTAATGTAGCGAACCCGTTTAAGATTTTTGTGGTACAGTCGTCATTGATTAATGACTGCAGTTTTCATAAACATATTTTCTGCCATTTTCATTGCTCGTGTTCTTGCCCGATATTTCGATCAAATCTCTGATGACACAATGCAGTTTCCGTGAGTAGGTGTATAACGCCCTTTTCTATTTTATATGAGCTTAAGATAGGAATTGAAATTTGAAAAACTTCTTTTTCGAAGAGAGTTTAAGTCTCCCGCTTTTTCTTGATATTTATGAACAGTTTCGGAAAAGCGTAGAGGAAGAGGTAGGCTCTGAAGAGCACTACGGGACATAAAGTAAGCATCCTTAGGTATAGACAGCGTATCAGCACAATCGTCTCATGAGTTGAGTAAAAAACGGAATGGGAAATGTTAACTTATTCGACACCGAAGACGAGTGCAGTAGTAGTAGCATGCGAATATCATAGGGCAATATGTTGCATATTACATATGGCGAGAGTAGTTCTTACTTATGGCTTCAAGTATAGGAGTAAAGTGCGAGGCAAGCCACAGTTCCTTGGAGATGACCAATTTGGGTTTTCATGAGAAGGGAGGGGACGCGCGCGCCTCACCATGGTGATAATGAGTGCGCTTATGGGAAGAATATGTCCTTTGATGTTTAAACTGCTTCGTAGACTTTGATTCTATTTCAATGGCGTTTGATTAAGTAGATTTTCCGAGATAGGTGGAAGGTTAAAAAAAATCAGGAGCATATTGTAGGGGTAGGTAGCTTATTAGAAATATCTTCATGAATCAACCGTACAGGAAGTAGATGGAAAATCTAAGTGGGCAGCGATAGGTCGGGGAGTATGACAGGGGTGTCTCCTGTCACTGGTACTGTTGAACGTGTTTTAGAGGAAAATGGACAGAGATTCCTGCGAATAACGGAGGTGACAATGAAAGTTGGCGAAGTGCTGACAAAGTTAGTATGGCCTCCAGTCGATGAATCTTTTTTTAGTAATTCGATCACTGTAATGCAGTTAGTGATGAGTGCGTTACAGCTGAAGTGTTATAGAAATGGAAGGAAGATCAATGAGAGTAAGACTAAAACGATGAGATTTTCCAGTAATAGAAAAGCGGAAGTAATTATGAAGGAAGGGAGATAAAATAGATTTGTTGGTACAGTTCACCCATCCGCCTTTGGATACGTGGGTTTGGAGAAGAATAAAGCCGGTGAGCTGAGTATCAGGGTGGAAGCAAGGGAAGTTTTTTAGAGATGTTATGAGATGTTATGAGAGTCTTGTTTTAGAGAAGCAAGGGTTGGTGGGGGGAGGTTAGTTCAGAGGAGGCCGTCGAAGCGGATGCTATCGACTCAGCGTCAGAGATGTCATGAGGCACGGAAGCAGAGTGTCGCAACCAGTAAGGCATTCTGTGCTGGGTGCAGACGGCAAGAAGGTGAAAGCAAAACAAAGAGTAGAGAACGAGAAAATGGTCCCCAGAAGATCCTCCGAGACATATGAACGGACGGAAACGGAGGCATACGTCATCATATCTTTTATCTCCGGAACATAAGAGATGATCACCCAAGTCCTCAAAAAACAAAGTAGTCAACAGATTCCATTGGGTGACAAAGACAGCGGACATCTTACTGGGATCCAAAAGCTAAATACCGCTGGGCCTACAGGAAGGAGCCAACTGAGTGCCTTGCTCATGGGGAAGATCACACATGGGTTAGAGATGCAGAGCGATGAAAATATTCCTGCAGGAACACATGAGGGAAAAAAAACTTAAAAAGAAACAATTTCAACTTCTTTCAATCGCGGAAATGCCTGTAGTGAACCTTGCAATTACGTTCTTAATGAAGAAGCGAAAATAATTACAAAAGAGAAGCGAAACTATCTCAGACTTGTACGAGAAGCAATTTAAATCATCAAAACACGCAAAAACAAAGAATATTCATACTCTCCACAAACGGTCTATCAGAGTACAGCAAGTACGCAGGATGTTCTATATAAAGGCAGCCAAAACTGCAATATCGACCTGAAGATGCTGGCTGGAACACAAGCGAAACTTTTGTCAACACACGGGGTGTAGTTTCGGGATTTGGAGAGAACATTTATCATCCAAATTGATCATTATAAAGACTAATTATTAACCTAATCCTAGCAAGATTAAACTGTGCTTTGACGAAATTCTCATCATATTTTCTTTGACATATTACTATGGTTTACATCTGCATACTGCCTCGCGAGCTACCTCAGAGGAATGTGACATTGGGTTATGACACCGGCCATGTAAGAGAGGGAAAAATTTAAAAGGAAAGGGAGGGGGCACAGAATATGGCTGAATTACATGTTGAAAGATGGTTTTTGTCTTTTTTATAGTTACTAATGGTGCATGAGAATGGAATTTTTGTCACGTCGATCATTCCAGTAGTGTATCTCTTATTTTTTTGCTTCTATCAGCTCTAGAGATATACCTCGGGGCAGCATATTATCTTCTACGCCTTTCATAAACTCGCCTGGTTTGAATTTTTCTAGATATTTTAGCCTAGGCATGCTGCCTTAGAGTCTCTATCGGCTCTCAAACTAGTCTTTCCATCAGCTGTATCACACTCCCTGTTCCCTCATTGCAATTTTTTTACGAAACAATCGGCTTTCATTTGTTTTTTTTCGCGGATTGAATATTTCAATGTCGGGTGCCATCAACCGGAGCGGAGTGCCGTCTCTCCCTCGCTCTTTCACTTTTTCATTCGAGGATCTTCCTACCACTCGTGTGAGGAATCCTAGTTTCCATAATGCAGCGCCAAAAATGTTTCGTACGTGTTTCCCCGAAATGTCTCGTGCCAGCTTTCTTTCGTTTGCAGAGTTCTTGGGGCAAGCGTTCTCTGTATTGCTCTGTTGAAGTCTACGTGTTCATCCGGCGACTGACTCCTTTTTCTCCACACCGCTGCTTCGCAATACGGATGATGGCATTGTGCCCAGCTCTGCATCCGCCCTGCACACCTCGCCCGTCACCCCTCCTCCCTCTCCTCGCCCCGCGGCGGTGCCGACTTCGACCCCGTTGAGGGTCCTTGGCCCGACCCCTTTGCACTCGTGCACGCGCGTCCAGAGGCCGCCGGTGTCTTCTCCCCCGCTCTCCTGAGCCACGCATAATTAGTCGGCACGCCCGATCGAGACGCCGGGCGCCTCATGAAGTCTCTCCGTCCTTTTGCATCTCGCCCGGGGCGAGTGCCCCGACAGCGCTCTCGCCTTGCTGCTAGCAAGGTTTCATGGTGAGCAGAACGCATTAGCAGTCTTTCTTTATCATTCACTCGAGACAATAATCCCTTCAACAAACATATTCTACTGCTAATAATTTAACGGCGTACATTACTCAGCATTGCATCACAAACTATTGGTAATCTATAGTACTTATTGTTCCTAGATTTCCAACGTGATTGACTGTAATCCCAAATCGCACTGCGTTTGCGAAAATAGTATAAGCGTAGTTGTAGCAGTCTTTATTAAGATATTTTTTGTTAAGAATTGTGGAAGCTGCTTAACAAGCTACTCCAATATGTATAAGGATTATAGCAGTGAAACTATTTCTTTGCCTCCTTTTGATTTTTCTCCAAGAATTGATGCTGCCAATCTTGGTTTAAAGTAGAGACGTGTATTTCTCGAGCGAACTTTTCATAAGGAAATATTCACTTGAGTAAAATAAGTGAACTATTCCCTGCCCCATATAGTGAATCGTTCTGTTTGAATAGAAAATCCATTATACGCCGCCTTCTCCATTAACTTTGAAATTATGTTACGTTTTCGCTAGCCGACAAAGCAGACAATGAGTGGACTTACTTCGGCGACAGGCGGCACTACTTTTAGTTCACTCACTGACTATTTTCGGGGAATAGTTCGCCGGCAGGCGGAAATGCGTTCAGTTCACTCGGTGGATAGGTCCCAGGAATAGTTCAGCGACAGGGGGAATTACTTTTGGTCCACTGGATGGATAGTTCCAGGGAATAGTTCGTCAACAGGCGGTACTACTGTTTGTGTGTTCCGTGCGCGGTGTGTTATGCATGCATTCTTATATGTTGAGTAACTTGGCATCGTAAGTAATTACTGGATGTCGAAGAAATTAGCCGATAAGAAGGGCTTAGTTATTTCTAGGAGAAACTAGGTACGCACCTGGCTGAAACTATGAAGCAGAAGGATATGGAAATATAATGTCCATAAAAATAAGCTACGCCTTAAAAATTAGTTCAAAATAGGAGAGCTATAAGAAAAAATATGGGTACTACAAATTGATAAGCCACTGATTGATTGTAGCTACTCATTGTTATTGTAGAGGTTCTGACGTAGCATTAGGGGTGCATATTGATTAGTAGGACTATACCATAATAGTGGAAGTGAGTGGTGAGTTTTATTTATTTATTTAATATCATCCCGAAAACAGCCTCAAGGGCCTTTTACAGCAGGCGTTGTAACTAACAACAATGGACTAGCACAAACAACCATGCCGTAGGAGGTGGAAAATTCTCCCACGGCGGGATTCGAAACCGCGACCTTTGCGTTAGCAGGCGAGGACGTTACCCCGCCACCACCGAGGCCGTAAAATATGCACATTTTACCGGATTACATATTTTTGCAGATTCAACAAAAAAAATATCCACTGATCCTCCACAAATGTAATAAACTTAATGAACCCTGCTTAGAAATGTCATCCAATCATGACATAGATGGGTCAGGTTGGTGCATTGACTGCCGGCGAAGAGGTTGCAGCCCTGAGTTTGATACTTATTATCCAGAGAACGCCTGGATCAATTTTATGAAACGGACAGCGAAATTTTAGCTTGTTCCAATCCAAGTTAATTTATTACCAGCAAACATTTTTCAACTCTATTAAAACTTTGTTTTTTGGGGGAAGAGGAAGACAAGAGCACGTTTTTTAACCCCGAAAAGCAATACCCAACTTTCTGCTATTACTACGCAAATATTGTGATTTAGATGGCGGGCAGTTAAATTTAAACACAATAATGCTTCAAAATTTATTTGTTTTATTATCAAATTTTAGAATTCTAACTTCATATGTCTAAATTTGATCTTTATTTTCGCCAAACAACTTTATCTCTGTCCTCACCGCTTGAAGATAGAGATCCGCGTAATACCACTGGCTTTGTCTTGAGTTCAGGACTACGATTCGAGCATTTCAAACAAATTAAAGAGATGGTGAATTGTATAGCGATTATACTTACGTCAAGTCTTTGTCGTCCTTCAGTAGTTTCCTTAGTTGGCTGGATTGAACATCGAGAGGAAATGGGAGCGGAAGAACGGGAGGAGGGGACGGAAGGTAAGTTCCGAGAGCACGCCTCCCCGACTTCAAATAATACAAAAGGATAACAAAAACTTTGCGTAAATACTGAACCCTCTGCATGAATGTCATCCGCAGTTTATTTTTTGGAAGGAAGGAAAACCATTTGAAACCATGACTTTTTTGTTAATAGAAATATTGTACTATCACTTTCAAAAGTCGGTCCACACGGTGAGTGCGGCCAACTTCGCATTCCGCTGAATTCGAATTTCAGGTATTGCCTAGGTATTCAGCGACTACTAAGGGCCAACTTGACTCATTTCTACTGAACTACGGAGACCCTCGTATGGCCTTCTCCTGCTATCGCTGCCCAGCGAACTCCCCCGACTCCAAGTGGTAGGCGACGGTAGGCGGTGATTGCAAAAGGGAAAGGCGTTTGGTATTTTTCCCAGTTAGGTGTTTTTCACTCTTACGAGTTTCGGCGGGCTTAATACACAAGAATACAACTAAGCGGGATTAATTTTATTTGTGATAAATCGATGAAATGGATCGGCGAATTGACCGCCATAAAGCGATCACAAAGCAATTTTTTTAGGATAATTCTCGAATTTGCGTTTAACCCTGGGCAGCTAACTCCCCGGACCTTTCCCCAATTGAGAATGTGTGGGGTAAAATTGTGAATGAGTGGCATTACTACGGAGAAAGAACCGAGTAAAACTTTCGAAGTCTACATACGGGATGTTTGAAATTCTTTAAGCGGATGCCCCCGTGTAATAGAACTTTTGGTTGGGTCTATGCAGTCACGATTACGATCTGTACCTGAAAATAATGGCGATATTACAAAATATTAAAGTTGTTCTCTGGTGAATGAGATTTTGCTTTAGATTTCCATTACCATAGGTAATATACTGAAAATGACTATCCCAAACTATCTAGTACACTTTTTATCCTAACCTTATCAAATATTGACTCATTCCCATTAATTTTCGCTACAAAATGCCATCTTAAAATTTAAACCACGACTTCTATTTCATTCAAATCTATTCTAAAGAACGAGAACATTTTTAATGTTGCTTATTTGAAAATAGTATATTTTATATATGAGCAGTTTTTCATCGTAAACATTTTAAATGGAGTGTATGTCTTTTCTGAGAGCGAGAAATCAATTAAGTTATATCTCCACTGAAGGCAAACTCATTCAAAAATTACCGCATTCATTTCTGATAAATTACAATCCACGTTTTGTAGCTTCATTCACCATAGTTTGCATTAATTTTATCCTTTCTAGGGTTTTATGCTTTTTAGTTAATATCGTAAAGTATTATTTTCAGTAATGAATGTGTTAGATAAAATAGGTATGGCTTCACTTTGAGTATTTAGAAATCAGCTTCGAGCGGCGTTACACCAAAGGCAGGTTTCAATTTTAATTTTTCTCCATTAGCCTGTAATTCGTCTTACATTGTTTTATTGGTCTGTTAAATGCACTACGACAGTGTTTAGGAAGTTAATACATAGCAAAAAGATTCATTGACTGCAAGTATACCCATCACTCAGCTCTCCGTTCCTGAAAGGACCTCTAATTTCTAGAAGCTATGTTTACTATGGTGGCAACATATACTGGAGATGTAAAACTCCACTGACACCTCTGACTATGGAATCTATCAGTCACGCAATGGGGGATGCAAACTAAAGAAATTTTTGTGATACCCAAGGTATCAAACGCACGATGTAATTTTAATTAGGTAGCAATTTTTATGCTCTTTTGGACGAGATTGTTTCACTGCACAGGGCACAACCTACGCACTACGCACGTGAAAACGAGCACTGACGAAAAATGAGCTTCTGAAGAGATATCAGGGACTATAAACTGTTTAAATCTGTCAATCCTTTAGCATAAATAGTTTGGTTTAATAAATCAATATTACTACCACAAGGCAATCAATTAATAAATTCAGTTTCAATACATTCTCGTAAGAGCAATGCCATACTGTGAAAAACATTACGTGCCTCATTGTAAGAATACTTAAAAGCTCTATGCCAAATGCAGTGTACTTGACTTCAGTCACAAAAAAGTTGTGATATTTTCGTGGCACAAATAACAGGCTTAGAGTTAACGTTTCCAGGCTTGGATTGTTTCCTTTCATTATGCCCATATTAATTCATAAAATTAATTAAGTAAAGACCGATCACTAGTCATTATCATGAGGGTAATTCGGAGTGAATAGTGAATAAATCTCAACTTCCGATTGCAAGAGATGATCGGACTCCCATCAGTTACTCATCCCAGGTGATTACTTATCGTTAATTTTTCCCTTTTAGGTGTCTATGAAATTCTCAACTGTCTGCGTATCCAAGCAATATATTTTGCTACAGTTAAAAATGGAAAATCGTTGTATCAGTGACTAATGTGTGCGCTGGGGGCTTTCCAAAACCTCCAAATTTTCGTTCCGTTTACTAATTAATGATAAAAGCATGAAGACCATATCAATTGTTTTGTTCTTAAACTTTACTCAAAGGTGTCGTTTTAATTTACTGAGCAATATCGTTTTAATTTTACTTTGCAATTATGGAGATAGAGAAGCAAATTTATCATCTCTACGTGTGATTCACTAATATAGTTATTTGCCATAATATCCCTTTTCCCGTCGTTGAGTCATGTCCCATCTATAGCACCTTAGGCAACACCACGTTTTATTTGTGCTAAGTCTCTCGTATATCTCCTTTCGACTTTTCGTTTATTTTTCTCTCCATCCTACTTAAAAACAGCGAAATTTCTATTCAAACACAATTCTTTAAATCCTCTGTTACACCAAGCTCCATACATTAATTTATCCTTTACTGAAGGACGTAGTTATACTTCCCGGAAAGGTAACCTGTTTCCCCAGCTCAGAAGTTTCCTTAGTTTTCTTCATTTTTGGCTATTACTACTTTATAAACTACATTGCCTGCGCTTTATATGATTAATTCACATCCCACATATGACGAACCTTTTCCCCTGCGAAATTGACATTGAGTCCCGTGGTTGACTGGGTAAATAAATCTTGGCCATCTGCAAATCTACCAAAATTAAGTTACCTGCTACTTTCCTTCCTAATTTTATTCCTTTTCATGCATCTATTACCAAATTGTTAGCGAACAATTGAAAGTCAATGGTAATAAGAAGTGGCCCGGCCTGAATCCTCTTCCAACATATACCCATTCCGATTCGTCATTCATTACCCGTATACCGCTTCATCCCGGAGAGGTTTTATAATTAATCGCCTAAACTTCCAGTGTACTCCCTATTTCTGCAGTAATATTTATTATTATCGTCCAATGCACTCTGTAAAATGTTTTCCAGCATTCTAAGAAGCAAATAGAGACATAGTGGCTATTATCTATAAATAAATGTTAGAATACTCATCACCAGAAATGAGTTTCGCGTCCCGCTCTCTTTCCTTAACCCATACTGGTCTTCACCGGGGAAGTCTTCCGCCCTTTCCTCGATTTTATCTTAACAGCTATTTGAGCTATTTTTATTACGTGCGAAATAAAAATTCTGATCTCTTAACATTATCTTTCTTTTCTCATTGTCGGGAAAGGTTTCCGAGCTGATTTTGCAATAGTGGATTTCGGAAACGTATTTACTAATACTTTATAAATTACTAGTTTTCCCGCATGTAAACGAGGCTACTATTTGTCCCCTTAGCGCAGGACTAATGATTTTTGCCACGACGACCTTATGAGGAGACTACGGAAAATTATCGCCTTCTTCCTCGCACAAGAAATACCGATAAGTCCCAGCCGGAAACACTTCATGGGTTCTTCGGCTGGCGAATTCTTATGGGAGTGGGGGTTGGGATTGTTTTGGCTATTCGTTGTCGGAGGGAGAAGGTCACGCGAGGTCTCTTAGCGAGTACAAAGTAAACCCAAGTTGTGCTAGTCGTAGCAGTAAAATTGGCCCCCAGAAGTCATGGAACGCGTATGCAATACGTGAAGCTCGATTTCAGCAGAACTCAGAGATGGTCGCGCTCACCGTGTGGACCGACTTTTGAAAGTGATAGTACATGAACTAAAGATCTGCAAGAGACTAATTGTATAACGGGATAATTGTTAATGAGATAAATAATAAAATTGTGTGAACTGTAAAAAAAATCAATAGTACAACTGTGTAATCCTCAAAGAGTAGTTTATTTGTATAAAAACTGCATATGTGAATCAGGTTGATGGTAAGGAAATGGCCGGGTGGGTGGTGGTGGTGGGTATGATGGTGGTAGGTGATGAAGGGTGTAGGTTTATGTTGCCCCGTCCACCACCCCCAAGGGTATATACCAGACCTGATCTGTACTATGGGAGAGTGTACCATGCATTGTATCTTTTAGTTGAACCTAGAGTCCTTTGGACTAGGTTCTAATAAACCCATTATTCTATTCTATTTTAAATAAATATATCAATCAGCAAAATGTTTGGTACTGTTTCTCGGGGTTCAAGAAATTGGCTCTTTTTTTCTCTTCAGCCAAAGAACAAAATTTTAACAGATTTGAAAAAAAAAGTTTGTTTGTAATCAATTATATTTGATTTTAAAAAGCATATAATTTCGTTGATCGTTTCATAAAAATCAACCCAGACGTTCTCTGAATGATGAGCCTGAAACTCAGGGTCGCATACTCTCAGCGCCGGTAGTTGGTACCTACTCACTTCGAAAGGAAAATGAATGGCAATGTGATGTAAAAAATCAATAAAATATAATATTTTAAATATAACTGTCGCATTTATAAATAACCAAATCTGAAGTAAGGAATCAGAGCCATCTTCAACGCATTAAAATGAAATAACTAAAAATATAACTGAGATATGCTTGAGAAAATAGCACACCTCGTACGTAATTCATATTACTCGCGTCAAACTGCGAGCCATATGTTTATTACAAGTATTATATGTTTAAAAGAAATGGTATAGATTTGGAGAAACAAAAAAATTCACTGTAGATCAATTTTCTCTCGCTCACTATAATACTAAAACAGACACCTACAACGAGGAGACTTGGACTGAAATACGCCAAGATTTGAAATTCGAGCGCAGTTGAAATGTATTGATTTGGATACTAAAAAATGAAAAGTAAACCAATTTTTCATAAGATTTAAACTAAGACCACCACAATGGACAATTCGGTCACGTGATTCCCTTCCCCAAACTGCATTGGACGTGTTTACAAATTGACTGCGTTTCAAACTGTTAACTGCGCTCTATCAACTTGGAAGCGCACTAAAGTATTACATTTTTATTTTCTTGCATTCGATTTTTACGTGTAGTGGATTTCTAAATTGCGGCATTGTAGTTTTAAAGCGTATAATTGTTGCATTTTTCCCTCCCTTCCTTTGTTATAACTATGGCAACGACTATTATTGGGCTCGAATACTCAGATTTGTTTGTAAACTTAGATTATGTATATCTAATATTATATTTAGTTAAAAAACTATATCTCGACTCCCATTTATCGTACGCACTTTGTCTTTTTTTTAAGCAGGCGGGGGGAAGCGGTGTCTGCACACAACATGAGAGACACAACGGGAGACACTGTGGGACACAAGTAGTGTCCGAAGACACAATGTTCCACAGTGTAATACGGGCCTGAGGTATCCATTGCCATACCTTCGTGGGTTGAATGTGAATTGAACATAAATGTAATGTAGAAAGATGTTAATGTGGTAAAAAAATCAACTAGCACAAGTTTTGTGTCCTATGTACACAACAAGATTAGGTGAGCTTTCCATAATCACTTCGCAACACTACAGTGCACTTTCGCCTTCCATTCGTTTAAAATACCCTGTGCAAAACATTCGATCCGATGTTTGCAAACTTCAACACATTGAATGGAGTCGCATCCTAAGTTGATGTGACGGACATGAAAGGGACAGCAATAAAAACATAGTATAAAGCTGAATATTGATATAAAACTGATCATACTTTAATTAAGACATAACACTCGCTACCCAGCTCACTCTCTCCATTCTACTCCAAAGCCACATCTCAAATTCCTCCAATCACGCACACGCATCTCGTAAAGGCCAAGGCTCCTCCCACTTATACATCTCCACATTATTATAATGTTCACCAATAGGTGTTTCGTTCACGTATAAAATTCACTAGTTCATAATAAACTTTGTGGTATTCCATTATAATGGTTGTCGATGAATATCTGTTACTAATACCACTTTTATTTAAATTAAGCGACTCGGGGTTCAGAAGAAGTTTGAAACGGAGGCCAGAAAAGGGGAAAAGGTAGGGTAAAGGTATTTCCTATCCTAAAATATTCCTATCCTAAATATCCTAAAATTATGCAACGACTGCCGCGAATTAGATTCAAGAAAGCAGTTGGAAATTTTAAAAATTTTGAATAACCCCGACAACACCCGAATTTATTATTAACGAATACATTTAATACCCTTCCTTTTCCCCTATTCTGGCCTCCGTTTCAAACTTCTTCTCCCCTTCGGTTACGTAACTACGGAAACAATAGGATAAACAGATCTCAATAAATGCCTGATGATGGTGATTTTTCACTGAAACCCGGGTCGCTTAATTTAAATAAAAGTGGCATTTGTATCTAACATAGATATTCATCGACAAACGTTTCTTTCACACGACTCTCTTTGGCTAGTCAAGTGCCTCTCGACGCGACGACGCCTCTCTTCACTTCTTCGAGTTGGGATCTCAACTCGGACCGCCAAGCCGTCTGAAAGGGCTTCCCTTCCACCCCCCGCCCCTCCCTCCCACAACAACGGCCCTAAATTACTTTACCGAGGGCTCTGCGGAACCCAAAATATCCCCCAAACAGAGAGAGAAGCCCCCCGAGGCACGGTTGCGAACTTCCTCGACCGAGTCACTTGTCGACGCTGCAGCAAATTGATATTTCAAAGCTATCTCGAGCAGTTGCTCAATATTATCGCACCTGGCTTTCCGTGCAAACAAAACAGAGAAATATCCATGTCGAGGAGAAAAACCAAAACTCGGGAACTATTTCGCTGGCACCGCAAGCTGGCGTTTCACCACACTCGTGGTGTCGTGGTGCCAGCGGAATAAAGTTTGTGGAAATCACACACACTTTGTTTTTCTCAACCTGGATAATACATCCATCATCTCCACGATGTCAGGCCTGATATCATCAGTTTTAAAACGGAGAAAACTAACTCCCCTCGCGTTAATCCTGATGTTTCGTATTTTTAATGATTAAAAGAGCTAAAACATAAACGAATAGTCGAAGTTAAATTCATGAAAATATTTCCATTCGTACTTGAAAAATTATTCCTGAACAATATGGCACATACCCACAGAAACACAATACTTTAGAAACCAGAACTATGTTATCGAGGGAAATGCACAACGAAATTGATCCCAATCACAACTATTGCCTAAAGGCACGCACAATACTTACACATTCTTAGGTATAAAGTAATGAATACAGCTGATTTCTTATCTCTTACCATAAGAACCAAACAGAACGAGATTTTTCCTTAGAACATCTAAGTTTCACTACAAGGAAGCTATTAAAAATCTATATATAAAAATATGGCCACTATATGGCAATATGAGGATCAATGAAATTCTTGACATAATATATGGAGCGCGATTCCGTTTCTTCATATTGCGACGCGAGCGGAGTTTAGCGACTCCGAGATTCTGTTTTTCAATACTCGCGCTACACGCCAATTTGTCATATCGACTTATGGCGTGGCGTTACAATCGGGATCTTCCGCAACATGGCGTCCCGTCTTTGAGAGAAAAGGGTTCAACTGTAAATCAAAGGTAAAATCAATTGAGCATACAAACCAATAAGCAGCCATTTTCTCTGCCATATAAATCAGACTTTTTGTGACCAAATCATTGCTGAATTTGATGAGATTATTCCACAAGGAATGAAAAAGGAATAATCAGGTTTGATTAACTGTAAATTATATCACCCCTTAATACTTTCATATATCATTTGAAGCGTACGGTATTATTGCACTGTAACGTAAAATAATAAATATAGTATTCCAAAACTAGATTTTCCATTTTTCAAGATGACCTAACGATAGCATCGTATAAAAATGTAGCGATACAGTTTCTACAAAAACGGTTTGTTAGTGTTACTGTGCTTATTTGTTATGATTTTCTCGAAAATAGTCTAATTTGGCTTGGTGCATATCAGGGTAATATGCATTAATTTTTCAAAGAGCAACTTGCTCCACAAATAGTTACACTATCAGAAAACTTCTTGATCCTGATTGTTTGGTTGATTTACTACATTCAACTCAAAGAGGTATCAATTAGTTAAGGAATAAAGAAAGACAGTACACCTAATTCCTCCTCTAATATAGATTCCAACATACTTATTATTAGAAACTAAGTCCCATGAGAATTAGAATAAATTAGCTAGACTAATTGTCAGAGACATTCTTACCTAAAACTTAACGAAACGTTTGTATACGCTACGCACTGAACTTACCTAAAATATACCGTACCACTTGGGTCACTTGGTTCATATGAATGACGGAGCCAAAATAGTACACCGTTTTCTCTTCTATTTAAAGAACATCCATGTTTATTGATGTCTGCTAGAAATTTATATATTCGTATTCATTCATGTATATTTTTCCTGCTGTTAAAGAGAAGGAACTGGAAAGACTAGACTCGCATAAAGAGAACTAATCGTATTTTTAATGAAATAATTAAAATTATAAAAGGTTATGCGCCCAGCACGCCTTCAATGCGTCTGACTACTCCAGAAATATGACCCAATTCTTTTCAAGAGCGTCGTAAACTTGAAATTCCTCTTCTTGGCGCCGCGAAGATTGAGACCTCACTATTGATCGAAAAATGTAGTTTTGCACACGGGCGCCACTAGTTCGCCATTTTCGAATCGCATCCAATCCGACTTCAAATTATAGTGACTCGCCCGGATCAGGCGGAGAAAATCGCGCGAGGCGCTTCTGCCATTCTTTGCCCATCGCAATAGCGCAGTTGGGAATTTCAACCTATGACCAATGCGGCGGCACCCGGCTTGTTTTTCGGTGAGGCAGAAGTGATGTAGTCGATCACCACCCATCTTGCTAGCCATCACCGTCGTTTTTGTCATGTCTCCCGGATCGGAAATAATTTTTCATACGAAATCATTCTGTGGGGCCTGTTTGAAAGTTATATTAAATGCAACCACGATATCATAAAATGATTCTTAATTATGAGGTATGACAAAAACCCGAAAATAAAGCAGCATCCCTCGTTGATCGTTAAAAATACTTTTGAGCTAACGGGAAGAAAGCACACGTTGACCACAGGATGTAGCCAAAGTTGGAAATTAATTTTCAACAAATTTTGAAATGTACGTTGCTATATTCCAGAGTTCTCATCTTCACTGTCAGCAGTAAATCACGCCAGTGAAAAAAACGCACCTTTCGTGTTATTATTTTTCAAAAGCTATTGATGTACCCCTCACACACAAGAGAAAAATAAATAAAGTAGACGTCCGTCTTCTCCATATTTTGAGGAAATGAAGGAAACAGTACGCTTTGAGGTAATTTTAGCCAGATAATGCAATAAGAATGCAACATTCTGGAGAATACTCCGTTAAAAGTCGGTCGATTCCTCGTCACTGGAAATTTTAACTCAAAAGGCGAATATTACCTGAAAGTACATATCCACCAATATTTCTCCGACTATTAAGAACACAGTGTCTGTCGTGTCTACTTATTTCTCTGCTGAAATATTTTCTCGCACACCTTCACACAGCATAAAAGATCTTAGGCTTTCCCGGCGAATAATATTCGTAAAAATCTTCTCGGTTTTGGCACCGGGTAAGGCTTTTTTCACGCAGCATGTTTTATTTTTCCTTCTTTGATAAAGGTTTTCTATGGTAACACAGTGAAAACAAAGCAGCGTCAAACAGCGTGTGGAATGCATCTATGTTTTACCACAATATAAGGCCATCGTCTTGACGACGTCTGTCACGTGATTTTCTTCCCTAGCCGGCAATGAATTGTATCACATACTTAATACCGAATATCACATAGAAACTACTGAACTCTACAAAATGCAACACAATATATTACACTGAGTGATACCGAGTTCAGTGCATAGAATAACATCCATGCTGAATGTACACTGAAAGGCACTTGCTATTGCGTATACCATTCGAGGTGATATTCTACACTTTCCTTGTGGGTAAAAAGCTAGATGTTTAATTCTCCAACGACAATAATACAGGAACATACAACAGGATGCATTTAGTGTTGTTTGGATCCCAAAAATATCCTGCACAATTACGCTTCCACTTTGAGGCGGCTTGAATGCAACTAACGGTGTGGAGTGAGAGTCTCCGACAGCAAGGAAAGCTCGGGGATCGCAGCTCACAAAGGAATCGAACGGAAAAGAATGTCGGTTCCACTTAACTCTCCCACCCCACACACAGTATCTCCCAGCAGAAACGACCACCCCAAACGACCCTTAGGGTGGTCGCAGCAACAACACATATGAGGGCCCCAGCTCCAGGTCGCTCGGGTATGGCCCTCTCAATTCCCTAAGTCACCGCCGCGACCCCCACTCACGTTCACCCCACCCTACTCCTCCCAGGGCCCCCCACCCACGCCCAATATCACACTGCCGAGGGGTGGATATTAACGGTCGAGCCGCCGCCGCCGTCTTGCCTCCAGCGTCTTGCCTTTCCTCGGATGGACGCTCGAAAACATGCAATCGACGACGCCCTCACATCGTACAAACAAGTCAAACTCAACATTCCTTCTAACACAGTTTCAGATGATTCTTTACATCGGTTCCCCCAAATGTAAATTCGTAGTCTGGAAATGTGTTAACGCAGTGAAAATCTAAGGAGCAAAACCCTTTATATGATGGAGACCTATTTGCTTCACCACTTTTACTCAAGTCTTCTGAAACTTGTTTTACGAAACAACCGAATCAAACGCAAGAGCAATTCTCAGGTAGTCATCGCCTGCATTCGATTGTTTGGTCTTTCGTTAATTTCAGTGAGCGAATTGCATCCCGAACATAACTAGTACGAGAAATGTATTTGCGAACAGTACCAACAGAGGGATTTTTGAAGTGAAAACTTCTTATGTCGCGTTGAGCACTTTTGTAGATGGGTAAAAGACATTGGACTCGCTTCACCGTCTCCGCTAATACATATATGTATAATTATGTATATTCTGTATATACACAGTATACTCGCTATATACACAGTACTTGTGGATGGATACAAACCATTGGACTCGCATCACCGTCACCGTCACCATCACCGCTACTAAATATATGTGTAATTGTATATTCTGTTTATACACTTTTGTGGATGGGTAAAAGCCATTGGACTCGCGTCACCGTCACTGCTGCTAAATATATGTATAATTGTATATTCTTTATATACACAGTATACTCGCTATATACACAGTACTTGTGGATGGGTAAAAATTGGACTCGCGTCACCGTCACCGTCAAATAAACTATATTATAATTTTATTCATATTACATTATATATATCTAATATACGGTTTAGTTCATTCAATTTGGGTTGCTACAAATATTGTGCCGGATAATATAATAGTCCATACTCGTGCAGGAGAGTGTACTCGATACAAGAATAGTGAAGGTTAGTAAAATATAACTCAATTTCTTTTAATACGTTCAATTTGAGTAGCTTATTCATATATACATAAACATAAACTTTGCAGACGTTAAAAATCTACCATTGATTGAATTTTTAAATAGTGAGTTTGGTTTAACGATGTCTAATGATCGCAATCTTGGCACAACGAAATATAAAACTACTATTGATGCAGTATTTACAAGACATTTAAGCAAAATCGAATCAAAATTATTCGTTTCTTACTTTAGTTACCATAAGCCTATTGTATCAGTTTTAGATATTGCCGATGATGATGGCGGTGATGATGAAAGAGTTGTTAAAATAATGGATGAAAGTTGATTATTCTGAAGTGTACAATTTTTATGTAAAATAATTGTGTACAATAGCGCAATAAATGAATATTTAATTTATTATATACATGAAACTACTTTCTACTGATTAATAAAACACTTAATTAGAAATTATTCCCTACATTCAAAAATGCTCACCTTATTTCAAGTTTTCACTTCTGTCGGCACTCCCGGAGTGCCTCTTTCTTTTTTTTTATTTCCACAATTATTCTCGTTTTTGTATGTATTTATTTCGAAAAGGTAAAAAGGTACAATATCGTGCAAAGCAGTGCCTATTTATATTCACCGTCAAAGGGAAAAAAGACCTCAACAATCAACTTATCGCGGCCAATCACGAAAATTTGGAGATTGAGAGGATTTCAATCACCGAGCTTTACAGTGCTATATAGGCACACAATTAAAATTCCTCATTGGGATAATGGATTCCAATCCGCAACGCTCATGGCCGCCACGGCCTACGAAACAGTTGCATTGAAACGGACGGATACAACGTCGACGCAATTCGTCGATGCAACGTCAACTTTAACTTCAAACAATTTCAATTTTTATTCTTGATTTCAGCAAGACATATCGATGAAAGCAAGCCATTTTAAATATTTACTTACAATTAGCTTACATTACTTGTTAGCGATAATAACTTTTTTATAATAATAATTTAAAGAGTAAATGAACGGAAGAATGAATAAGTAGGCATATATAATATAATATATGATATAATGATGATGGCATTTATCAATAATAATGAGAGGTGATCATTAATGGAATTATGAGAATGAACATTGTGGAGACAGTCAGACTCAAGTAGCGAGCTACCACTGATCAATTTTCGGATTGGTGACAACAGATTATGAGTACGTATATGAAAAGGATATCATTATCATCTTTGTTAGCTTCTATGGTCAAATCTTGACATAAAGCAAGTAAGGATCACAAAACACATACACAACAACAGTACACATAAGACATTAGACAATAGGGTACAAGTTTAGGTAATGTAATGTAGATAAAATGTGTAATGTATATATTTCAGGATATCGGATATTTCAGAATATCGGTGGAATCGAGAATAGGAGTTTGGATGATTTGCTCAGAAGTGCTGCCAGAACCAACACCACGTAATTCCAGGACTTGACCAGGCCAAAATGTTTGTTTCCAAGTGAAAAGGTCCGTTCTTAGGTAATTGTGTATTTTTTTAAGGTGCGAGAATAAGAGCACACCACACGTTACGCGAATTTATGGGAATTAAGTTTCCCAACATACGAAGCGATCGCTTTGCGGGGGAATCGGCTTCCTTTTCTGATTGCATATTATATTCTTGGGTCACGATGAGGGCCACGAATTACTTATACAAAATCTTCAATAGACATTAATTCAAAAGCACAAAAAAAGTTTTAGGGAAACAAGTTTTAATTCCATATAACTACACATTCAAACTCTGATTCCTCAATGGGCTAAGAAACAAAGAGTGGATCAAAATTTCTCATATAGATGAATCCAAAATTGAATGATGTGATAACATAATTTACCCAACCATTGCTGACGTACCTACGCAACGACCACGAGTTAAAGTATCCAAATCGCGATTCTACGAAAAGAGAAGTATATCAGGCGTGATATGGTGGAAGTTCAGCATAATGAAGCACAGAAATGACAATTTTCCACTAGATAAGGTTTAATACGACCATGGTTTCGACGCACTGCATCATCATCAGGTCTAACCTGATGATGATGCAGTGCATTGAAACCATGGTTATCTTATCTAGTGGAAAATAGCCATTTCTGTGCTTCATAATGAATTTTACATTTCCAGAATCTCAGGAAAGACTTTGACGAAGCAGTAGGTGCGCATACACACCTATATGCCATCCGCATACATATATGCCGTCAAGCAGCGGGGCAAAACCCTCCCACCTTCAACCGAGTCCGTCCCCGAGGCCCTTGGGTTAGTATACTAATCTTTGCCCCGGCCGATTGTGTAAATCATTTTGGCACATACCTACCTACATGGCGACGGGCGCAAGGAGCGACGACGCCACGGAACACACAAAGCGCTCTCTTCGCCCGGTCAAGTCATGAGCGACACCACGGTAAGGGCGCATAAATTCCTACGTTAATTTTGAGGAAGGCGGCAATCCGCAAGGAACGCCATTTTCCACTGGCCGGAGTGTCACGTGACACGGGCGGGAGCAGGGGGGTGAAGGTTGGAGGGAGGGATGAGGAGGGGAAACCAAAGGGAGCGATAACTGGAGACCCAATGACGCCGTTCTTCAGGAATTACGGACTCATTGTCAGACCGCTTTCCGGGAAATTAGAAAGAATTGAAGAGGATAAGGGCGGTTTAGACATGATAGGTCTTTACAAGAAAATATGAATGGTTATTGGCAATTATTGGAGGTATGATGAAACCGATCTACAAAGGTGGAGAGGAGGATAGTGTCACGACCCCCGAGTGTGTCTCGGGGGTCGTGGGAGAGTCCTCGAGGGACGGATAAGCCAAGATACAAAGACATCATCGGATGTGTCGGCGCAGCTGGAAAACAAAGTGAGAGACTGAAAAATATCGATTATACTAAACATTGTTAAATCATTGGTAGATTCAAGAAAAGTGCTATCAACTCGGACAGTTTCACCTGGGTTGACGAAGATCAGGTCCGGACGTAACATGCTGGAGATGAAGTGTGGCGCTAATTTCGGAGCAGCTTGAAGGATGCGAAAGTTGAAAAGAGGAGAAAGTAACTTAGTAAGGCGCTAGTCATTAAATTTCGAGTGATGATCACGTGGGAAGGGAAACGATTCACGAGGGATGGAAACGTTTCAAAATGTGATCAAAGGAGCTGCAGATGGAACGGTAGGAATAGTAACTACAGAAAGAATTAGACTACAGAGGATTATGGGAAATAATATGGTTGATGGAAGAGGAAGAAAATGGAGGAAACTAAGCTAACGGTATGGAAAAAATCTAAAACAATGGATAGGGCAAGGAAAGCCTGGTGGAGAGAAGATATTGACGCTTCAAAGAAATTTAAAGAGAAGGGAAACAGGCAACGCGAAAGGAAGTGGAGAGCGAAGGAGAAGAACTACAGAAGAAGCTGCAAGAAGAGAAACAAGAAAAGGGGAATGAATGCGTCAAAAAACTGCAATGGCCTGTAACTTTAAATAGAGTTCTTGATGAAAAAACGGTTGATAACCAGCCTTAACCTCAAGCGTAACTTTAATTCCGCTCAAAGGTTAGCCGGGGTTGGTTATGTGAGCAACAAAAATACACCCGACGATCTTTCACTTGAAAGGCCCGCTTTTAAAACTTCTGGATATCGTTAACAGCAAGACGACTTAGTCTTTTCGCTAACTTGCTGCTAACTGAGAGTTCGGGTCGTGCATATTACATCAAGCTGTCCAAGATAGTAGACTCGAGCGTTATCGATGGGAGAACATATAAGCATCGATTTTAATACCAAGAAAATATTTAGTTAACGAGATTAAAGAGCCAGGCTTAAGAGTTTAAAAAAATTTCGATACTCCCAGAAGCCTGAAACTCCAACAAAACAAACTAACTTGTCCTCGGTTTGCCTAGGGTCACCTTGTAGAAAAAGAGAGACGATTCTGATCACCGGACAATCATGCGAAATCTAAAATTGGAGCTGGTTTTGAAACGACGGCCTCGCGATCAAATTGATCGTAGATTTGGCCGAGGTTAATATCTTGAGCTTGCGACCAAATGTAATTACGGCCGCAACTTCTTTGCTCTCAGCTATGAATCACGCGAGGAACTTTCTATGATTACTAAAAATATCCTCAATTATAGTAACCATTTGTTCAGGGGGAGCCCTGTGTGTAAGCGGGGTAAGACAAATGCAGGCACGTTTTAATAGGGTAGTTTCCTTCATCAAAGAAAACAGAATTCATTAATTGCGACAGGTGCCCCAGCATAAACGTATTCATTACACGCAAATTATTTGGATTAAAAAGTCTTAGTTTCCAAGAAAATTGAATGTTAATTTTAAGTTCATTTGAAAAGGCTCGAAAATGGCGGGACAGCGGCAGCTTTTATGATGACGTAACAGGTAGATAGTCAACATTGCGAGGTATATGGAATTATCTTCGACTGTACTTACTATTGTATTTCAGAGTCCCTAAAATCTGGTGAACATGTATTAATATACCTCGATTAAAATGCTCAAAGTTCGGAAAGTCTCCTCCATTGAGCATGCCATTAAAAGACGTTTTATAAGCTCCTACGCTCCCTGCTAGTACAGAGCTACCGCGAAGGCGTTCTTCGCGGCAAGCGTCGCATGCGCAGTGAAATGCATAACGAAACTGCGTAACTGTGACTTCGCGTTCTGTGGTGTTCCGGCTTAGTTGTTCACGTTTTGATCACTTTCGTTTTGACAAACATTTCCTTTATCTCATCTTCTATTCCTTTCATTTACCATTCCTATCATTCATACCTTGCATATTCCTTTAGTTACCTTTCATCATCAGTTCCTTTTGCTGATATACAAAGCCACAAGGTTTCATGAGAACAAGTTTTACTAAGAACAAGTTAAGGCTTTACAAACTGGTTTTGTACGAACAATCTACCGAAAGTGGATGTGGCCATGGTGGTGGAGTTCTTTAGAGAAAATGTTCGGTTTAGTGCAGGTGAAATCAGAGGAGTAAAGCAAGGTACTCTCTTCTGACAGCTTTGAACCACAAAATTCTCCTCTTCTCGCTTAGTGGAACCGCGACGTAAGCTTTCTTGCCATCGCCAATTGTTGTTGCGTGACACTGCGGCACAAAACAATTTTCATGAAGCAATGTTCTCGTAGGCATGTTACTGGTACTCCTTGGGGAATATGATGCTGATCAGCTGATGCAGTGAATCACGAGTTCCCATCAATGGTCTGTGATCACGGTGAGGGATGATCAACGCATTTTAGTTGTTTTAGTATTTGCTCATACATAGTTTGCTTCGAGATTTTTCCATCCATTATGCTATTGATGGTAAGCCTTTTTTTGCTAATTTCATGTTCTGGCAACGACACCTCGACAAAGTGGATGAAAAATGCTTTTCATACTAACTTTACCTAAAATATAGGAGCTAGCACCATTAATTTGAGAATATATTATTATACGATTTTCATTCCCCATACCGTAACCATAAATGTATTTCATTATTTTGATGATGTTTCTCTTTGCGACTAAAGCAAAAGCTAAATTAATAAATAAAGCTCATTTCCATTTTACACCAAGTTTACTTTTGTAAATGGTTTCTTTTCCGTCAGTAAATTTATTATTATTATTAAAGCTTTCTCGGCGGACGTCGTCTGCAGATAAGCAGCTTACGGCGAACCACCTAGCGGCAGAGTAGTTGCGTACGTACCTCTGACGTCATACGTAGGATTAACCAGTATGCAATAGTTTGCCGTCGCGTTTTCGCGCCGTTGAATTTTTTCACTTTTTAATTAATATGGAAAAATACTTAACACCATTTTTAAATCGAACGGCTTCAAATACGTACTCCAGGGGTTATAAACTTCAGATCTAGGCAATAAAAAAAATTGGAAACCACCCTATTGCTGACGAATTTTGGGAAAGGGTTTTTGTGACTCATTCTTTCATAAATCGATGTATTTGACAGAAAATTACTTTTTCGATCACTTGACAATTTGGATAATACTTTAAAAGTTAAGTAACCTACTTAGGCTGAATTTCACCCTCCATTCCATTACCTCAAGTTTGGGGTAATTCCTCGTCCCAAAACAACCGTAATTTTTACCACTAATTTATAACTCTCATTATAACGAATACTTCTTGTGAATTCTGTATTAAAATTTTATCGATGCTACATCGCCTATAACTCATTTGGAATGTGGTGCGACACAATTTCAAGGATACTCCATTCCATACTCAAATATTTCCTGAGCTATGTAAAACTGACGAAAAAAGTTATTTTTTCATAGTAATAACGATTAGGCTTTGATCAAATAGACAGAATTTTGACGAAAAAACATTGAAACGTTGCAACCGTAAATAGGAAGCGTTTTATCGCCGAGGTATCAAGTGATATGCACATTGAGTCACCACTCAAAATGGCCACGATTGATGTAGTCATTTTTACATGTTACATGAAATTACTAATATTTTACAGCAACTTAAATTATAGGTTGATAATGAAAGGAAGATATATTCTGCTCTGGCACTGCATAATTTTCGTTACAGTTTAAGCAGGTGCTCCAATTTCCAAACGAAAATTACACCAAAAGAATTGGAACGTAGCGCGCCAAGAGAGGAAAGAAAATAGAAATTAATAAGTATTTGAACTTAAAATGTTTTAATCAGCACAATTTCAGTGAAAAAACTGCTTACAGACGATAATTTTAATGAACAAAGCAGCTCGAGATACATTACCAGACTTCGTTCATCCTTCCAATGATGTTTTAATTCAAATTCTTTACGAAAAATGTAACTATTTTCGTTTGTAAAAGCGACGAAATCTATTTGACCAGTAGGACGCTGACTTCAGTGTGCGCAATGCGGGTTGAATAGCTTGTGATGGTAACAACCATAGGTAAAAGACGAGAACTTATATCGTGTGGACGCCTGAAAATGAATCTTTTTTTTAATGATTCACACGACTCAATAATCGCTGATCATTTTACAGTGGTGTTTTACAGCGGCCTAAGTTTTAAAATGAATATTCGGCTCAAATGTGTTTCCATAATCCATCACGGTCCCGCGGCAATCATTTGAATAACACCCCTGTTTTCGGCGTACTCACTGCATATCGCTACGCATAATTCATATCTAATGTCTAATTTACTATTCCCCTGCACCTACTCCAGTACCGGATGATGTGGGGCATGTTTTCCTGTTTGATATATCGTCTCAAGTGTATTGAGACGCAACTGGACAAAGGGTGGAGACAAGAACAACTTGTTCGCATGAACTCCTTCTCCCCTCTCTCCCCCACCCGATCTTCAATTAAGTTGGCTAGGTGGTGTAGCTGGCTAACACACTTAACCGGCAAGCGGGAGATCCGGGTTCGAATCCAAAGTCAAGTCAAATGATTGTCTCATGACTAATTTCACCCATGCGCGTGACAGCGCACCACATCACTTGTGCAACCGCAAAGATTGATGAGAATTGGACAAAGAGTGTATCAATAAGAATGGGCGTCATTTTGGCGTTGAAATACCTAATGGAGCGAATGGTAGGTGTCGGATATCCAGTGAGGGGAACGACCTATGATTATAGAGTGGTCATTTTCGCCACTCAGGACAGGTGGTGACTCGGTTGGTATAAGGAGTACTTGGGGGTCAGGTGGAGGGAAACCCGGCGTCGGCATTGGTCTCAGCGCCAAGGGGGGACCACGGTTCCATGTTTCCCGCCCGACGCCATGGGAGTGCTCTCCCCTCACGGCACCCTAGGATACGAGGCATCGAGAGATTCCGCTGAGAAAACATCCCGGTTCGCCATCGAACACGCCGGATTCAAAGCCAAGGGATGTGGAGCGAACGGTTGGGAGCCGGAGGTCATAATCGGGACAAATTATCGGGACAAAAACCATTATTATATATATTATATTAAAAATGGTGGGTGGGCGGGGTTGAGGGGGTGTGTCAAAACCGTTCTCACCACCCCCGCCACCCTCCTCCACCCACTGACAAGAGTAGTGTGCCTTTCAGTGTATCGCACCACAGGGGGGGAGGGAGAGGGGAAAGAGGGGGGGGGGGATAGGACGAAGAAGATTTCCACACCGTTCTCCCTCCCGCACTTTCCTCCTCGTGTGGCGCCCCCGTGGTGCAAGAGCGAAACTGACGGCAAGGAGAGAGGAGAGGGAAAGCGTGGATGAATGTGGGGATGAAGGGGTGGATTCGTCTCGAGGGGTATGAAGGGGGGGTGAGGGGGGTGGGAGGGGGAATGCGGACGACCACTCTCGCACCACACACATAAGCCCTCGAAAATGTCTCCCCTTCCCTCCTCCCCCCACTCCCTCTTTGGGGGCAGTAATCACGCCGCGCAAGGCCAGTTTCCTCCGATTAAATCTCTTCCCCTCCCCCCACCACCCCCAAACCGTCGGATGTTTTATTTTTCTTATTCGCAGCGAAGAATACGAGAGGAATTGCAGGCGCCAAAGCAAAAGATTCAGGACCCCCCCAACTCTCCTCGGCCCTTCCCAAGGGATTCCCAGGAAAGGAAGCGCTGTCTATCAATCTCCTTCTTTCCGAACACTTCCCCCCACCTTCCCCTCCCCCCCCGTCACCGGTGTCACCCCCGCAACAACCAAGACCTTAGGAATGGGCCAAGACGCAACGGGGGAGGGGGATGGATGTTCTCGCAGCAGCAGCACCACAATGCAAGTCATAGCATGGGAGGTGCGCGGGGGCGGGAGGGGGCACGGTCACCTCCGCCCCTCTCGCCCCGGGTGCGAAGGGGGAGGAAGTGATTGGGTGGTGGATTCCCTAACTCCCCTCTTTGCCATTGCACCTCCCATCTCCATCCCGAATCTATCGTTTTCATTTAGCTTCATTTTCACTTCGCCACTTCTCTCCTTGACGCCCGTCAATTCAAATCAATTTTATTCGTCACTTACCGAGACTGTCTTGCGAAGGTTGTCGCTTCCTACCAACGGATTTGAAAATCCATAAGTTTAAGTTAATTCGTTAAAAATTATTCATAGAAAACAAAAAAAATAGTTTTGCAAGTGAATCAATGATAAAACAAAGAAATAAATCCTCAAAACATCACTCAGAATTAAATTGAAGGAGAAAGTAGTCTGACTCAGAAGTATCTCAGACTCAGGGGAATCAATATCTACAACGCTAATTGGAATGGTGTACATATGGTGCATGCCTTTCATTTAGGCCTTTACAAAAGAGATGAACTTCTGCTTGAATGCGAAATTAGTAGAATGTGAACCCAAAATGAATGTGAATAGTGAATGTGAATAAGACTCATATGCTTGTGCTTTTTGAAAACAGAATAGAGCAAGGTAGTTGAAAGGCTACTGGAAAACAAAACGTTTAATGGAATAAACTAGGCTTTGATTTCATAACAAGTTTAATTTTTGTTTCCATGTCATTTCGATAGAAGTGTTGTCACATACATACAAAAACGGTGATTTCAATTTTTTGGTGAAACGTTTTCTTTAATGCATAATAAACGGGAAGTCTCACAAAAAAAAACAAATAATTCAGTACCGGAGCTCTGAAGTTAGGCCTGTACGACATTTCGATTAATTGAATCGACGATTCAATTAGTTTTACAATTAATCGATTATTTCAATATATCGATGTCGATTGCGGTAATCGACTAGATTGTCAATTTTTTTCAAGTGTCAATTGTTGCTCAATTGCCAATTGTTATTCAATTCACAATTGTAATCGATTGATTATTTAAGGTAGTGATGGCCACCACCTATCCATCCCTCCAAAAGTTAACAAGAAGATATCTAGCAATATCCTGGCTATAACTAGCACTGGTTCCGAGAGGTTGTTCAGTCTCGGTGGGAACATTGTCATCGACACACGCCAGTGTCTGTCGGGTGAACACGCTGAGGATCTCATCAGCCCGTCTTCAAATGGCGATCTATTCTTTTGATTATTGAATAAAAGCTATCTGATTGAATTATTTTGTTGTTTTTCAAACTAGTTCTTTCATTCTTCTCATTGCCAAAGGAAAGCCTTTGAAAAACACGATCCAATTGAGTCCTGTTAATTAATTGGTTGATGTCAATTAATTTAGCAATGACAATTAATTGGCACCCATTTCGATGTCAATTAATCGGCCTTTATCAATCAATTGAATGACTTCAATTAATTGTAATTTCTTCAATTACCGACCATTGAATCGACCACATTATATAGTATCCGTGCCACCGAACAAAGAGATGTGGAAAAGCGGATGTGGAGGTTTGCCGAGCACTGCTACCACCTATACTCCAAGGGCCTAACTACGACGCGAATCCACCCGCTCCAAAAAGAAGCGCGAATATACAAATTGAATTGAATTCGACAGATAGAGTTTCAACTGCTATAAACGTCTGTGAAATAAGCAACACGCATTGACATGTCTTCACACTCATTAGTAAATTACTTTTGATGAACTGGAGCGAAAAGTTAGTGGGACATTGGTATATTGTTAACACGTGGGCACCGTTTTCATAAAATACCAAACTATCAGAAGAGTAAAAAAGCGTTCCTTAAAAAGCCGCGACTCTGCATTTGAAATGCCGCGAACAGTGAATTAACAGCCGATAAAAATGATCGAAATTAATGGTTTTCGACTGCAACGAATGAGACTCATAGGGCGAATTTTTGGAGCTTCAGAAAGCATAAAAGAAAGTGAAATTCTTTTAAGGCAAAATATAAAAGTAACAATGAATGAAGAAATAACATTCATTCTAATATAAATTTACCAAGGATAAGTATGGTTTCTTGACATTTGAGGTTAATGCTTCGTAAACTACCAAACAATGTCACAAATACCTGAATAAGAGGTCGAGTAAAATTTGACGACAAAAGAGTGCGTGCACGCGCAACGATCGAATATTAAATAATAAAAATGTTTAGGACACCACTGTATTTACATTTTACGGAGTCACTCAAAAGTGCACGTAAGTGCGATATTCCAGAGAGGAGAAGCCATTCGCCATGACCGGGACTAAAACCCGGATCACTCCATGACGCGCCGAATGCTTTATCTATAGTTAAGATAGTGAGGCGTCCTTCCCTTTAAAGAGGATTTTTGAGGACTTAAAGGGAACATGTTGTCCAGGACTGCCGGACACGTGATGTCGTATGGAAGCACTCCAAAGCGAGCAGAGTGAAGTAGGTGGGAAGAGAAGCCTTGGATGAGCAAACTTTGACTAGCAATGCGGAGCAATAAAGCAAATATCGTAACCATTGACAATTCCAATAACAAAGTAAAGGCGCGTCCGAATTAGTTAGGATTCAAGGACTAAAGGATAGATGGTAAAGCGAGGTGTGTCCTCGAGGATGTACGAGTTCGGACGTCCCAAGGTCCGTCTATACGATATAGACGGACGTCCTTGTGCAGAGTGCTGCCATCCATGAGACAAAAATATCAAAGAGAAAAAATTGAATATGTACTACAAAGCAACTGAATTACAATTTATGCAGCATCCACCGCTTAACCCAAATGAATCGTCTTATTTAGCTAATTTAGCCGTACTAATTGTAAGTTTTGTTGCATTCAGAAGTTTCGGTGTATAATTTATTGTGTTATTATTTTTCAAAGTTATATTTGCGTTATCTTTTTCTTAAGGTAGCTTGTTTGTGATAATTAGCCTTGAATTTGTCGTATATTTATCTTTCCAACCTTGAAATGCCTCCCATAACAGTTATTTAGATTTACTTCTTATTTAATCCTCTGTATTTTCTTACCATTTCATTTGCGGTAGGAGTTTGCATTAATTGTTTAAGAAATTTGAAATAAGTACTTTTAGTTATATACCAATTTAAAAAAATATAACTCCCAAATAGAAACTACACCGGAGACACCAACGCTTAAATAAAATATTAGTAAAGGATAGTGTTACGTTGGCGAAGGTTAATTAAAAGCACCAAAATATTGCTAAACACCTAGAATATACTCTTTCAAAGAACTGCGGAACTGGCCGCGCAGTAACTTTAACGGAGTCACCCGCTAGTGGACATTGTGTGACCACCAGCAGGTGACTCCGTTGAAGTTACTGCGCGGCCAGTTCCGCAGTTCTTTTAATTTGTCAAAGTAAACACCTTTGTGTTTAAAGTTTGGCTTTACCTCGTGGACAGTAGCACTTAGCGTTCGCAAACGGGTACTTTGTCATTGTATGCACGGTACCTGAGAAGACATATCGCTCCTTAAAGCCTCCATGAAATTCACAGTGTGAGATGACGCCTGGGTAGCTTAACTGGTAGAGCACTCGGCGCGAAATCGGGGGGTCTGGGTTCGAATCCCAGTCCAAGCGAATGATTGTTTCACTGTGAATTTCACACATTTGTGGACCTAGAATCTACTACATATTTTAGTTGCATTGACACTCTTGTTAGGTAGATATTTCTTAATGCTCAATGCAACCTTCACATTTGTTATGCTTGCCTTTAATTTTATCTAATTTAAACAGTTTTTCCGGTGCAACTTACTTTGGAAATTTTAGTTTATCAATTTAGTTGTCTCTTTCTTTAGGTCGTTGCTTTTCGCTCTTGTTGCAGGGTGATTCAAGGAGTACAAGAGAGAAATAGGAAAAGAAGAAAAAAAAAGGAAAGTAGCCGTAAAAATAGCAACTTGGAACGTTAGGACGATGATGAGGGCTGGGAAACTAGAAAATATCAAACAGGAAATGGAGAAGGGGAAAATGGATGATTTGGGGCTGTACGAGGTGAGATGGATGGATAGCGGGGACGATTGGAGTGATGAGGTAATTTGTAGAAAGGAAGATTTAGGTTAGCCACAGATTTGAGTGTGAAATGGGGAAGAGGGTGGGGAAGTGGGGTAAGGGAGGGACGGATCTGAAGTGGGAGTTAGGAACGAGAAAGGACTGCGGGGAGAAGGCTATTAAATATTGTTTTGTTGAAATAAATAAGTAATAACTAACGCTTGGTTAAAAATCACCTCAGGCCTGTACACGTGGAAAATGCCGGGGGAAAGAGGGATATATAAAATAGATAATATAATGGTAAGGCAGAGATTTAGGAACAGTGTAAAAGAACTCGCGAAGCTATCCAGGGGTGGATGCGGATTCAGATCATAATTTAATTATGATGCAATGTGACATTAGATGCAAAATGGTTGGTTACTAGGGAGGACTACGAAGAGGTAGAACGTGGAAGAATTGAAAGGGATGAATAGGGGTGATGCCAGGAGCCAAGGTGAAGGAAAGGAAATGTGGACAACTGAGGAAAGATCGCAGAGACAGGAATAAGGACAGTAGTAGAGAAACAGTAAGAGTAATGGAAACGAGAAAGATAAAGAAGCAATGAGTCGCAGATTAAATTATTAGGAAAATGGAGGGGATAAGGAAACGTCAATACTAAACTAATTTTGAGGAAACCGGGACTAGTCACGGTGGTAACCTTTACGGAGTCACCCGCAAGTGCACATAAGTGCGATATTCCACAGAGGAAAAATCATTCGCCTTGACCGGGATCCGGGATGGAATCCCGGTCAAGCCGAATGATTTTTCCTCTGTGGAATATCGGTCACAATACTGAACTAGGCAAAAGGAGGCAGTATGCTGAATTTAAAGATAAACTCCAGTGAGTAACCAATCGGGCGAAGGAACACTGGTGGAACGGACAATGCGAGGAAATGGAAAAGCTACAGAGGGACGGACAAGTGGACCAACTATACGCTATACTGAAAATGTAAACGGGCGGCAAACGGTACCCAAAGTTAAGAAAAATACAGGGAAGATACTAATCGACATGAAATATATGCAGCATTGCAGAATAGGTGGAGAGAATACGAGAAAGATCTATTTGACATCGGTGAACTTAAAAATGAAGAATGAGAGAAGAGAAGAATAATTTCGAGCCTGAGATACTTGACAGCGAAATATAGATGGCATTATGAGAGATGAGGGCCAGAAAAACTGTGAGAGTACTTCGTATTGGGAGGTATACCGATATATATTTATATCCCTCATCGGGAATACTGAAGAATTTAGGTAATGAGGTAAGACGACCTTTTTTCAAACTTATGAGTAGGTTCTACGTAGGAAGGAACATGGCCAGAGGACTTCGTGAAAACACTTTTGATAACTATCCCGAAAAAGAAGAAATGATCAGATCGCGAAGAGTATAGAACACATTGCGTGAGGAGATTGCGGCCTTTGCCAATTTGAAAAACCAAGAGGATTTGTACTCTCATCCATTTCAACCTACCTTGAACGGTAGATTACTTCAACCAACCTGCTTCTTGATATTTATGGGAACAAGAACCATACTTTTTAGTGTGCATTCGATCAGTATCCTTTTTTATTTCCTGTCATATAAATATCGGCTTTGACACTAATATGTACTACCCTAATTTTCATGTGATACAAAATAAATAAACTTTAAGCCATTAACCTACCCGAAATATTCATACTGTGAAGGAATTGAAAATAAATTAGTAATCATACAGTTCTTAGGAAAAACACAATTGAAGATTCATAGGTGTTTATGCCAGCGCGACTAAAATATTCCTAAATTATTAGTCTTAAAAGTAAACCCCATAACTCCATAGAGACACGTTTGATTTCCATAATCTTCACTAAATAAAGACGGACAGCCGGAAAAGTATTTATGAGCTCGAATTGGATATCACGGGCATCTGTAACTTAAATACATAACCCCTTTGAAGAATCAGTGACAGATAATACGTAAACATTTTTATGAAAAAACAAATGAGAGTCATTAAGTAAAAATTGTTACTTTAAAGTTATACGTCTTTATGAACAAATTCGACAGTCTCTGGGGTTATAAATGGTGGAACGGCATTTTAGTACTTAAAATAAAACTGCAGTAATTGTACTGTCCACTTAAATTTTAATGTAAATATTACACTACACATGTTTCGACGTTTCTTAGGGCGTCTTTATGAAGATAAATTGATGTCCTCTTATACATTTCAGGAAGGAAAGTAATACGTTAGCACCCTAAATGTACACCGTCTCATGGTCTTTAAAGAATTAGAATACATTAGAATTGACAAATATTTCTATTTTTGCTGCTAGTTTTTATGTATTTTTCTGCATTCATGAATGCTCTGTCCATTGGAATGAAATGGTTTAGTCGCTTTCTTTCCGTATGCGAAATATGGGTTACTTTTCTTTATGATTTAAAAATTGTGATTTATAAACTGAAAAATAAATCATCCATTCAACCTCCCTGACGTATAAACTGCCGTAACAGCTGATTTATGAAATGCGAAGCATCACGAACGCTGTGTAAGATAAACGATTAATGCCCCACGCTTTGGGTGGCAAAATGTAAAATAAACGATTAATAATTACTCTCTTTTACCTTATGCAATTACCCTATTGGCTGCTCATTGGGTAAAGAAATTATTATTGCACATACTAGTACATTTAGTTTAAACAGAACATTTAATCACTAATCAAGATAAGCTTTGTAAAAATTTATCACAAGAGACTTTGTGACCTTAGCATTTATATCACAGTTTTTTAATAAGTTTACCGGCTTCTTCTTAATACCGTTCTTACTTCAATTAAATATTCACAAACCGTGCGTCCCTTAGGACCAATTATGACCGCACAGTATATTTACGGGAGATTCCAAGCACTGAGTAGTCCGGGGATGATTCCGTTTCGATTTTTCCCTGCTCTATTCTCATGCAGTCCTCCATGGACCACTGCTTTCTTAATCACCATCAACGCGGACAGCCCAACTCCCGATACTCCGTCTCTCCTCGATACTTCTAATACCACTCCTAATCCGTTCACTTCCGCCTCTGCTCACTCATCACTCTCCAAACTCAATACTCGTATCCAATGACGCCTCAATCAACGAAAAATTCCCCTCCCACGCCACTTTCGTTTGTTTCCGGCCTCTCCTCTATATCACGGTACCACCCTAACCATGTCCTTCCCCTCTTGCCAACGTGATCGAGTTAAAATTAACCTAGTGGTACACCTGTATCACCACATTAGTCAGTGACTGTAACTCATTTTACGGCCACTGATACGAAATTCTGATAAATAATTTAAACAACAGAGAATATAAGTATGAATATACTATTGATAAAATTAGCATGTAGCCTTAACTGCTTACCTTAGAAAGGCACAGACTTCATTGAAGTAGGAGACAATCCTTCAGAGAATCAAAATTGATTCTAGACATTTCTTACGATTGTAACTTGCTATTTTTTACAGCAGTTTTTGCGAAGTCCTGGGATAACTTGTTTTCAAGGAAACCTTTTTCCACACAGCTGCTTCCCAATTTCCTCACACACTCAGTACCAATTTAAGTACGAACCATAAAATATATGCTTTTTAAACCATTTGGCCGATAAGTTGCCAACTAACAGAGGTCGGCTCTTCCTAGATTGTATGCAACACGCTTGGCAGCGTGTCGATTTGAAAGCGGGCGCACGCTTCGTTGCCAACGAGATGTGCACTCTGTACTCTCTCCAATCATGTTTCCCCATCAAGGGCCCCTCACAATAAGACGGCGAACTTCCAAATTTGGTGATTTATTTCTAATTACTTAGATTAGTGTGCGAGGGAAGGTCTTAATTCCAAACATAAAAGGTTGAAAAAAATGTTTCTACGCGCAAGAATAAAAGAAATCAACAACATAGGAGGAGGTAATTTCAAGTCAACAAAGCGTACCTTTAAATATTTCCTACCTGATTTCCTACTTAACTTTATCTCAGGAAGGTCTCTTTGCAAGGTCCGTCAGTAGTAGCACACCATTGTAGAACTCCATTTGCTATAAAACCTCTTTTCCACGAAAACTTTCACCATGCTCATCGCTAACGGCGCCAAGGTAAGAAATCCAAATGATCGTTCATGAAACGCAGTTTCAGTGACATCTTACATCCCATACGGTGGTATGATCTCGGGAATTCATGTACAATATCGCGATATTTATCGGCCTTATCATTGCCTAAAAGGTTCTTGGCGATACTCGCAAAATACAGCCATGCCAATTTTTCAGCACCACCTAACGCTCCACCGAAATTGTCATAATCCATTGTTTTTCTAATTTTATGCCCAACAAATAATTATGGCCTTCCTTAATTTAGGCAACGCTGATATTAAGAAATTACTGCTGTAAGTACATGAGTCCACGTGATGATTTGTCCATGGCTTTTACAAAGTTTTTGACTACTCCCACATTTAAGTGCAGTGGAGGTAGATGCATATTTTCCGGGTCAACAAGAAGAGGGTTCGCCACATTTTTCTGTCCGGTTAGCGGTGCATTGCAAGTGGGCCACTTTTTTCAGTCTTTGCAGTCCCTCTCGCATAGAATGCTGCAGCACTTTGTGTAGCCGAGCCACATTCCAAGAAGAATTACAAATGTAAACAAAAAGAGAAGTACTTTAAGGTCACGTATATATTAAATTCGCATTTCTCATATCCGATAATAATGTCAAAAGCAGTTTCAAGTTCTCATATGTCTCCTTCAGGTTAACTGCATGAGCAATCGGTATGGATGGCAATTTGTTTCCTTTGTTCAGAGGTACTGCTTGTAGACTAAATTTAATGAATCAATGAACAGACGCCACTTATGTACACTTTTCTTGCCAAGAGTCTCCATAACGGATATAATATCATTACAAAAAAACCATGTCACCTTCGTGGGAGAAGTAATCTGAAAATACTGTACGGCGATCACGAAAAACACTCACTTTCGTATCACGATTTAGAAGATTCCATCCTTTTTATCGAGAAGATAAAATCTTAGATTATTGTTAAGACAATTTCAAATGACGCACAATTTCATTAAGATCCCCTTACGACAAAAAGTATGGACCATTTGATGAACAAGTCTCTTGAAATGTTGGCTCCACATGAAGATTTCCTTCACTGCGTACTATATCTTTTCCGTGTTCGTCACCAAATTCATACTCACTAAATATAACATTTTCAGGAGAATTTGGTACCAGGAATTTCTTACCTGAAAGAAGAACGGAAATTCTGCGCAATGAACGACATCCGTGCATGAAACTCGGCCAGTGCACTAATAATCGCCATAATTATTTATTTAGTAACTGAATCCAATAATTATGGCTACCCTTAATGCCGAAGGCGCAGTCCGGGTGACGGAAGATTCATAGGTCAAATTAAAATGTCTGCTGCAGCAAATGCTTCTTTTGTCTTTGTCAACCGCTGGATTGTACCCTACTCTTCAATCCTGATTAAGATACTGAACGCACATATCAACGTCGAACTGCGCAACTAAATTAGGTCATTGAATGCAAATACATTTATCTACGCAAGGGAAGCGATCAAGATGTTATTCACTCAGAAGACGGCTCAAGAGAACCGGAGGGACGAGATGGCCATCATTCAACCTGGGTGCTATTTAAGTAGTAATGAGTCTGAGTGGCCCATTTTTGGGTTTCCCATGCATGAAAGAGGACTTACAGTCACTCATCTCTCCGTGTACCTGGAAAACGGTCGATGTATCTACTACAACGAACACAACATACAAGATAGGTTACAAACTCCTCAAATGGCCACGCTGACAGTATTCTTCAGGCTTTGTGGTTTTCTTATAAAATAAGTTCAATGTTTTTCACACCCGTTGAATTTCAACGGGTACCCTCCGCTAGTTATTCTTAAAAACCAACCCAAATACTTAAGTGCATCCAAGTTACAGTAATGAATAGAAAGCAGTAATGAAAAGCAATCAATTTAAACCCTGAAAAGGAAAACATTTTCAAAACAAATAAAAAATTTCCATTTCCCCTGAATTCGTTCCAAAATATTCACCAGCTAGAGTTCCAAGTAAAACACTAATTGTAATGCTGTTTTGAGAAGAAAACGCGTGCTTTCATCATATTATCAATGTTATTCACTGCATTTTCACGCAACTGAAGTGCCCATGGCACAAAATGGCACAATAGTATCTCAGGAGATATTTTTTGAGAGAAAGAAATATTGGCTATCTTGTACAACGTTTTGCACTCTATTAAACTAAATAGTAAAAACAACTGTAAGAGCGACTTCATTGCAAATAATTCAGGGCGAATCTTCCCCGAATAATTGCGGATCAAAAAATAATTTGGCTTTCTATATATATTTCAGGAAGTAAAGCTATAATCAACGTGAAACCTTGCGCGTGATAACATATCAATACATGGTTTATGAATATAAAATTTCATCTCCCATTATTTTAAAAATTGAGTCAAAATTTGACAATTTTTGTAAAAAAAAAGCCTAAAATAGAGTATTTTCATCCCGCTTTTACTAAAAAAAAAAGACCCTTTGGAATTTCTTTTGGACCAATTTCACTAGAAAGAGACTGATTTCAACCCTCTATAATTTTATATCTGGTTATCCACCGCGGGCATATAAGACCCTAAAAATAGGGACAACTTTTAGGATGACATTTGTGAAAACAACCATTTTTTTATGTAAAAGACGTCAGTGGAAAATTGCCTCCCCTAATTAACTAACTATTTACAGGTTAAAAATTACATATTGAGTAAAAATTATCGTAAAGGGTAAATGAGAAATGCGGGAATAATTCACTCAAGTGGTAAACAGTGATCTACACAAATTATAGAGGACTTGGACTTTTAATTTAGAACGGGCGGAAAGGAGAAAAAAGATCCCGAAGAGTCACTCCATCACGAAAGGAGGAAATGGCTCATCGGCCGCCGAAGATGGCCAATCCATTCCAGCCAATCCATCAAAGCACCCTTTCCGCCTGGCGCCAAAATGCGATCGCCGAGACCCTACACCGCTATAAAAGGGGTTTGAAAGGGAGATAAAGCGGGAAAGGAAGCCGCGCCGAACAAATGAATGACGACGTCGAGAGAGCAGCACCATTTCCTTGCGCATCCATCACGGTTGAGGTCTCATCTTGGAGAGAGAGAGAGAGAAGGCAACGAACTTCCCCCGCTCTTTTGAATAGCGCGCGCAGTGCACACACACACACACACTAATTGTGCTCTCGAATCGAGCAGAAGCCATTGGGCGGGAAGAACGAAGGCGGAGGCGTAAAAAGGGTACAGGTGGCAGCACGGGGTGCCGCGAGGGGAAACTTCACAACAATCAGCAATTCTCTTGTGCGAGGGAATAAGCGATGAGCGAGCTCACCTAAGCAACGCGATACAATCAAATTCTAATATTAAAGGTATTATCAATTTATCTAGACATCGTGTTCTGTGGAGTCATAAATAGTGCTTCCTTCATTTCAATAGCGTTTCTATGATGAATTATTTCTGGCAAGAGACAGCAGAGCGGGCAGTAATTGGTGGAAAATCACATTCGCTCCGTCATGTCGTCGTACGTTCACCTGCGTCCGCTTGCTTAATTTCGGGGCGGAGCAATCGGCCTGCGCATTGCATATATATCCAGCTGCGTGAAGACATTTTGAAGCATTCAATAAAAACAAGTGAGTTGCATTCTTAACTCACTCACAATCAGTGGGGGTTGTGTTTGAATCGCTCGTAATTATTCCGAGCACGTAACTAAGGAGTCACGTGGCCCAATAACAAATTGTTCGAGATTTAAGCGTGTTTAAACAACTCGGATGGATATCTTAAGCGGGTGATATGTTATATATTATATTCCATCAACAGAATTCCGGTGAAAAAATACGATTGGGAAGACTGCGTGAGATTTTTACGAGCGGTACAAATGCATCAAAATCTCGAACCCTTCGTGATTGTACCACGTGACTCCTTGGTTACGTGCTCGGGATAATTACGAGCGATTCAAACAAAACCCACAACGGGGGGTTATTTTGTAATCTCACCTTTTTAGTGACTCTTAGTGGAAAGGCGGGAGATCCGTTTCCCTCTCTTAATGATCGGCTCACGAACGGTTCGTGAATTGTCGAAGCTTCAATTACCTTATATCAAATAAAAGATGCCGAGACTAGCGAATACTCAGATTGCTCAACATATTACGGAAGATATCTTACATTGTACATACCACGAAAATCTAAATACAGTCAAAACTACAAGCGACATGTAAGCGATCACTCAATATTAAAAAAAAATAAGTGCATCTAATTAGTGTTCGATTCACAAGCACGGGAAATATCTACCAAGAACGTAGATTTTTTGGCAATATTTGTTAAAATTATGAAATTATGGTATAAATAACTGAATTCCATTCTCCATACACTGGCGGATAGGCACACAAAAACAAAGGTATCAGCAACATTGTTTGGGAAATATTGATACGAAATATGTACACAGATAATTCAAGCTAATAATAACATAAGCATTTCAAACAAAGCATACCTTCAAGTGCCCAATATATGGGAGTTGAAAATGCTGAAGTTCTTCACGTTTAGCAAATTACAACAATACGATTTAAAGTCGTTTGTTTCTTCCGCGCCCTTGTTTATTTTCCAACTCAAGCTTCAAGTGGAAACGATGGTGGCTCCATGTCACGTTCTTTATGACAGGTGAGATGGATCTAATGGTAGGCGGAGATAATGAAACGGATCAAGAGTCGAAGTTCCCACTAAAGTGAGATTACAAAATAACTCCCCTGAACGTCCACATTCAACAAAATCTTGGGAGAAATGCATATAATGATGATACATTGCCTACCAGAGGATTACTAATGCGATCAAATCGAAGAGAAAGATATCGAAAAAATGCATAGGGCTGTTTTTTACAATGCATGATATAATTCCGGGCTGGATACGCCCTCATACCAACAGGTATTGCTCACGTCAACTAACCGTGAGTCTTGCTCAATTAATATTTTAAACTCTCACTGAATATCTTATGAAAGTAAGTAAAAGCTCCTTTGGAGGAGCTTTCCACCGAAGTTGTTGAAGTAGTCGCAGACCGGAGGAACCCATCAGCGCAGTGCGCAGGAACGACGATGAGCGGACCGATGTGCGCAGGCGCGAAAGAGTCGGTACCTAATCGGTGAGGTGTAGGTAGCATTCCGTAGGTACAAAATAGTCACGGCATATGTTTTGTACATTGCGGACGAATTCTTTCAAACTGCGTACTAAAAATGTAAGCTTTTTACCCCACAGTACTCCAAAATTTTACATTATCCACATTTCACACTTTAACTGAAAACCTAAGCAAAAATGACAACAATGAGTAAACGATAATCAACGTTCTTTTAGGGTCCGTTCACACGGAGCCACTCAGCAACGCTTCTCAGCAGTGCTGCCGTTGGCTAATAATGGGGTAGAATGGAAGTGTTCACACAGCCACCACCGGATGGAAGCGCCACAGACGGTTTCAGTGGTTCCCTAACGCCGCAGACGCCGGCTTAGAAAAGTGGAGCGTCTAGTGAGTTTAGCCGTACAGCTAAATAGCGGTGTTCTCACGTAGCGGCTGCCACGCCATATACCCTATGCTTGCATAAGTACGCCGATCACAGTCATATAGATGAGTCCATCCTTCCCGCTATAAGTCAACAAGATAAACGAGAGAATCAAGGAGGTTTTATACAAATAAATAATCTAAAACAGATAACTTCATCAGAAACAAAATAATGTGTTTCCCAATATTTCATAAAAAGAGGAAAAAACGGAAGGGAATAATTACGAAAAGAAATTAAAAATTATGAAATATGTAGACTATTTCGTTTAGGAACGACACACATCTAAGCGAGGAACAATAATGTCACGTGTGGCAAACAAATACGCCGTGTGCACAAACAAATCTGTTCCGGCATTTTCTCTTTTGCTTTGCTCATAATTTAAAACAGTTTGCTCTTAATTTAAAAACAAAGGTGTTCGGCATCATCACCAGCTCTACTACAACCCTCTAAAGGAGGAGTAATGGTTCTTGTACTCCTGATAATCCTTAGAATGGAATCCTAACAATTGCTAACATAAGATGAAAACCAACCAGTTTTCAGCCGAATGTACCTCCCTTGCCAGTCAATCTCAATAACTAATGGAAAGACAAATAATCTCGGCGTTATCATCCCTACGGTATAGACGAATTCTGTGTTCAGCAACAGCTGCTTTTTCGGGTTGTCCTAGCCTGCAATGTCTTTAATGTTCTTTAAGCCTCATAGCAATAGTTCGACCAACCTCTCCTACGTAGACTTCGCCACAGTCGCAAGGAATCTGATAGACACCAGGAGCCATTAGACCAATTGGGCCCTGCACTTTTACGAGTTGGTCTACAATGTTTTGCTATCGGTTTATGGATGGTGTCGATATTGTATCTCCTGGGAATTCTGGAGATTTTTCCATACATTGTGGACACATTCGGCAGAATGGCACCGGCGGCGATCGCTTTAAGGCGTTCATCTTCGGCTTCTCATTTGTGATAACTGAGAGTCTTATATAGTAGACCTCATCAGATGCCTCAACTCATTAGGAAGACTCTCGACACCTACCGGCTTGGCACGATGAACTGAAGCGGACATAACAGCTGATGGCTGGGAGGGGTGATGACTCCGGACATTCGGATAAAGATCTGTGTGGCTGTTGGCTGGCGGTAGCTAACACTGCGCCCTTCCATTATCCTTCCGGGGATGTCAACAAAGGGAATCCGGCAGTTCTTCTCCGTCTCCATTGTGAACTGTACGTTAGGATGTTGGTAGTTCATGTGATTCAAAAACAGCTCTAGAACCTCAGATCCATAAGGCTAAATGAAATAGGCATCATATCCACAGACGAAAAAATACCTCGGGCGTAGTGAAGCCGAAGATAGCGCTCTATCCACAAATTTTCCGTGAAAAAATTAGCAATGGCTGAAGACAGAGGGGAACTGTTTGGCCACTCCGATAGCCTTCTCATAGAAGTCACCGTCATATTATAAAAAAAGTAGACATCAATGCGTGTTGGAAAAGTTTCACTGTTCCACTGTCGAAAATATTTGTCAGTAATTAAATGTCGTCAGGGAGTGGAACGCGAATAAAGAGAGACAAACCACATCTAAGCTAACCAACATGTCGGTCTCTTTCACTTGGATATCAGCGAGGGTTTTTACGAACTCGGCTGAGTTTCAATACGATGTTCACAAAGCCCTACACTCGGATACATGATCCCATTTGGGTATTTAGCCAAATTTTAGATGGGCGAACCGATAGAACTCACTATTGGTCAACTGTACTCCTTCCTTGTGATTTTTTGGCAACTCATAAGGCCTTAGAGGAGCTTGAGCTTCAGGCTGCAGATTACTGGCAGTCTCAAATGCCAGACTTCTTGATAAAGGAAATTGTTTTCCTTGTTATGGCTTCTTTGGGATCTCGATGAAATTTTCGGTAAGCTCTGTCTTGTAGAATATCGCGGATTTTACTTAGATATTCCATTGTCAGGGTTGCTACAGACCACAGATTATGAAATTCCAGGGTTTTTACAGGTTTCAATCTATGCCGAAATTTTCGTTTCACACGGAAAAAATCTCCGTTCTTTGGTGAAGTGTGTTGAAGTTTAAAGAAGGCATAAGGACCACCGCACGTTAACGAGGGCCTTATTAAACTAAAAACTATCCTCAACATTATCTTATCTTCAGATAAGGTCTAAACTAAAATAACATTTTAACGAGGAAAACCTCTAATGTACTCACGGAAAAATCTAGGCGGCAGGTAGCACTAATCTTCTCCATTTAATAATAATGCCTCTGCGGTCGTCATACCACGTAATCCTGGCGAAGCAATGTCATCCGAGGATGCAATGACTAGGGAAGAGAAGAAGTGAAGGTAAGCACATGTAAAAATGGGAACTTGAAATTTAAGGACAATTATGAGGGCTGGGAAGCTAGAAAATATTAACCAGGAAATGGAAAAGGGTAAAGTAGATGCTTTGGGGTTGTGCGAGTTGAGATGGAGAGGAGTAGCGGTAGTACTATTGGAGTGATAGTTACTATGATGACAGTCTATAATGGGGGAGATGAGAGTCAACGTATCTACTCCATAAATGAACAACTGGAAGCTCAGAAAGCATTCACTCGGAAATTACGTCATGCATTGAAAAACTATGTGAATAAAATTTCAATTGGTGGAAAATTGCTACGTCCCATATTTAAGTATAAAAATTCAGCCTTTATTTCCCTTTAATGCTGTTATTTTTGTTAACCTTTTCCCTGCATGCAATTGTGGCGTAATAATTTATATTTGAAGCTTCTCCCGAAATTAAGAGAAGCTACTAGGAGATTCAATAGTCTGCCAACACTTGACCTCCGGGGATATGCCCTCCCTTTTATTCCTCTAGTATTTGATGCAGTCCGGGAGGGATTGATGCGTGTCCGGAATTTAAGCTTTTAAGATTTAAAACTTCCCTATCATATGCTGATTTCAAAGTAGCTGTAATTGAAAACGATCAGCAAATAAGTTAATAAGATAGTTTGTTAAATCCTCTTCACCCATTTAAAAGACTTTTTATTTTATATATTCGTCCCTAAAACTTTCAACACTTGACACCAAATGTACAGAATACTGGAATAGTGCTATATATTGGGCAATTGGTCGTTGAAGGTTACACTTATTAAAGTATACTAGACATTATTAACAACAGTGCAAAATTTTTATATTTCCTAAACGGAAGACTTCAGCAAAATGTTTGCAATAAATGGTGGATACTGCGTACTAATGGCACTACACTGATTTTTAATATTTTAAGTGAATCTGCCAGACTGTTTTCACGATGCTTCAATTATTCTTTGTACATAAAAGCCTCAGAAGCTCACGATTTAACAGCTTTTCTTTAACAGGACGCCCTGGTTACTGACTGATCTAACTTACAAGGTTCCAATTTGTTTCATGTCATTTTCATAATTACTTACAAAAACATCTCCAGTACAAACAATTTCTGCGATCTTGTACACAATACACATTATTTAGTACACCATAATGAATTCAACATTTTGTATATATTGTTGGGTTATTATTAATTGTCATTAATGGCTATATCGCTCCTGAGAAATGCGTTTGCTTTTCATATTACCCACTTTTTCGTGTCCCTTATACCGCCATACCACAGTCTATAGACTTTTTTATATAGACTGTGGCCATACTGAATCCACCATTTTGTTTTTTTAATGCTTTTATTTTGTTTTTGATATCAGATTCGTAATCAGCTGCCTGAAAAACCCTTAAATAACACATTTCGAACGGGCCAAATAAGTACACCAAAGAGGGAGAAATTTGTCATCATTTGACCGGGATTCGAACCAGGATCTCCCAATCGCCGGTCAGGTGTGTTAGCCAGTTACACTTTCACCTGACCGGCAATTGGGAGATCCGGGTCCGAATCCCGGTCAAGTCAAATGATTTACAACATGGCGAATTTCACCGTCTTTGGCGTACATCTTTGGACCCGTGCAAGTGACAGCGCGCTGTGCAGCGCACAGCAAGATTGTATCGAAGCTATTCTTTAAAACTACGGAATTGTAAAGAAAAAATACCATGCTAACAGATAATATCGTTTTTTATTCCATGGAAATCCTCCTTAAACGTCACCATCAACTTAAGTCGGAAGTTTTTCCGAGAAAACTGAAGACGGGCATTTTTCCGGAAATTTGCTCATGTTTGATCCTCTGTATCTCAGAAACGGGTAAGAACTAAGCCAAATAAAGTGCTATTCCAGATACATGAATCGATTTTGAGTTTTCATGCGAAGTTTCAAGTTCATACCTCAAAAAACGTCATTTTGGACTTTTGGCCAGCTTTTTCCGATTTCCGACCACTGTGCAGCGTATCATTTGTGCAATCGAAACGATTGGAAAAAAGGACCAAATAAGATTTTCATAACGTGGTCAGCTCTTCGGGATTTTCCCCCACTCACTGTGCGACGCGTTGCCCGCCCACCCACAAGCGGAGGGGGGGGGAGAGTAGGGAGGGGGTATCGTCTTCCCCCCCCCACCCCCCGCCAACCCCTCCCACCCTCCGCTCCTCACTCTCGGGGAAGCGCGTCGCACAAGTTTCCCTTCCGCGCTGGCGATCAGACAAGTGAGCAGCGTAGGCCGCTCTCTCCGCATATCCACACCACCACATCGGAGATTACCACTCATCGAGGGGGGGGGGGGAGTGAAGGGGGGAGAAAAGGAAAGGAAGGAGGGAGGAGGATTGCAGATTCCGGGGGCGGAGTACGATGTCGCAGCGAAAGAGGCCGACCAAATACCGCGGAGGAAAAGGTGAGTGCTCACTCAGTTCAGATGGAGCGTAACATGGTGGCGGCTGCTCGGACTACCCTCCATTGTCCACGAACTGCCTTCGTGCGGGGGATAATGACAGTCTCCTCGGGTTTCCTGAGTCGTAAACCCTTAGTGGACAAATTTAAAAGCGAGCGATCTGTAATTCACATTAACTTAAGAGCTGTCAACAAATGCTTGAAAGAGCTTCTCAGATGGGTTGGGATGGACGATATCAGCGTATTTCGACTCAGCATTGCTGCTCGGATAGTTAACATTGTCGTTTTACGCGCTGCTATCCCACACTTATCAGCTGCGCCCTCTCAGCTCAAAAGTGCAAATTACGCTTTCCTGCGGCACGTGCTCCCTTCCCCTCCTCGGTGTCACGCATCGCGCACGCGACTGCCATCAAGTTTTGAACCGCTGCATCGGCCCTCGTTCCTTCACTGTCCGCAAAACCCGGCGGAATTTGCAAAGAGGCGTCCCTCCGGCACGGCCTCCTCCGCTTCGGCTGTCGTCAATTGCAAGGGGACCACCGTCCCAGGCCGACCTATCACGTGAGCCGAACACTTTTCATTGACACCCCCCTCCTCCCTCCTCCTCCAGAGGTGAGTATTCCACTCTTGCCGCGAGTGTCCGGCGCATAACTGATTTAACCCCCAACGTGAGAAAACGCAAGATTTCATGACCCCCACCTTCCCCTCACAATCATACGTAATGTAGCCCTACTAGTAGATTTAGTAGATTTTTCGATGCATGCGCGCATAGGTCAACTATTCGGTGAATGGTGCTTCGCGCTGTTTCGACTGCACAAGGGAATATTGAGATCAAAAGGTATTGAGAGGGTTGTTCAGTTCGAACCTCACGGCAGTGGAAAAAAACGTTTTTGTCGACAGCGGGCATGAAATAATAATTGGACGGTCGGGAGTTGGGAAGGTCACGGAAGCACGTCGCGAGGACAGCATTTTAAGGAGGGTCACTCACTGCGCGCTGTTTGCGATCTGCCACCTAAGGATGTCTTCCCTAGGCTTGTGCGATGACCGATTTTGGTCATCGATTTTCGATGAAACAATTTCATCGAAATGTTTCGATGACGATGGCTGTCATCGATGATCGATGAATATCGATGATCGATGAATTTCGATGATCGATGAATGTCGATGATCGATGAATGTCGATGATCGATGAATGCCGATGATCTATGAATCACGATGATCGATGACTCTCGATGAACTGTGCAGTAGTGATGAGCGATATATCGCTGTGATTGAATCACCGATACTGAAAAGTAGCAATCACAGCCTGTGACTAAATAATCGAAATCACTGTGACTGTGAATTCGGTGAATTTAGCCGATTTAGCTCAGGCTGCTACCGCTGCTACCAACTGCACCAGTGCAACCGACGAATACAATGCTACCACTGCTTCTGCGTATTAACTGTGATTGAACGTGATCGCTACTTCTGTATCGTCTACCACAATCTTGAGAAAAATATGAATTCCAAACATCCCACTGTGGCCCTGTCATCGTCCTCAAGGCGCATTAGCTGGGGTGTTTATACTTTTTATATACATTTGAGATAAGGCGTTCAAATGAATGGAAAAAAGAAGAAAAATTAGTGATATATGGAACTTTTTTGCCGTGGTTAATGGAGAAATAGTATCTTCCAACATATTCAATCTTGCGTAGCACACTGTTGTATTCAATAGATGCATCTATTGAATACAACACAAAACTTTCACAAAATTTCAACAAACTTTCAAATTTCACAAAACGATCTACATGTAGAGATCTTACATGTAGATCGTTTTGTGAAACTATTTGTCTGAGACGAAAAGTAAATTTACTCCCCAACGGTTTCAGCTACCGGTTCGGTACATGTACGTGACGCATAATTACATGTTCGTGACATACTCGTATAATAATACGTAACTTGACTCATATAATCTACCGTAAACATTGATTTGAAATGTTTAATAATTCTGAAATAATTTGACGGGGTAGTTGACTAAAATTTTCTGATTGCTTTCCATCATGCATCTATTTAAAACAATTTGAGATATTTTCCATTTATTTTTCCTAATATCTACTGTAATTAAATTTTCCTATTCTCCGTGAATCGAAGTACGTAGATATTGCTAAATTTCAATATGCTAATTGCAGAATGTTACACTATCCTGTGAAGACGATCCACCGGCAGATGATGTCGGAGATTGTGTAACTTCGATGGATAGAGCTACTCCATCAACAAGTAATGATGGTAATGATAGCTCCCTTCAAATTCCAGCCGTCGTCCCACGTCCGTCTTCTTCGACCACAGTTCAACGCCAATTAACAATTCCTTCTTTTGGTTCCTAAATGCTCTCTCTCAAAAGAAAGCAGTACATTGACCAGAAGCTACTTGCATTATTCATAATTGATTTGCAGCCATTCAGCATTGTAGAAGATGTTGGGTTTAAAGAATTAATGGAAGTGGCGTTGCCGAATTATGAAATTCCTGGTAGGCATCGCATTTCGTACACCATGATCCCTGCCATATATGAGGAATGCGAATTTTGCGTACGCCAATTACTCAAGGCAGCCAAAAGTGTGTGTGTAACCAGAGACTGTCGGTCATCCTCAAGAAGAAATAGGGTGATGATAAAGTGAACGCCATTCACTTTTTAAATGCGAATTCCAAATACATGGAAAAAGAGTGACATTGGCGTTTGGCATGTTTTCTTCCTTAATTGTTTGTTTAATTCTTTATTACTTAGTGATATTACGTAAGAAACGTAAATCTTCTAGTCTCAAACCAAAAGTAACATTTATTTATATGCCAAAGTTTTGTGCAATTACCTACTTAAAATTTTTATTTTTTGCCAGTAGAGCCTCTATATGTAAATGTTTAATTGTTTATACAGTTTGAGGCATTTCTTGAAAACTAATGTGAAATAAGTTTATCATTTTTATAATTTCATTTCAAGTTACCATTTAAGGAGAAGGGTTGCATTTCTCAGCCGTATATATACGTATAGGTATATATCTCCAAAAGTTTATAATAAACAGTATTTTTTTATCACTTGATCGAAGAGTCTCTCTTTTATTGTGCAGTTGGACTACTGGAATGCTGACGTACCGACATGGCCAGTCCCCTAATATGTGATTGCGATTGTCATTTCCATGCCATGTCAATTCTAAAATATGATCGAAATCACATTTTATAATCACAGTTATTGCAACGGAACAGTCACATTTAAGGCGGTGACAATAAAGTCACAGTTAAGGCCATCCCTACTGTGCAGATGTCTCGGTTGGCAGTTTGGTGTGGCTATTAAGTGAAGATTGAATTGGGTACTCCACTCGACGTAGTCCAATCCCTGTGCGGCCCACGTGGGATGGACCTCGACGCCGCCGGCTTTTTTCAGTAAGTAGGCGTTGCGCAATAGAACAAGGAAGGTGCCGGGGGAGGGGGAGACAAAGGAGGAAACGTCACAGCGGTCACCGGCGACGGCACGGGACGGACGGGCGACACAAAACCTATAATTTTCATCGTCCCATCGATCATCCTCATCGATGGTTCTCATCGACTCATCGGGATCGATGATTCTCATCGACTCATTGACATCGATGATTCGCATCGACTCATTGGCATCGATGATTCTCATCGACTCATCGACATCGATGATTCGCATCGACTCATCGGCATCGATGATTCTCATCGTCTCATCGACATCGATGATTCGCATCGACTCATCGACATCGATGATTCTCATCGACTCATCGACATCGATGGTCGATGACATTCATCGTCATCGATTACAGTAATCGCACCGCGATGACTAAAATCATCGTCGTGACTTCGATTAATCGACTCATCGCACAAGCCTAGTCTTCCCTGTTGGGGGGAGTGATGGTTTGATATGGACGGGATTGACACGATGTATTCCCAACGAATAATTTGGATGAAGACAAGTCGCTCATTATTAGCTGTAAAAATACGAGAGTACTTTCTATAAATATAGCGAGGCGGAATGTTTGATTTTTTTCAAAGAAGCGAATCAGTATTAAAAAATCTCATTTTTTCAATAAATAACGAGCGCGCAATTGTTCTTTGATTGTGCAGAAAATGATACGCTTCATTCACTAACAATTAAAGCAGTCTTCTGACTTCTGACCATGATTGCGATCAAAATTAAATTACATTCGATACCGGTTAGACACAACTAAATCACTGTTAAGGAATCATAATACTTATCTACCGCCATCGCCTGATTTGAGAAAACGGACTTCACTCGACCCACTTCACCACGTGATCACATCCACCACCTTGACTCAAGAAAACGACTGCATTTCGGCACCGCCTTTCCCGTCATCTTTCCCCGCTCAATCCTGTCTTCGGCGTCACCTGCTCCACAACCACCTGCATCGTCTCGTCCTCTCCGCACACCCGTCACACGTCTTCCTTTCCGTCCACCAGCCCCACACCTCCTCCACACCCTCCTCTGACGCCTGCGGCCCCTTCTCGCCCTCCGATCTCTCTTTCGTGTCCAGGGGCGGGGGTTCCTTCTTTCGCCGCCCTTATCCAAAACTCAAGAGCCACTCTATAAGAGCAATCCTCACTGTTTATGTTCTAAAAACGCACTCCACCAAGTAATGCAAGTGATTTGAAGCACCCGACAAAATTTGACGGATGACAATCAGGTTGTTAGCCCAATTGAAAAATAACTATTACGCGAGCGTTGCAGAGAACTGTGATAGCGCTTCCGGTTTCTTTGCCATAACTACACTTTCATCGCAATTCTCCATCTTATTTGATTCTTGATTGCCACTGAGCACATTTTCTCCCAACGCGCCCGAACTGCCACATTAGTTCCACTCAATCCTCCTCCACACTCCCACGTTCATAATCAGCCTCGCTTTTTTCCAAGAGAATCTCATCACTTTTGTTTTCTAATGATTGATCAGCATTCCGTACATCACGTACAGACTTCCTAACACATCTGCCAATGCCCGTTCTATGATCATTTAACCAACGCTTGGACGTCAGCAAAGTAACTGATTTTATCATCTCCTACTTTTATTACCTCATTTATCTTTATTCAATGCTCATGTCACTTTTATTTCCTCGACACAATTTTAAAAATCAAAGGATACAACGGATTACCTTTCCTTACACAGCGACTCTCCATAACAGCCTCCTTCGTCCGTTGTCGTATCGGCAACATACAAGTTTCGTATAAAAATCTCTCTCCATTCAACTACATTTTCATGAGGTTAATCATTATTTTTTAATGCCGAGATGATTCTCCTTCATGACCTCTTTTTTATAATGCAATTTTTTTTCTTCTTTCACGAGATATAAAAAGGTCTATAAATTTAAAAAATATGTTTTCTCATTGCCAACGTTTCGCATTTGTATGAACACGCTTCTTGAGGGCTACCTATAATGCAAATTGTTGGGTGGATTGTACACTGATTGAATTTGGTTAACAATTTTGGTACAACACACCCAACAATTTTCATAATAGGTAACCCTCAAGAAACGTGTTCATACAAATGCGAAACGTTGGCAATGAGAAAACATATTTTTTAAATTTATAGACCTTTTTTATATCTCGTGAAAGAAGAAACAAATATTGTATTTTTTCCAAATAACTCTGTCAAATGCCTCTTCGAAATCAAAGAAACAAGGAAACAAAAATCCTGGTGCAGTAGAGTAGTCTCGATTAAATCCGATACCTAAACCGGCCGCGGCAAAGGTCACAAGATAAGTGAGAAGGTCACGGATAACACGACACAAAATAATAAAAACAATGTAAAAAAAATGTTTAATTTAATTTGCGCATAGGAAACTTTTCAAATACGTGTGTCTTACTTAACTTTAATGGCGTACAAGTAATAATATGAAAGACTGCACTTGCTATGTGCGACGAAAGGGGACCCACGCGCGATAGCCTGCTGCATAAATTACAGTAGTTACTGTGCACGGGGACATAAGACGGGAGGTCGGATAACCGAGACTCTACAAGTTCCCTTTGATGAGTTTTCTCATCACAGCCTAAGTTGCCTTCCCCGAATCGAACTCATTGTTTTCTCAGAGACCCTCACAATCTATATTTTCATTCTCTCTTCCCGTCTTTTCTCAACTGTTCTCATATTCATTTGCTTAACCTATGCTGCTGTTAAACGGACGGACGTACTACTCTTTATTTTATCATTTTTCCCAAATAACCCACGTTCCACTTCGTCACCATGTACTTTGAATGAACATTTCGAATCTATTAATAGTATCATAGGGGGAGCGTGGTGGCCTAGTAGTGGGTAAGAGCGCTTGGCTACTGATCGAAGGGTCCCGGGTTCAAATCCGGGTGAGGAACAAAATAAAAATCCTCGGAGTGCGAGGTGGCCCAGGGAAAGGAACTGGCCCCCTTACCCTGAATGTGTGAAATTCACACGCCTCTGTGTCTTAGTCTGGGGTGAACTCTACCCTCAACTATCCAAACCAACCAACCTTCGGGTTTAATTACTGAGTGAGTGATAGTATCATATTTCTTAAGCATTACATTATGATCTGAGTGGGAGTTCGTTCCCCGAAATCTGCGAGTTTTTGACAGTTTCTAAACCTCTACATTACCGAGATCTAATCCATTCAATATCTCCCTGTATATCCCCCGGCTTCTTCCATGTGTGCCCACGCCAGCGGGCGATATTTAAACCAAAAATGTTTGCTGTTAGTAATGTATTCCTCCTCCAAAATGCAATTCCATCTCTCACATTAGGTCATTTCTCATATTCCCCCCACGCCCACTTCATTCCCATCCTTCCTTACTTCCCCATATCTCACCACATCACTCCACTGTCCCATCATTATTAGTTTTTTCAACCTCCTCCTTCATATTGTTACTGATAACCATACACATTACAAAATTAATGTGGGTGTGCTTTTAATTCAACCATCAGAATCCTGTCGCTCGCTCACCTATTCAATGTTCACAATGAATGTTCCCTAATTTTGCATGCAATCCTCCTCGCGCTAAGATCAGTTACGGGGCGAGCATCTAGAGAATGCATTAATAGGGGTGAAAGCAATAGCCATCCAAAAGCATCTCTGAGAATTAATGCCCTAATTACGTGGGAGGAGAGAAGGAACGACGAGTGGCAAGTGACACCTGGTGGACTTTTTTCCGAAACGCATGCGCTCCTTCTTTCGCGTTGTTCAGTAGGACGGCAACCTGGACGATAATAATTAATTATATAAAAAAATTAATGTACCACGTTTTTAAAACGGACTAAAAAGTATAAAATAATTTTTCCTGGGCCCTTATAAATTTTTGAGGGTGAATTTTTGGTGGCTGTGGAGATATTTGTAATACTTGAAGATAAAAACGTGGGGCGCAGGCAACCCATGATAATTATGGAGGAGTAAAGGGACCAGTTGTCGTTGAGCAAACTCCGACAATTAATACCATTTGCAATGCACTGAAATTGGTTGTGAATTCATCCGGATTATCTACTACTATTATCCATCCACTCCTGAGTCATCCACTCCTGAGCTATGATTAAAAATTCAAGTCTCTAGCTCGGGATCGGGAAGTTGGTTTAAACTCGGTTGCAATATTCCACCCGGACAGACAGACATGACGGAAACCGAACTAATAAAAACGTGGTAATAAAAAGACTGTCCGAGTGAAGTGCGAAGGTGTACAGGCCGTGACCCGACACAGGTACTACACGTACCAATTGAAGAGATATGTCGATCGATCTCCCTTGGAGCGAACTTGGGCGCTAGGAACACACACACACACACACGTGTGTGACAGAGAGACCTTTCCGATCGGTGACATCGTTGCATTGTTAACGAAGTTCCCACGAGAGATGATGGCGTCTAGCGCATTCATTTCCCACGCGGAGCGGCCCTCGTCGTCAACACGAAGTTATCGATCGATTGAAAGAAATAACACGATCACAAACGAATTGATTGAATGAAATTCCATTTCCTGCCTCCATAATTCTCTCTTACTCCACACCGCGTCAAACAAGTATTCATTAAATTCAAACTACCAAGTATTTCTTGTGAGAATTCCCTGTGATTGATTGATTTTGCATCAGAAGTTCAATGACAACTCTTTTTTTTAAGTTTAAAATACTGAATCAAGAGCGAAATGGATACAAAATTCAGGTTGGAACACCCGCGACCAATATCAACCGTAGAAAAATTAACCTCCAAGTCCGTTTTCTTCAAAGAGAAATTTTTACTTCCTAATAAAATCCTGCCCCATCTGCCAAGTTCACCCCTCGAACCAAAACCCCCCATCCATCCCAACGGTCACGACCTGTAACCACATTCTTTCCTAGCACCAATATAAAACCAAGAAGAACATCCTCCGCGATTTATACCCAATAATAAATAAAATAAAACAATACTTCCCACTTTCATCCCGAGAATGTCCCACCAAATATTTTAAGCGTCCCGCTAACTTGCGTTATATCCTGAAATTCACGACATCCTCCCCACTTCAACTCTCCGCCATTCTCCTCAACATGTGACCTCCCTTAAGTGCAAATGCTGCTCCCTCCTCAGCTCTTCTGCCAACCCCTCTTACAACAGATCTTCCACAACACCCAGCTGCAACTCCAATAACATCATCTGCCGTCTATCATGTAATTTCTGCCCCTCCTCCTACATAGGCGAATCCACCGATTCTCCATGCGAATGAATAGGCATGACCACTCCAACAAATGTCCACCCATATTCGATCCCAACCCTAAAAACACCGCTAACCCATCGAAAAACATTCATTAAGGTAGTTTGAGCGAAAAACCACTTCACCTAGAATTTGATCAATTTGGCCTCATTTTAAAGAAACATCTCTCATCTTTCCAATGATATCAACATATCAACCCCTTGCCGAACTACTTTTCGACCTATTTGCCTGAAAATTTAAACAGTTTTTCAATTGTATAGATTATGGCTGTGCGCTCCATAGGGAGAATATTAATAAAATTAGGAACTTCTAGCACCTAGATATCGTCAAAAAACTAACGGTGTGTAGATTGCATGTTTTCTCAACTATTTATAAAAAATAATCTATTACTCACCACTGTAACTTTTGCAGAATCGCAAAAAAACTTGCTTTTTTGAAGGGTTTTCAGCCGTACGGCGGGAAAAAATGAGTCAAGTTAGAGACATATGTAGCTTTATTTATTTAATTACTGAGAACTTTGGTCATATATAACTATATCGTTGCGCCATTAATATTACAATATTTATTTCACACTTCTTACAGACGCTGAAATTAAAAATTAAGATTCGAATATGGTCTCTAGGGAACTATCTCGCTCAAACCACCTCAATTGTTTCGGACCCTCTAATACTTGAAGCCCTCCCCGACTGATATCGATTTGAGGACTCTGGCCCGTCCGTACATGGGTGACAATAGCAATTTGACCGCCTTGGCTAAACCTGGCCCACTGACCAACCAATAGTCACCTCTCACTCACCAACCTCCTCGCATTCACTAATACCCAAAGGGAACAGAAGCACCAAGTGACCAAGAACACGTCTTTGACTCTTGATCGTCGAAACTGAGGAGAGTGGATGAACACTTCTACTAAAAACTCGATCAAGGATCTATGTTTTTAAAGACAGATCGCTTATACGTGGTATTTTTCGGTTAACGCTATGAACCATGTAAATATTAAAGCAATGCTATGATTCGTTACAAATATAGCGAGAGAGGGGTGGTAAGAGGTTGACGAAGTAGCCCCAATTGCGATGCTGGGAATAATTATTATATGGGAGCAAAGCCGAGCGGGTATCAGCTGATAATTTCATAATATTTCACAAAACTGCATAAGTAGTCTTTCAAATTTTTTAACTTTATTCTTTGAAGTACCTCATTAAACTTGGCGCTGTGTTAGGATATTGTCACATACGGGAGGTACATAAAAGAACACACTTAGCGTAGGATAGACTACTCAGCGCTCCCCACCGGGAACCATATCACGTGGAAAGTTCTATTGACATCATTAGCTGATGTACGAAAACTACAAGCATTTTTTTATTTATTTAAAACAAAAAATAATTTAATTGGGAAAATGGAGACTCAGAGAAAGACAAGTAGAGAACGTATCAAATGTCAAAAAACTAAAAAAAAAAAAGAGGGCAAAATATCGCGGAATTTCCAATCCGGAAATGAAGACATCCCTCTAGTATTTTTGAAAGGGTGCACGCAACTCATTGGTCGTAAAATATTACTTCTGAGCCTTCGAAGAGAAAAAGAGGAAACCCCAACAGATGTCGCTCATAATATCACCTCCTCCACTCCTGTCCTCAAGTCGCTTACCTTCGCCACCATTCCTTTCCTATTTTTAAAGAAACGGAGGGACGTCTCAAGAAGGGATATAGACGGAAACCATCACTCACCCACCCCTGGGAGTGGAAGGCCGTTGCTAAGTTACAAATTACACAGAACGAAGCAAGAGGCTGGTAATGTGCAAACGGCTGACATAAATAAGCCTTGGAAGAAATGCGACGGCTTCCGAAGGCGGGTCAAACGACGGAGAAGTCCAGGTCTTGTCCCAGAGAGAGTCGATGGCATTATATCTTAGACGACTCGGTTACTTCATCGTTTTCAGAATGTTCAAACGAGAATGCCTAACTTAGTTACATCTTGAGTTGGAGAAAATGAAACTAGAATATTAGGGATAAAGATGTCAGATAATCTAGTCTCGTCTCGTTAACAAAAAAAGAAATTAATACATTTATAACATATTAGGAGTTAATTCTCATCCAGGAAAAAGTTTCTGCAAAAAGAAAATTATTTGCAGCGTAATTATATCGAGGACAGTAGAAAATGAAGTAGGTTTCTAGATGCGAACAAATATATTTCATCTATCCCTGATCTTTACGTTCTATCCTCGACCTATCATTGTTTTTATCCCTAACTACTCGGCTAATATCCGGTCATTTTGGGATATGTACCACGTTGTGCCGGCTGGGTATTGATGGACCGGAAGGATGTAATTTTAGCGACCGCTGCCAGAATTTCCATTATTATGGTGGCAGCCACAATCGTCGGTGTCGTCATTGCCTCTTCCTGGTGCAAATTATTCAGTTGCATGAGATTCAATGAAGTCACGCTATAACGAACCGTCATTGTTGACGAACGCTTACTTGGAGGCATTATTGAGTTTGAGGCCTGTTGCTACGAATGTTTGCTGCATTGTTGATCGTATATCCGAAAACAGGGTGCAGCGGTAACTTGGACCGCATTGGAATCGGTCACTGATTCATCCAAGGCCCTTGAAGAAAGTTCGTTGTATTGCTATCGACCGCAGAAGGTCGGGTGCGAGACAAACGCGTCAATTATCAGCGGGTAAACATTTTGATCGACAGCGCGACCCGAGGATCATTTTATAACAAAATGGCATGCGCTCCAGCGTTTGGGGTTGCCTTTTAAAATAGCGATCGCATTTTAATTTCGGTTTAGTCAAAAACAGCGGTGGGCGTCGCTCACGGACAATTAATTGTCGTATTTTAACCGACACCCCAAGCGTCGGTTATTAAAGGTTGACGCCTTTAGTGATAAGAGAATATTGCGCGTTGTCCTAAGATGGAGGTATGTACTACAAAAGAAGCAGTGACCGTACATAAGTAATCTTATCCTGGCGGATCCGCTGTATTATTATCGGCCTGAGGCTATTGGATTACATTACTATTTATTTTCAATGCCATCGAAGGCAGCCGATAAGGCCTTTTACAACGACTACTATCGCATGTACCTACTGAAGAACGAGCACATACAACCATGGCCTGGGAGTTGAAAAATCCACCCAGGCGGGACTCGAACCCGCGACCCTGAGATAGCAGGCGTAGGTTCTATTCTAACGATTCATTTACGATCACTAAGCTGAGGACATTTAGGCACTAAAAATGAAGAAATAGGCACTAAAAATTTCAAAATAGGCACTTAAAATAGGCGCTTAAAATATGTTTTAATCGAAGATATGAAAACAAAAATTAAAGAAACCGATAAATCGAAGAAATTTCAATTATTAACTTTGGCCCCAAAGAGTTGGTCTATACCAATGACAGTAGTCACTATTCTAGAAGCACCTCTAGTAGAATAACGGATTCATTAAGATAAAATTTGAAGGATCCAAGACATGAATACATGGCATCACTCACAAGTTAAAAAAAACTCTAAGTCAATACAGAACGGCCACATGGCCACGACTTAACCAAAGGCTCTAGTATAGTCTCCTTACCCAAGTCTTAAGAAAAACCATACGAGCTTCGGCTTTGAAATTTTAGGCTTGGGAACCTAGTATAAATGAAAAACTTAAACTTTGTGGTTCCACAGTGATAATTTTATTTTCACGACCCGGGTTTCGACGTACTATAACGTCATCTTCAGGTGGCTTTACCTTTGGCTTAACCTTCGGCTTTGGAACCAGACAGATACCCACACAATGATTTGGAACTTTGTCGAAGAAACCAAATTGTAGGCTTGGGATCCTCAACCAAGAAACCCACCCGTGGCTGGTATTGCACGGCAATTGGGCGCAACCCCTACGACGATGGGGTTACGGGTTCAAATGCCTGAACTGGTAGTGACAATGTCACCATGAACCAACGCAGTATACTAAAAATGTCTACATAAAAGAAACAGGACGAAAAACAACATAATGCATTTGGCGCCACCATAGCAACGTTCTCAACGTTGTTCATATTTTTTGGGCCGTATGTCCTCGCGATGAAAAACCAAGTCTACTTTTTTAAGAGGTTTGAAACATGCTCTTTCAAATGAAAATGATTCAAAAGAGTATCCAGAAGGTCTTTCGTTTGTACGAGCGGGCAGAAAATAACCTATTTTTGTCGTTTTTACAAATGTCATCCTCAACGTTGTCCCTATTTTTAGGTCCTTACATGCCCGCGATGAAAAACCAGATATACTTTTTTAGAGGGTTGAAATCATTCTCTTTATAATGAAAATGATCCAAAAGAAATTCCAGAGGCTCTTTTCTTGTAAAAGCGTGGAGAAAATACCCTAGTTTTGGCGTTTTTACAAAGAGTGTCTCATTTTGACTCAATTTTTAAAATAATGGAAATCACTAGGAAGATGAAATATTATATTCATAAACCATGTATTGATATGTTATCATGCTCAAAGTTTCACGTGGATTGTACCTTTACTTCCTTTCTTTTACTAAATATAAAAAGCCAAATTTTAATTTTTTTCGATCCGCAATTTTTCGGGCCAGTTTCGCCCTGAATTGTTTAGGAGGGGGTCGCTTTTATGGTTATTTTTATTATGTTTTTTAATAGAGCTCAAAACTTTGTACAAGATAGCCAATTTTTGTTTATCTTATCAAAATATCTCCTGAGATACTATGCCTCAAAGTTACCAAAATCTCATAATCATACTGAAGAAGGCTGCGGCACGGGGCCAAACAAATTACTATACATCACCAAGTATACCATCGGCGAACGTAAAACTTTACAAATGCTTATTGGGGATACGTGTGAATGTCCATACATAATTTCATTGAAATCAGTGATGGTCGAGCGGGGACCACCAGAATCCACTTGGCATGGCCTCTGACCTTTAACTGGGTGAAAAAGACGTTCGATCTAATGTATCGGAGGCGCACATTATTTCTGTCACATACCTCACGTATTTCAATAATTTTATCTGCAGAGTATAATGCAGTATTTAGCCATGTTCCCCATAATATAAATACTGGCTGTGAAGGCAGATCAACTTCAGGCATACTGCCTGAAGTTGATCTGCCTTTACACTCAGCAATACTGAGTGGTACCTTCAAAAATAAGTTTTTGGCAATTGAAATTATCACATGTACGCTTCACATAAAATTACCATAGTTGTTTTTCTACTCTTTATATAATAATGCTTTGGGTGATTTTTCTTTATGCATGTTTAATGACATTATTTCAACCTTGATAGATTAAAAAAGGAACTGAAATAACAGACAAGCTCGGCACTAATGAGAAGTTTGGCGACGTTGAAAATAATATTGCTTCTTAGGCCCTTAAATAGGCGATACCAGCAGAAAAAGGCATAAACAGGTAAAATAGGCATTTATAGGCAGTAACAAATCGCATAAATTTCGCCATAAATGATCCTAAATGAACTTATAACTTCATAAAATTAGTTTCCTGAGCAAAATAAAAAATAGGCATTTTAGGCAATGCCCTCAGCTTAACACATCGGGCAGTGGCGTCATTGATTATTATTTGTTATGGCGACAAGGTAAAAACCTTTCCACAAAAATTATACAAGCATTCAACTTATTACGCAGATCTTTGGATCAGTTAAATTATTTTAATAATAAGTACATGGAATTACTCATGCATACATGAAAAGTGCTGAGATGCGTGTTTTAACGTCAGACCAACCACCATTGGGAGACTATACCTACCACAAACAAACGATTTTTCGTTACATCGAGGATCGCTTTTCTTCGAACAAACTTGATAGAAGCGGAACTATTTTGATCGTAACTTACGGTAAAACAACTGCTAAAAAACTGAGAAATATAAAAAATTTCCTAGCCAACTATCTATACCTATACGTATCATACAGGTTGGTAGACTATTGGCATATTTCTCTTCATGCTTATTTTTAAAGGGGTATTTAGCACAACATAATTTTGATTGTGAAATTATCTCAGAATACTTTGAGACAAGGCCTTTTGCCTCACTTGCTTTTTGACTGCACTTGGCTGCACTGATTACATGATACTCGTTTATCAATTCAATTATTTTGTGACAATTGATACGTACCCATTAGGTAGTGGCATTTTGAAGGCAAATAATTTAGTCTATATAAAGATGTGACTCAACATGCGTGTCACTTAAAATACGTTTAGTGACCATTTTCATCGCAATCTAGAATCCGTTTGGCCAATGCAATACGAGAATACCTACATAATATATAAAATTCAAGGGAAATGAGAAGAAATGGATGTCACGCATGATATTCGCAGTGAATACTGAGAACGTTAAGGGCCGTGTTTGAATGTATTAATGGCATAGTGGACTCCAATAGAATAGTGGTCTATATAGACACGGTTGTCATGGATATTATTCTTTTAATGAAACGGCTATGGATATCTTACAATTAGAGGTTTTGCGTGTAATTTCATCGCCAGCAAAAAAATCGGAGATGTGTTAAAGTTAAAAAAAAAAAAAAGGTCACCCTCGCAAATGACTGTTTTTCGCTCCAAGATATGAAACAAGGCTTTCATTGGAATGGCAGCCAATCCACTTTATGCATAACCGTTGTATGTGCTAGGTACAAACGTCAAGGGGGACAGTGCTGTTGAATCGCCAATTTCTCATGTTATTTCTGATTCTATCTCCCTCCAAGCATACTCTCCTATTCCTAAGAAATCTTGCGTGCCTTTAAGGCCATTTCCCAACTCTAAAAAATATTACTTTGCTGCTAGCTAACCCAGTTAAAGTTAATACTATATGTTAGTACAACAATTAGTTCAATTCATGCAACGGTGTCGCATTTATAGAAGACATTATTATGAAAGCATTATTATTCAGCTTCTCGAAAGGACTTAAGTTGAATCTTTTGGACGCTTCGTTTAACGAGGGAGCTGAAAAAGATGGATACAAATTGACCGGGTAAGATGAGATTAATGTATTCGTAGATGTATTAAGTGTAAAAAAAATAAGCTTAACAATGACGAGGTTTCGATCGGTTCAAAATCCAAATCGCGAAAGCTAATTTTGTAATTCGCCAACATGGAGACATCGCTACAATAGCATTTTTTGCGATTTGGTACTCTCTAATTCTGTCCCCTTTAATTCAAATCAGACAAGAGTGGTGTTTCACTTTGATATAAAACCACCGTCCCTATTAAGCCTAGGATGCCGCGATACTAACACATGTAAAAAGCGAACATGCTGACGCATAAAAATTAATTTCTCCTTTTTAGAAAAATTACCATCTCGACTTCAATGGTAGGTAATATTTACTTCTAAGGTATCTAGCTACTAGATATAAAAAATAGCAAGAATGATGAAAATAAACATCAATGCATTAAATTACAAAATTTTTAAATAACGACTTAATGATTTGAGATTCCCCGTTGCTTTTTCTTTCAAAAGAGCATCTGTGCTGTGACATAAGTATCATATGTCTGGAGAGGACAACTCTAACATAAATTTACGAGAAGCTCAATTTTTCATACTCCCGTAACTATGGCAACGGATGTATATTTTGCATAACAATAAAATTGGGCATGGCCAACGATGTAGCAAAACGAAATAGGTCGAAATTGAATAAGTTTAGGGCAATATCAGTCTTTTTATGGTTGTTTTGACATGTAATTACCCAAAAGGGAAAAATAAGAAGCCGCTGAGAAAGAATTTACTACGCTGCGTCGGAAAGATAAGACATTTGTTCTTGTCACGTACAAATGACGAAACTTGATCAAATTTCCGAAGTTCCAGAATACATCGAACGCATGAATCAAAGTTTATTTTTAAATAAAGTAATTTTTACTAGTTTCTCGGTTGCAATGGTAAACTGGTGAACAATAATAAAAAACCTGGGAGCATGAGAGTAGAAACGAACTGTTTTCGGATGGCATGGAGACGAAATTCTCTTCGAAATTTCAAACAATAAATCATTTTATTGGCTCTGGTTGATGTTTCAAGAGCATACGTATTCCACGAGATGTTACTTCTTAAAGTCAGGCCGAGGTTCAGAACTGTATTTTTGTAAGGGATAACTTGCTTGTCCATAATTTCAGGGAGCATATTGAAATCAGAATTATTTGTTATCTTTTTATGACCAACATAATGTATTTCATCTTTGTTAGTGGGATGCAGTAAGCGGGAGGTTTTTTAACGATAGCGAGCTATACAAGTTCTCGGAAACTGAAATAGTAGTTGAATTATTTTCACGGGCCTCTACGGTGGCAACTAAGAATGACAAATATACACAGGATATGGGTCTGAGTTTCACTTCATCGGAGTTTCTTTTTCATCGTATAATGGCATGTAGCATTATGAATTATTTGAGGATTACAGGTAAACTGATTCAAGCGTTTTAAGATCTATAAGGGATATTAGAAGGAGGAAAAATAATAGAAGGGAGCTATCACATGATGTAATTATGTACTGAGTTAAATTTAAAAAAAGGAACATAGTTAATGAAATTTACCATACTCCACACAGGTACTGTGAAACTGTCAAATATGTCACTGGCAGGCAGATATCCGCGAATATAGAATGATTCGACAGCTGAGAGGAGAAGTATCAAATCCAGCAAAAATCGCATAAGAAATCACTATGCTCAGGCACATGATCGTATTTTTAAGTGAAAGAGTTAATCTGGTTAACTCCAGCAAAACTTGACGAAACCAAAATGATTAATCCGTTCGGACAGTAATTAAAAGACACGTTTAAGTTGACACCAGAGGTGAGGTGCCGAAGGAGACGTCAACGATACAAAACAAAGTGACGAATGCCAGGAACACAATTGCATGTACCCGCGCCAAAGAGCGAATGAGACGTCATTAGCGCCCAGCATTTGCAGTCAGTCAGCAACTAACTTCATAGATAACTTAATAAATGCCGTACGTGTTAACCACTAGGGAAGTGAGGCCTTAAAGGGGTCAGGGGAAGCTGTTTGAAACAAAGTGACCGACATACGCCAGAGATCCCTTACCCTTAAGGGCCGTTAGATAGTGCAGGTCTGCATGCCGTTGTCCAGCCAAAGGAAAGACGAAATGGAAGAAGTGCACGAACAAATAGAAGAGGTCCTCGGGGAGTAGTGAAGACGAAATAGAGCAATAATAGGAATGCAGTGGTGGGGGAGGGAGGCAGCGGCAGCAGCGTGGGAAATTTCGGGACTAGGAAAATCCACAGGAGAAAGGCTAGTGGAGTTTTGCAGTAAGAAGGATTTGGTAGCACGAAGCATTTCACGAGGGTGATTTCCCTTTCGACGCATACATTCCAGGAAAATGGTTCACTCTGCTGCAGCAAATGTAGGTGGGGTGGTGCCACCTTCTCGGCTCTCCAGTCCTAGGCATTAACATAGAGTAAGTACAGTAAATGTGATCTAACAATTCGTACTAAATCTCAACGGGATAATTGAAATTTAAATTTCACTAACGTCGGCATTAACGTGGATTAAATCTCAATTTAAAAGTAAACAGAATTTGAGTAGGTAATACTTTTATAGTTTGGTTTAATCAAAAACATGACTGTGCAAAGCACGAAGTAGACTGCTCGTAATCGAAGTATTTCGACGTCTCGATCGTTCCGTTGAAGCGATGGAAGTGATGTGTATCGTTTATGACGCGAAAAATTCTTCCCTCGCCATCCATCTTTTCCTTCCATTACTTCCTTAATAACATATATAACATATTTGGGGTATACGATGAGCCCTCTAGTTTATACTTAAATGTATGGTAGCACCTCTTCACATGACGTAATTGCTTATTTTAAATATGGCAGCCACAAAAATGTTTCCAAACCAATCTAATCATTATGAACCTTCCATTTGATTATTTTAGATATCTTTCACAAAGATTCATATTTTTAAAGGTAATATTCCACACTCGGTCAAATTGAACGATGCTTCTGTGAGGTACACACAATATGGTGCATGAATGATGGCGTTTCTCATTTCATCTAAAACGCCGTAGATATTGGTTTATTAGAAGAGAAAACAGATGGATAAAATAGCTGTGAAGCATCAACGAAGACATTTCATAGAATATCTCAAAAGACGTAACGTATTTCTTCTAAAATAACACTCACCGACCCTGCGGTCACCCGGAAGTCCAAAAATCTAAGAAAAATCGAGGAACGTCTAGCTCATCGGCTGCTGAAGTAATGTCAAAAATGCAAAAGATAAGTTATTTCATGAGGTTAATTTCATTTGTTCGGCTGTCGATCATTTTGAAACTAAATTTGTTTTTTTTTTTTTTTTTTTAACAGCAAGCCAACTCAAGCGAAGGCGGAAGTTTCACTTCACGGCTGCACAAAATGAGGGCCGCCTCCTGTCCGTCAAAAAAGTCAAGGCGCGCGTTGAATGGCAGGCGTCGGAAAAGAACCCTCGCTGCATCACACAAACAGCCAGCAATCGACTGCGCTCCGAATCAATCGATAGATCGCTCGACCCTCGCAAGACAGCGGGAGTGCGAGGGTGGCCATCTCGGAAGAGGGGCGACGACTCAATAATTCATATTGGTCGCCACGGCCGAGTGTTGTTAGCAACGGCCGTGTAGGGGGGATGGGGAGGGGGGATGAATGAAGTGAGGGAGAGGGAATACAAAAGGGGGAGCTCCTGCCAGTCCCCCCCCCCCCCAGCTACCCAAACAACAGGTTCCACGGGCCACAGGCGATATTGGGGGCGAAATTTCGATGGAACCGGGTTACTCGGCGTATGCCTTTGTGCGCGCTTGAAGAGGTCTGAACGGGAGGGGAGGAGGGGGGGGCGAATTACCCCCCCCCCGCAATTCAATCGAGTCTCCGACATGCGTATGAGTAATAGAGCGTCGTGAAGTGAACCTCCGTGTGGGGGGGTGGGTAAATAGGCGGCCTAAATAGGCCTTTAGGGGTAAATAGGCCTTTAGGGGTAAATAGGCCTTTGTAAATCCGAGGCTCGGATGTACAAAGTGAACGTAGGGGGGGGGGTAAATAGGCGGGGCGAAGAATTGCTGAGGAGGGAGGGCGAATGAATAGGGTAGGGGCCATGGCGAGGTGTCGCGAGATGTTAATTAATGTTATTGAAATTATTAATTGGTACCGATATTAATCACTGAGCCGAGCCGATTTTTTTCGAGCAGTTTAAAATAAGCACAGGGGCAAGGTAGGGAGATGGGCTCTCCCCAATTCTATTTAATATTGCAATTGAGGAAGCACTGGAAAAAGTAGCAGAGATGGACCTTGGGATCAAAATTGGGACCAAAATAAACGTTTTAGCCTTTGCAGACGACGTATCGATATTCGAAGAAAGTATAGAAGATTTAACAATGTTGACGAATGTATTTATGAAGGAAACGGAAAAAAGGACTGAAAATAAATTATACAAAAACTAAATACATGCATTTTTCAAGACGCCAAAATAGAAATACAGGTCTTCTGCAAATAGATGGTTTTGCATTTGAAAAAGTAGACCATTTTAAATATTTAGGAGTAATTTTAACAAATGACAACACAGCAGAGCCAGAAATTCAAAACAGGTTAAACCTCGCCAACAGATGTCTCCATGCATGCAACCAAATTCTATCTTCTAAAGCCCTGTCGCACAAAACCAAAATTAGAGTTTTTAAAACAATAATATCCCCAGTACTATTTTACGTCTTCGTATACGACTGTCCCGTATATTTATTGCTGCTCTACACTCACATGTTTATAAAGCAATAGAACTGACATACTGACTCACGCTATCACTCAATGATTGTTACAAATTCCTTAGCATTTGTAATCGAGGTAAAGAGTTGAAATTCTCAGGGGGAGGTTTTCAGTTGCCCCGTGATTCAGGAAAAATCGAAAATCCCGTGAACCCGTGGTTGAAGCCCAGAGAGAATTTCGCGTTTCAATGGGATTAAACTGAGGAAACGAAAATTTTACGAGTAGAACATTCTTTCTCAAATAAAAATATATAATTTAGCTATGAGCGTTGTATTAGGAACAAAATGAACAAAAGCATTATAAAATAATATTTTTCCAATAGCTTTTCTTAAATCGATCGAAGAACTGAATAATTTGAAGTTACCGCTTATACATTTATGCAATTATAGAGCTTTTTTTTCACTTTCTGGTTTATCCATGTCAATGATGGTAGCAGGACCAATTTGAAAAATATCTTTCTTGTGTGCACATACCTACATGTGTTGGTAGGTGAAAGCAACGATTTTTTTAAATTTTATCCCTCTCCTCCTGCTAGCTCTTAGCTATTTTTCCAAGATAGTGACATACATACAATTTCATTTCATACAAAATTCATACAAATTACAAAATACGTATTGTTAAAACCTGAAGTTTGATATTCAGACCTTTACGGCATTTGCATTCCATCGATATTTTGAATAAAAATTCAAACACGGGCCATTCAGTGATTAAAACATATCGGCAGAGTATCGAGCGTACACATCCCGCGCACATCGTTCGATTAACAGAAAATAGCAAAGAATTACGAGGTCAGAGGATGGCCACCTCTCCAAGATCAGAAACACCAGGACCAGGCTACGAAGAGGGCGAAAGCATCGCGAAAAAACATTCCTACTTAACAACAAAGAAAATCCAACTTGGGACCTAGGCGAGTCTATGGATAGGCCACTATCGAGTTGTTAACACCTCAACCTCCATGAGAGGTAGTGTAAACATCCATATAGTTGACCGCGTGCAGGACAAGAAGAAGCAACGTCAACATGGCCAATGTGTCTTGCGACAGCAAAGGTAACCAATAACTTCCTTTTGGCCTAAGTTTTGGGACTTAAGGTTATTATATACATATCACATGAAGTATATTGACCTATATGAGGGTATTAGGCCTCGATCAAGAACTGTATTGTGGTAGATGGCACAACGGTCCTGTATTATCATCTAATGGTAATGACAATATATCTATATTGAAAATAAATTTGCCTCTAAATTCTACTTAATCTCTTTTTTCCTATTTAACGCGTATTAACTATGACCTAACTTCGCAATCTTTAATATGTACAGGAGATCATATCATCGTGAAAGACAGACGTTCTTGTTGATTGATCTGATGAAGGAGGTTCCGCCGTGACTCTGTGAGTCTAAACAAGAACTGAACTCCACATTTTCGCTCTTACTGTTTCAAAAATATTGCATTCGCTGCAGATAGCCCTTGGAAACAAAGAAACAAGATTAAGATAAAAAATATGCAATTATCTTTCGGCAATTTAACTTTAAATAAACATTCATTTCCTGTCAAAAGAGCCGTCAGCAGCGCCGTTTATTTAGAAATGACGCATTTTGACTTCAGTCCCCGCAGTTATTTGCCTATGACTGAAAAACTAAGATGGATTGGTGCCTATATTTCATTAGGTACCATTCCATCCCCTGAGAGTATTTGCTTATTATTATCAGCCTTTCGCGAAAATGGCATTTAAATTATACAAGGAAATGTTTAATTCACCCCATAGCAGTACGCGTTTTCCTATAAATAGCCAGATGACATTTAAGAAATTTTACGCCTAATGCGTAAAAATACTCATAAATCCCTCGCCATACCAGCAAACATTCAATGAACGAAGTAAAAGCTTAAGTAATTACTGTAATAATTCTAATTCCAATATAGAATTGCAGCAACTTCTGTGTAACTTACCAAAGATAAGTGAGCATCCGAATGTACAGAATAACCAAGCGAAATACCATAAAATGTACACAAGTTCACATCCCCAAGCGACAATTTGTCAGGATAAGTTTATGGATAAGGAAACAGTAATACTCCCTTTTTTGCTATCACGCGTGCGAGTTGATGACTTTTTTCAAACAGCCAAAGAAAATAATTTTAATCTAATTCGACTGAAACGTCTTCGAAGATAAATTGACCAACTATTAATCTTCTGAGATTTCTGAGGAGGGCTTCGAATAAAACACTTTCCTGAATAATTCCCTGCCTCACACCTCGGTTTGCGACCATTCCCTCGCGAAAGTGAAGAATATCGAATCGATAGACCCGAAGGAGTACAAAGCGCGTATCTCCACAAATGCTCTGGCCGCGACAGGCAAATACACTTAATTCCCCACCTCCCACTCACTGGCAAGAGTTCCACGTCCCCTTTAAGGGCCTCAAACACGCGCCTCCATACGTAAGAGCGTGCTCGCCCGCCCTGACCGTGCCTCATTGCATAGCATTCGAGCAACGCACCAGGTCTCACCTAACGCACACGCAATCTTCATCTCTCTTTATCTCTTTCTACACCCATCGCTCTTGTCTCTGGGATTGTGGCCCGGGGCAGTGACCGTGCCCGCGGTGAGCGGAGGCAACGGGCCCAAGGGCGGCGGGCCACCGACCCGGGCCCACATACGCAAGTGGATCCACGAGCGGGCCGTGCCGCGCCTGCGACAGGTGGTGTGGGAGGGCCACGGGAGCCGACTCCTTCAGGAGACCTCCGCCACGCCCTCCGTCAGGAAGTTCCTCGCCGCCGTTCCCAAAGTCCTCGTGAGTACTATAACCCACTTTATATCTCACCACCACCAATTCATTACTCAATCGGCAAAAACCGAATTTCCATCGACAGAGACCCGCAAGATAGAGACAACCGGGATGATTAAATTAGTGAATAATCGGCCTTCATCCGTTAAATGTTTCTTTCGTTTAACTTGCCATCTCTGTTTGTTAGGGTCAAATTTTGTAGTCACTTTTTCATCCACTTCCACCGATTCCATTTTCTCTAAACTTTTCCCACGTGTGTATTTTGGATGGAAATACAATATTTTCCCGGTTTAAACAAACTAACATAAAAAGTAAACATTAAATTAACAAAAAAACCCTCCTCCCAATATTTTTCATCAAATATTTCACTGTAAATTTGTAAATAATTTATCCACAGAATAACAACAATAATTGAATGAAAAATTAATGCATGATTATTAAAAACTATAAAATAAAAAATATTAAAAAAAAATGTTTTATCAAATAATGTACCTACTAAATAGTAGAAAATATTTTTTGAGCTGCCACAAATGGCTTACAACAGGCAGAACGTGATTATTTGTGACTAAAAATAAAACCATGGGGTGCAACCAACATTTGTGATGAAAAAGACTTTTTTACCGGAAGCGTGAAAGTCCTAAACACTACTCGTGACACCAAAGAATTTTCAGCAAATTACAATAAAGGTTGGGGCAACCTTCGCTCGACGGAAATTCCTCGTCCGGCACAAATTCGAAATACGAAAGACTTTTTACCACGTCACCCATATGTATAGTAACGGTAGAGTCTTTTGTATCACAAATATTGGTTTCGCCCCTTATGGTTTTATTTTTAGTCACGTTCAGCCTGTTGCAGGTCAGTTGAGAAATGATCTTCTACTTGTTTGCACATTTCATTTGATAAAGTCATGTTCTTTTGTTTTTTTTTTCTTAGACTTTTAAACATGAAGTATGTACTATTGAAGGTCATCATATAATTTTAGCATTCACTATGCAAGTCAAATCAGAAGCCTCGCATAAAATTATCCAACATTAAAAGTGAAAGGGGTGAAAAAAGTGAAAAAAACCGCCTTTTTACAAACAAGGGGGCTCATTCGGGCAAGAGAACATACACCCACCGAAACTCATTTGCAAATTCTGGTTTCATGGAAACAAAAATCTAGAATTAAATCTTTAGAGAGTTTCGTTCTCGTATCACTATCATAGTCTTCTTTAACCAGTTAAGCTGTTTCCCCTTCCACTGCCCATTTTGTCGAGGCTTATAAAAGGAAAAAGTTGTACGTATGTCTTTCTCATACGGACCTCCCCAGCGGGTTCCTCCCGTTGAAATTGAATGCTATAAATTCGTTTGAGGTGAGGTTCCATATGTACAGAACGGGCTCTGACCTCGTGACGCCTCGCGCACGAATAAAAAGATATATTTCGTTACAGCACTTGCACCTCGCAAGAACACCTTGTTACATTTAGGCCTCGACAAAATACACTAGGTGGAAGAATACGCTAGGTAGTAGCATGACTGGTGCAGGGGCAAACAATCGGGAACCTGGGTTCAAATCCCGGTCCACGCGAACGCCAATTATATTCGCTGTGAATTCACTCGGAGGGGTGAAGTTGCAACCCGAAGAAACCCTTCTTTGACGACTTCCCTTTCCCTCCATGGTTCCCGCTGAGGCCGCCATCAAAGAGGTGCACGCGTTGGCGATCGCGGACGGCGCTGACATCTTGAAGGAGCGCTCGGCGCCCCCCGCACCACGGGAACTGCTGCTCAGCCGCGACGCCAACTCTCTCACGCCCCTGCACAAGGTGAGTCACAACAACAAGTCCCTTCTTCTTCTTCTAACAGTAAGAGACTCGAAACAATAACGGGACTTCTCTAACGAGGACGTAGTTCCCGAAAGTACGTACCATGTCCATACCGTACGTCTTTACACACTGGATTGATTTTTTTACTTTCCTGATATAAGTATAATTCCGGTCATTTTTGATCTCGCCTCCTCGGAGCATATCACACCAGTCTATTCTAAGACCTCAATTCCATGACAAAGCAACATCCATGCCTGAAGCGGGTTTCGAAACCGCGACAATTGGGTCTTTAGGATTAGGAGTGCGTTACCACCTGTCGCGGCTTAACTTACTACTACTTATCGGCTCAGTTATTTAACACTAGCAAATTCATTCATTCGCTACTCTCTCACGCAAAAGACAACTTATTGCTGTGTTCACTTTTATTCTAATACATAGATTTTCTCATCATGTCACATTGCATGAACTTCATAAGAAACTATATCTATGGAGCCATGACGCCATGACGCCATAATCAGCGGTCATCAATGCGATACCTATGCGCCCAGATGCGATGCGATATATGACCTATGAACTTTGCTTCAATTTAGTACACATCAGATGCCACGTTAAATTAGGGTATAAAGTAAGTTCATAAAACTAATGTCCTGATCTTGTCACAGAATCTTTGAATACCTCCCTTACAGTTTAAACTTTTTCTAAGTTACTGAATTGCGGATTTAACTGAAATTGTCCTCATTCATGCGTCAAAACTAGTTAACCAATTAAAATTTTGCTCTCAAAAGTTAATAAAAAGGATCAATTTCATCAAGTTCACATTTAAGATCAGTTAACATGATATTTCTGAAAAACTTGAAATTTTGAATTAGGTACTCCTTTCGCGAGAAATAATTCCCAAGCAGCTCTTTTCAACTTTTTGTTAGTAGTTTATTTGATGAAATCTGATTTATTTCAAAGCCCTCGGTCGGTTTATCAGAGACTATTTTAAACCATAGCAAAAGCAAAAGTTAATGCAGTAAACTAAGCAGTGAGATTCAGAGACGATGACAAATAGTCACCCCCAAAAGTATAACATTAACGTGAATTATAAAGGCAATATAGCATATTTAACACTGTAACTCTGCAGACCATTTTTATTGAGAGAAAACGCTCTTCTACTCAATCGCTCATCGTCTGATCGTCTCATGATCCGTACAGTCGATTTTCATAGTGCCAGTGATTCATTGGAACGTGAATGTATGGCACCGTGCTAAATCTTCTATTCATATAAAATCAGTCGACAAGGATTACTATTCTCTCGCCGTGATAATAAATGCCAGACGCTCGAGTTGACTGGGACAGATATGACTGTAGAGGAGTAAGAGACCAAAAGTGATGCCCAGGCACCGCGATTTTGAATTGATAAGTTTGAAATTTCAAAATCATCACCATCATCATTGGTGCTACTGTCCGCAGACAGGTTTCAACGGTAGCGTTGTCTCCACAGCATTCTGTCCTGGGCCTCTCTCTCCTCATCTCTGCATAACTCCTTCATTCTTATATATCCCTCAGCATTCCGTGCCTCCTCCTCCCTCTCTTCCCTTCTATTATTAATTTCTGTAGGTTGTTATTCCTTAAAATATGTCCAATCCATTTTGCCTTTCTCATTTTAATTTCTCTCAGAATACTTCTTTCTTCTCCAATCCTCCTTAGCACTTCTTCATTCGTGATCTTATCTTTCCATCCAATCTTCTCCATTCATCGCCATAGCCACATTTCAAAGCTTTCTAAGTACTTTTCTTCTCTCTTCTTCAACGTCCACGTTTCGCATCCATACAACACAATGCTCCACATTTAGCAAATCTTTTCCTAATATCCATCTTGAAAAATTTCAAAATATGAAGATTAAAAATAATGACTAGATGTGTTTAACAAAGATCCGCGCGAAAGGAGGTAACCTAGTGATCTCACTCTCTCTAACAACTGCCGGGTGGTCCAGGCGGCGGGTCTGGGGAACGTGAACAGCGTCAAGGTGCTGCTGTCGCGGGTGCTGGACGGCGTCAGGGCGACCGACGACGAGGGCCGGCTGCCGCTGCACTACGCCGCTTCCGCTGTCGGCTCCAGCGACCCCGGCGAGGAAAGCAAGGAACTCACGTACCACTTGCTGGTCGAGGCGGGCTCCGACGAGGCACACAAGGACGGCGTGAGTGTGAACCAATCAATCAATCAATCACCACTCTCTGATATTAGAATACAGAAAGACACACAACCCCTTTCACTCACTCTTTCCTGGAGGTCCTCTTAGGGCCTCTAATCTATCCCTTCCTTGAGCACCGAGTTCTCAATTGACGACGCGGTGGAACCGTGGCACTACGAATTTCAGTGCATGATCATTATAGGGTGGGCCGAAAAACACGAAAGTGTCCGAATCGAATTGTAATAGCGCGGAAAATTTGCTACTCGTCACCCTAATCACAAAGAAAGAAATATTTTTGAAATCGGACCATGTCTTCCGGTCGCGCATCTCGGTCGAAGTTTTGAAAAATCGTAAAAAAATATGACTTTTTTAGGGATTTTTTAAAATAAGTTACAGTGATTGGATTACGTTCAAAATCGGCATGTGGCCTCTTCTAAAGAACCTCTGTCTTAAAAAAATATGTAACACCCCTTATCTTCTTCTTGTAGGGGGAGTCGCTCATCGCGTTCAAATTATCGAAAAATCGTAAAAAACATGACTTTTTTCGGAATGTTCTCTTTATGAGTTACAGTGATCGGATTGCGTTCAAAATCGGTATGTGGCCTCTTGTAAAAAGTTTCTTTGTCTTTTAAGAAATATATAATTCCCGTTCCCCCCTTCTTTTATGGGGAGGGGCATGTATCGTAAAAATGAGAGACCTTACGGTAGGAGTACGTTTATTTTTGAAAATTGGTTTTTCTTTTGAATTCGTCCCTTCAAAATAGTTGTTTTGGTGAGAAAACAAATACATTTCAGACTGGTTGACTACCCATAGCCGTGCCTAAGGGGTCAAAGTGCAGGTGCACTAGAATAAGCGGATTTTGATGCCAGACACACGACTTTACAGTAATTCGCTGATTGTAGAGCTCCGCAGGGGCGAAAATCTTAACCATTTTTCCGTATCATGAAGCCATCATGGAGTAATATAACTCCGCACCGGCCAAGCCGCCGTGCGGGCGACGGTCGCGCCTGACGATTTTTGATATTTTTTATCCTCAATTCAGCCGAATCGTACGCTCGTTTTCCTTCGCTGAGTGTTCTTTTCAATCTGAACAAACACCGAAACGCTAATAACCTGGTAGTTCTGCTATCTTATGAATCTGTTTTGGTGAAGTGGTGTGATACAAAACTGCTAACTTAGTCTATAGTGATACGATGCATATTAAAGCATTGCTTTGTAATAATTTTAGTATCTCCTGTTGTCCTTCCAAGCTAATAATTTGAGCCCTGTGGGATGGGATTCAATTATCGGCAGTCCTCTATGTTTCTCTGCCTTGACGTAGTGAATACATAGAATATGAGAAACGCAGTCTCTTCTCCTTTGGCCAAAGAAGTTCAGTTAGGTGTTTCCCTTGCAGATGTGTGGTTGCATAGAAATCTATTTCAAGTGAAACAGTTTGTTTTCACAATGGCGTGGATGCGGAGTGGAGTTGTGATTGACCTTGTTGGAAAAGGAACTGTGGAGCTTTAAGTATTATCAAAGCTTCCAACAATACGTGAGGTACTGTGTGTGTTCTTTTATTACATGAGACAAAATCATGACGTCCGGGACGCAGCTTGGATTGCAATGAAAGAAGTTGTTGATATGTGGAACAAAACTAAAATTCCCCGTATCCAAGACATTCGGGTTATTGAAATATTTGAGTCGCTTTATCAGGAATGGAGGAATCTCCATAAGAATACCTCCACTAATAAACCGCCAAGTGCAGCCGCCAAGTGCAGCCGCCTAAGAAAGAAATGTTTCAGAGTAAGCTAGACTCTGTTTGACTTGAGAAAAAATGATGCAATGGAACAGCTGGAAAAAAAGGCAAATTATGTAACTAAAGAAGCAGAAAAAAGGCGTGGAAGGAAGAAATACTTTTCTTGTGTGATCAATGCGGACCGAGGTTAGGAGTTATCGGGGGTGTAGATTTAAAGATGAAGAAGGATGATCAGAAGAGGGCAGTGAGGAATGGTTGATGAGAAACGCACTGAAGAAGACGAAACGCAAGTTGCCACCGGTATTCTCAATAATGAAGGTTCAGAGGAACCGCTGAAGAAGTGACAGGTGCAGTTGCGGGATGTTCCCAATATGACACTTGGTGACTTAGCTACAACAAGCTCCGTCAGATTTTTCCAAATACTAGGAATTAGTCAAGCGTTTTTAGATTACCCTATGACTGAATGGGCTGAAAAAGAGGATTACAAAATGGGAAAGCAAATTGCTTCTTACCTTAGAGTGGTTAATGATCATGCGGAGCGAGGCGTAAAACTTATGTCCGATTTCAACGGAACAATAAAACAAAAATAGGACGCCTTTCAAGAATTGCTCATATCCGTAGATACGGAAAAATGGTTAAAATTTTCGCCCCTGCGGAGCTCTACAATCAGCGAATTACTGTAAATACTTTTGTCTGGCATCAAAATCCGCTTATTCTAGTGCACCTGCACTTTGACCCCTTAGGCACGGCTATGGGTAGTCAACCAGTCTGAAATGTATTTGTTTTCTCACCAAAACAACTATTTTGAAGGGACGAATTCAAAAGAAAAACCAATTTTCAAAAATAAGCGTAGGCCTACCGTATGGTCACTCATTTTTACAATACATGCCCCTCCCCTCCCCCATAAAAGAAGGGGGGAACGGGAATTATATCTTTCTTAAAAGACAAAGAACCTTTTTACAAGAGGCCACATACCGATTTTGAACGCAATCCGATCACTGTAACTCATAAAGAGAACATTCCGAAAAAAGTCATGTTTTTTACGATTTTTCGATAATTTGAACGCGATGAGCGACTCCCCCTACAAGAAGAAGATAAGGGGTGTTACATATTTTTTTAAGACAGAGGTTCTTTAGAAGAGGCCACATGCCGATTTTGAACGTAATCCAATCACTGTAACTCATTTTAAAAAATCCCTAAAAAAGTCATATTTTTTACGATTTTTCAAAACTTAGAACGAGATGCGCGACCGGAAGACATGGTCCGATTTCAAAAATCTTTCTTTCTTTGTGATTAAGGTGACGAGTAGCAACTTTTCCGCGCTATTACGATTCGATTTGGACACTTTCGTGTTTTTCGGCCCACCCTATAATGATCAATGGAGGCATTCCACGGTGTCTACTGATATATATGAAAAAGAAATTCAAGACATTTTCAAGACAAATATTTTAAAATTCCCGACCAAAAAGGCTAATTTTTTAATGCGTTATTGTGAAAGAAATAATTCAATTCGCAGTCCTGTCTAATTTTTCACTTGGAATTGGCCATCTTATTATCTCCACACCACCGTTGTGATCGTCCAGTACTATGCGATACCTATCCTTTTCTTTAATCTTCGCTGTATACGTAATATTATATAAATATATTTCTAATTATTTACACGTCCAATGTTAGTCGCACTGCTTAACAACATTAAATATCAACTTTTAAAAATTGCCGCCTAAAAAAATGAGATAGGCTAGCAAACTAACTAAACAAGATTCCATCAAAGTTATTTTATTATGATAAAGAAACTGATTTCCTACAATGGCTTTAAAATATATCGGAAATTATTCATAATATTACAGCAAACTGTCTGTATCGTTCACAAACAATTGACTCAATTCAAAACCATCAATTATAAAAATGATTCACTGACAAAAAAAACAATTATCAAACATACCAACAAAACCGTCCTCTACCGACCCGGGCGGCGGCGGCGGCACATACATAGGCGACGACGTAATATAATGTTTTTACTTTCCAGGGGCGGATTTCTGTTCTTTCATGAAGACCTAATGCTTGCGTATTACTGACGTAATGAAGCAACAGAATTCAATGGCAAATTCAAATAACAAAATTACATATGTTAGGCTTTACTGAATGGGATTCCTTCATGATGAGGGTGAAAGAAAATACTGCAACTCCACAGTAAGTTTACTTTATTCCACCCGATGATAATGCGAAGCATAGAAACTTACGACGTGATGGTTTAAATATAATATATCTAGTGGAATTCAACAGAGTTGCATCCTTAGAGACGTGGCAAAACGCAAAATGGAATATGTCACTATCGTAAGATCTATAGATCGCTTGAATCTTTAGTAGCGTTGTAATCCCCACGGTAAAGGTAATTTTTTTCGAAATAATCATTTATGGGCAGGAGGGAAGAATAGCATCTTAAGAAGCCTACAATCGACCGTGCCGATTTGTCACGCATGGCGGCATGCAGAAAACGGTGCCCACATATAGTACAATCGAACGACGAAATTCGCAAATTCCTTAAGGGGATAGGTCACCATTTGAATCGACCGAAATAACGGCTCCCCTCAGCTTGTTCGAGCATCGGCCGCATCAACCTAGTAGGAATTTAATAAGTTGGCTTTGTCCGAACTGCTTGTTAATAATTCGCACTTTTCGTTTCGTAGTGGAATAACTGTTGATCTATTGCCTTGAACTTCCCTTACGTATGACCAAAATGCTTTTGGGTTATCCTGTAACTGTTCTACTAATGTTTTTCTTTTAAAATCCATGAATGCATTCCGAAATGCTTCCTTTGTAGTGGCTTTAGACAATTTGTATTTTTCAACTATTAAATCTTGATCACCAGTGGACAAATCTCTACGGAGTTTTTTCATCTTGGCGTGGTATACTCTCTGACGTCTTAACGATTTTCTCACTTCTGCATTGTACCATCTTGGTTCGCTGCCCTCTTTTTTTACTTTACTTGGAATGTATTTTCTGATCCCCGAATGTACGATAGAAAGAAAAGTCTTCCAACTAACCTCCATGTCTAAGTTAACGCACGATTCTTGGAAGTCGGGAAGACAATTATTTAGATGACTCTTGAACGCATTGAAATCGTTTTTTTTTCAGTGAAAACTTCTCTTGGGAGGGTCTACTCTACGCCTGCTCTCTCAACTTCATTTCCATGGGAGTAAACGCAAAAGCGTGACACTCGAAGCGTTAAATTTTAAGCGTTCCGTTCCCACTATCTATAGCACATACGAATATAGTACGGCGAAGAGAAGAAGAGAAAGAGAATGCGCGCCCTATATATGTATAGTACATACGAATATGTTAGGCTTAGGAGAGTGTGTGCTATAGCTATTGCCGCGTACATACGAATTTATTTATTAATATGTTAATGCACTTTAAAATGCAAATGAACTCTTAATAATGCAAAGACAAACAGAATTTGAACACAATTTGGATATGGATAATTGAAATTTGTAAGAAACTTTGTAGAGAGGCAGAAAATGATGATGAAGAAATAAATAATGTTGCAACTAGATTGCCTGACAACAATATTTATGATCAATTATACAATGATCCAAATGCAGCTATTAATGAAGACTTGCGGTTTAGCGGTGCTGATTAAAACTTGGAGCAATGGCAAAAAAGAGAGAGAATTAAATGGATAAGTGTATTTTTAGATTTGATGAGATCGGCCAATGATAAACAGTTTAGTTTCATTTTACACATAATCTCGCATTTATTATCATCTAACAAGGAGCCTTTGCAGGTTTTTTTACGGGGCCAGTAGGCTGCGGCAAGACATTCGTCATTAAGCTCATCATGGAATGTTACAATAGATTTTCTGAAGCTGATGGATTCTGTAATGCCTACATAACGTGCGCTTCTACTGGAAAGGCGGCTGTAGCTATCGATGGGGTGACAGTACATACAGCATTGAAAATATCTCTATCAAAACATTGTCCACTATCAAACGAGGTTTTAAAACAATATCGAGCTTTATTTAAATACGTCAAAGCAATCATTATTGATGAAATCAGTATGATAGGGGCAGAGCAACTTGCGCAGATTGTTTCAAGGCTAAAGAAAATAACTGGAAACTTCAATGCCCCATTAGATATTTTCCTAATAGGAGATTTACGGCAACTTCCCCCTGTAAGAGCGACTTCGATTTTGAGACCAATTAAACAGTCTATTGCTGGAAATAGCATTTGGAGAATTTTGAAATATTATGAACTAACTCAAGTAATGCGTCAGGAAAATGCTGAATTTGCTAATATACTCACGAAACTTGGAAATGGGGATATTTTGAGTGCGGATGAATTAGCTTTCATTGAATCGAGATTTATGACGAAAGAAGATGCTGACAGATTGTATCCTAATGCCACAAGATTATATTTGGAAATAAACATGTCGATGAATATAATAATACAATTATTAATAATTACGAGGAAAAAGTCATTTCGACGTCTTCTGATGAAATAATTGGCACTACGAATGCCGAGCAGTTAGCGTTTGCTAGGCAGACACTTCACAAGAAAAGTGTTTCGGATGCTGGTGGTATGAAGTAATTTTGGCTTTGAATGTTGACTACTCATTAACTTTTAATATTGATACATCAGATGGATTAGTTAACTGGAGAAACTGGTACATTAACTTTTATAGAATACAATGATAATCAAGAAATAATTCGAGTATGGTTGACATTTCCTAAAAATTCTATAGGCAGAAAAATAAGGCAAAAACTAGCCGCGCACTCTGCAAACCGCAATATAAATCAGTTGGCTGTTCCCATTGCCCAGAAAACATTGAACATTCCTCTTAATAACAATAAGACTATTATTGGTAAACGCAGAAATTTTCCACTAAGAGCAGCTCCAGCTTCTACCGTACATAGATCTCAGGGTGGTACTTATAGTGTCGTTGTATTTAATTATGAAAAGAAACTTCAGTTACCCTTAGTTTACGTAGCAATGACTAGACCAGTTTCTAGTGATGGTCTTATTTTAGTATCCCCTAAGAAAGACCATACATTTTATCATGGGCGAATACAAGACCCAGCTATGATTGCATAAAATCAAGAGTATGAAAGATTGTCATCAAACCGTTTATTAACAATAGAACAACAATTGCTGAATTTAATGTCCAACGAATCTCATTTCACAATATATTCTTTTAATTGTCAAAGTTTGGGAATGCACGCCAGTGATTTAAAAGATTCAGTTTTCAAGAATAGTACATTATTATTATCGGAAACAAATGTTATTAATGAAAATAACGTCAATATTGATAACTTCACTTGTATATCTCAATTTAAGCGAAAATATATAACATCTGGTGGAGTTTCGATCAACCACAATAATAGTGGCATAGTCAACGTCGTCACTCCAAATATAACACTTAATGCCAGACAGAGTGTCAATGAAATTGCCGCGAGCAATATTGTAGGAGATTTATGTTCTGTACAATGTAAAATAAATAAGAAAGATACTGTAATTATAATCTGCGTTTACATTTCACCAAATAATACTGTACAAAATGTAATAAAATTCTTACATTTCCAATTATTACCGTATACAAAAATTGGTTCACGGATTCTCGGCGAATATTATAATAAAATACCATTAATAATAAGCGGAGACTTTAATGTTTATTTTGGAAAAGATAATGCCCTTTCCAATCATTCCTTTGCTAGATTTCTTTGAAAATGAATTAGGTTTGACAATGAATAACAATAGAAACGACGCAACAACAAAAGGTGGAACGACAATAGATGCTGTATTTTCTAGATATATACATTTTATTAAATCACATATTTTTGTATCCCATTTTAGTTATCATAAGCCAATAATTACTTTAATTAAAGGTTGTAATAATAATGTAAATAATTTGTCAATTGAGGAACAATAAAAAATTAATAAAAAATGAAAAATAACAAATTTTATGCAAAATTAATTATGCTTTTTCATCTTAAATAAACCTGCTATATTTTACTTTAATATACACCATCAATCAAAATTTATTAGTTGAAGTTTTCACTTCTATCTACCGTCCCAAGACGGTAACAATTTTTTTTAAATGTAGAACTCTTCTTACTTTTAATTATATTCAAAGAGAACTTTGCTGTAACTACTCTATGGTCACTAATGCCCTCAACAGTGTTTACCTTAATTACTTGTTGCGGTATATTTGTTGCCAATAAATCAAGAATGTTGTCCCCTCTGTTGGGCGTCGTAGCAATCTGATGTAGGGCATTCGATGAGAACGTGTACAGCAGGGACTCGCCTATATCTTTGTCTCTTCCCCTTGAGATGTAACTGTAGGTCCTCCAATCTATAGAGGGCGTATTGAAATCTCCACCTATGATTAAATTTCTTTCGGTGTTCCTGGATGAGATGTTCTTTATTTGTGTTTTGAGTTCTAAATTGAGGTGACGTCGGTGTTAGGTACCCTGTAGTATGCGCACACGAATATTGTTTAAACGGGGGGAGGCAGAGGAGACGAACGAATTCGGCAAGAATCGTACAGGGCAAAACATTAGCTACCCTGGGGGGTTATTTTGTAATCACTTTAGTGAGAATGCGTCAAAAAACGTGTAAAATGACGTCATTTTTCGCAGTTCAACTCCGCCACCCAAGCGGCGTGACCATCAGGGGGTTATTTTGTAATCTCACTTTTTTAACGACTACTCTTTGCGGGAAGGCGGGAGATCCATTTCGCACTCTTAATGATCGGCTCACGATCGGCCAAGGTCCGATGGTGGCTCCACTTCACGTTCCCAACGACAGGTGAGATGGAACTAATGAAATGCGGAGCCAAATGAAACGGATCAAGAGTCGAAAGAGCGGATGAATCAAATAAATAGACCCGGCAGTTCACCACTTGAGAGCCGATGATGGTCACGCGGCCTGGGTGGCGGAGTTGAACTACGAAAAGTGATTTAATTTTCCACATTTTATGACGTATTCTCACTTAAGTGAGATAACAAAATAATCCCCCCAGGGATGGCAACTGATGCTAATATTTTGGACTTAAGGGAACTTAGTATAGAATGTTGAAAAGTCTATCAAAAACTCCATTATTTCCGCGTCATTGAAATTAAAGCAATGGACACATTCTTAACAAAAAAAGGTGTGGTGAAAAAATCCACATTTTAGGAGATAGGATAAAATTAATTTGGGTATAAAACCCTTAACGCAATATTACGTTTGTGCGTTCATTTATTGGTTTCTTATTTATGAATGTATTAATGTTTCATAAAATATGTTGATATTAGTTTCGCAGTAGAATTCGAATGGCTTTTTGTATCTTTTTTCTATTAATTTAATACATATGTTAATAAGTATGAATATGAATAGAACTGCGAAATTTAATAAGCTACGCAGTGAATCTTCAAAAATTGATAATGGAGTCGCTGGAAAACTATTAATAACAAGGAATGATTTCAAAGAACTCCGGAACTGGCCGCGCAGTAACTGAAACGGAGTCACCCGCTAGTGGTCACACAGGACCTGTACCTGTGAAGACATCTCGCTCCTTAAAACCTCCGTAAAATTCACAGATAGAGAGATGACGCCTGGGTAGCTTAACTGGTCAGAGTTAACTCGGCGCGAAATCGGGGGGTCTGGGTTCGAATCCCAGTCCAGGCGAATGATTTTTTCACTGTGAATTTCACAGAATAAGGAATCAGGTTGCCATTTATAAATGCATTTTAGCCGGTCCCGGATGGAGCCCGTTGTACAATGAGGTTGGGTTTGCGGTTATGTTTTCTTTGAGGATTTCGGGAAATTTTGACTGACTTGTATGTCTGACCTAATGTGAGTCAGAAAGGACGAGTGTTGTAATATTGCCCCCACTGAAAGTGGAAGTCATTTTGTTCATCCCCCCCCAGCAGTTACAAGTGACTGAGAATCACGAGCTCGCCAAGCCAATGACCTCACCGAATGTGGAGGCGGGGAGGTTACCCCCTGAAAATGGAAACGAGAGGAAATACCCCTCCACCACTCTCATACTCATAACCACTTACATACTCATAACCACTCTCATACTCATAACCAGTCTTCCATCCTTCTCTTCGAACGATATAAAACAAAGAGGACGAATGGCCGCTGTGCTGCAGAGAGCATTGAGGTGTTCCCGATCATCGGAGATCATATGCGGGACGACGACTGCCGTGATCTTCGGAGGAGAGTAATCCCACGTCCGCAGTAACCGCCATCAGAGGGGCTATTCTGTATGGCCTCAGACTTTCCGAGTCTCAACAGTGACGAAATTTTGACGTCACAGACTTAAAATTTCAAATAGGGTCATTCATAAGTTGAGATTTGTCGGGGGAAGTGATGTCACACCCACGGATTTTCCGAGGTTCGACCGCGTCGAGTCCTTACTGAATAAGGCTCCTTTCATTAAACAAACATTCCGTTCGATCAGTAATCTTCCAATGCAAGGATTTTTCGTTGACAGCAGCCGTCGCTATCAGCAGTCGGTCACCACCATCACAGAATGTCCCCGATAAGTACTCTTCACTTCTCCGACCCCACCGCATGTCCTGCTAACTAACCACCTGTAAATTCCCCTTGCGCTAAAAAGAAACAGTGATATCACTAATTGTTTTTCATTTTATCCACCCCCAGTTATAACTGTTTTCGTTCTCTTGCGTGAGTGTAGGTAGGTATATACTACTCGCGTGAATGCGAAAGGGAGGAAGTTTATTTTTTTATTCTGATGTTACTAAGCCGATTCGAGACTCTCTAAAAATCAATTTTGTGTAAGTTTTTTTGAAGCTTTGAAGCACCAATTCCGCTCATCATTGTCAATCAATTTGCGGATACAGAGCATACAGGGGAACATACATTTAGAAGTTATTATTTATGAACACTGTTAAAATATCGCGCCCAGAAGAGGCATATAAATGTTCCTCTTCATACCTTCTTTTTCTTTTGAATGTGCTTTGATATCATGTCAGTTAGTTTGTAAGTCAGTATTAGGATATTTTTCGTATTTTCAATCCAATGAAGGTTGCTTGATTTGGTAATATATAAATGCCATTCTAAAGGGTATGCTCAGGATTCTTCTTTGTTTCTCACGTTACCCAGCCTCATTATCATCAATGGGATTATATTCTGAGAAAATGTATTCGATGCTTAAGCTCTATGGAGTTGCGACCCCGTACTAATCATCAAGGCAAAAAATGCTCAAAATGGCCTCTCCCTCAATCTCCTCCGCGAGATACCTCCTTAATTAAGCACTCTCTCTCTCTGTCATGAATTTGAAAAATCTTCTCGTCTCGGTCTTTATCTTCTTCGGGGGTGGTTGCAAAACAATGTGTTAGCGACAACACGGCCGTTTAGAATTCAGAACTCAATCATCTCTCCTCCATTGTTCCGTTTTCTTAAAACCACATTTCCCATCTTACCTACCTTCTTGGCCTTCCCCTACAACCTCATTCAAGTCTCCAAGAATAATAAAGTTTTCATCCTCTTTCACATTCCTTATTACTTCTTCTACTCCATCGCACATTTCTTCAACATTGTTATCTCCGTAAACTGACGTGAGCATGTATATTTGTACCACCACCGTATCCTTAGGGCTTTGTTTATAATATAACCATAATTATTCTTTCCCTGCATTGGAGATAGCTTTTTACTCTCATGCGACTACTTTTCCTTCAATTGTTATTCAAGCACCTTCGTTTCCATTCTCAGATCCACAGTGGATATTCCGTTAACAGAAGTCCCCTTCTTCGGAGAATTTCATTTCGCTGATATATAAAACATCCAATTTCATCTCATCTACATTTCAACTGTTCCACTTCCTCAAAGCGATTTTACATTCCAGGTAGAAATCTTTAAATGCTCCTTGTCGTTCCTGACAGAATATGTTACCCTTCTCAAGTATTCCTCCCCGACTAGTTTACCTTAACAATCCCCCTTCATTATAATGGCTACTCTCAAACTATCCCTTTTTATTTAATTTCTCCACTCATACCCTGGTTATGCTCTGCATTCCTTGGGATTTTGATTTCGCGGTTTGAGAGACAAGAGGTTAGCTGTTCCCCCACTTGAACTGAAATCAGTCGAATTATAATTTATTTGGTTGTATAAAGCTTTCCACCCACCGGGCATCAATGTATTTCATTAAACTCCCTTCCCCTCTTCCCCCTCCATTCCCTACCCCTCTTTCCCCTCCCCGCCTGCCCCACCCTTCCTTTCTCCTCTCCCCTCCCTTCAACCATTACTCTAAATAATTCAGAAGAAGGCAGTCGAGCTGCCGAAATATCAAAAAAACGTGTGAGTTGTCTTTTTTTGTGTGTGCCTATATTTTTTAGCTTTTCACGCCTGTGACGCCTTAGTTGGTTTATATAATATATAATACTTATTGAAACAACTTTTATTCACTTGTCAAAAGTAAAAAAAAAAAACATTCATATAATATTTCCCTTCAAATCTTATAAAACAGCTAACTTTCCGAAACAGCTTATTGGTCCCAAAGCAAATGTAATCTTAAATTTAATTGGTTGCGAACATATGTATCTAACATTAAATCTCCTGAATTAACGATTATCAATTTAATTTATCCGGAAACAGTCATTCACACTTGGAGCATGGAACAGTTACTCTTCGGTTGTAAGTACTTTAGAGTCCATGTTCCTTAAATGCTATCGCATCAATTCGTTAAATAATGCTTAAACTTCCATGTATCCCACTCTGGCAGCGCCACGATCCTACAGCGCCCCCCCTCGACTTCCGGGACGATTTCCTCCTTTCCCTCGGGGGATTTCTGCCCCTCAGATGTGGTTGAAATCCCTTTGGTTGGGGTGTAATCCGGCCATTGGATGGCACTTCTCCCCTTGTAAGGTGAAGGCATGTGAAGTCGCAGGCGACGGCGCAGCGTCATTCCACGGTTCCGAAAGTTATGCTGTTAAAATTTAGTTTGCGCCTGCAAGTTATACCACACCCCAAACACCCGGGCCAAAGGGGATGTATGTCAATCCGGAAAAGGATATTTCCACACGTAGATTGCATAGAAATTAGCAACAAAATATTGAATGGGCATCATGGATCAGAATTAAAAAACCATGACTGGTTTGCTGCATCACCACATTCTTTGCATTTAGTTGACCATTAGTATTGGGGTCGGAATTATGACTTTTGGGCGAATGATATAAATCGAGGTCAACTGAAATTTGTACGCTCAAGTCAGTTCTTCATCCTTTCTCATATGAGCCAAGCTGATTCCTCTTCGTGATGCCCTCATAAAAGATGCCACCTCAGAGGAGAAACATCGGAGTAAGTAGTTCCCACGAGCAGAAGACAATTCAATGAGGACTCAACTCCCAAAGTTAAATGGACAAACTGCCTATGAGTACCAACCTCTGCAACGCCACGGTCACACTTGTGTAGACTATTAAACCACAGGAGAAATAAATGAAAGCCGATGAAAATGATACATTAATATTCAGCTTAACGAATATTTCAGGACATACTATACAATTGCATTACTTCGTGATGATTCTTGCTAATAAGGCAGAGCACAGGTTTCAATATCACTTGGCCTAAGACAACATCCCGGAAAAAAAACTATCAAAAAACAAGCGTCTGAATTGTACGAATCGGATCTCCTCAAAATGATCTCCTTCTGATTTCTTTGCAGCGAGGTAAAACGGCCTCTCATTACCTCCAGCACCCCGCGGAGATAGACGTCTCGTGGCTCAAGTCCATCCCAGAGGCCCCGAGAACGTCCGTCGAAGAGACGGGGCTAACGGATTCGTCCTTCTGGATCTCCTGGCGCCTCATAGCGCCGCCGCAGTCGAGGGACGGCGCCAAGGAGGGGAGGCTGCCGCCGGGGGCGGAGGGGAGCAAGGAAGTGCCGCGTGAGGCTGAGACTTCGGTACCCGCTGAATAAGACCCGATCATCGGTGATTTTTGCCGCCATTCCCTTAATGGATTGCGATTCTTAACTGACGAGACCACCAGAAGAAGGAACGAGACACCTCGCACCAGCTAGCCATCTCTTTCCCCAGCACAACATACTACACACATCTGCTTCATTTCACCATGATTTTGAGTTGATTTTTCACACTGATTCACCGAAAGGCTAATTCATATTCTGGAATCAATCATCTGAACTCGACTTCATGACTGAAGGCTCATTAAGGGAGGTTTCCATTCATGATGTTAAAGTTACAACATATCGCGACATTTCATCGAAACACACGAACGAAGATGAATGGAACGATGTGTGCGGGCAAAACGTTCGATAATCTGCCGGTAGGTGGCATTCTGTATACACATAATTGTAACAGACGAATATTTGGAGGATGCTTCACAAATTCGTTCAAATTACAAAAAGGGAAAGCTTTTACAATTAGGAACATACACTGCAAAACTTTACTTTATCCATGTTTGACGCTTTGCGGAAAATCGAAACAAGAAACACAATTGCAGGTGCGATTATCTTACTTACAAACAGATTTACAAAAAAGTATTGTTCATAAGATTATATAATAACCAGCATTTATTACTATTTCCGTTTGGCTGTCTTAGTTGACCCTCGGAGTTGAGGCTTAAAAGAGGCACAAATCGTATCCAGCATCCCACCCAACGTAAAACAACCAACACAACACTGAATCATTGTTGATGCAGCTTATGGGTCAATCTTAATAAAAAATACGCCACGGTCTCAGCGCAAAATCTTGAAAGAGAAGTGAAGCGCTCGCAGTCTTTTGCAATTTCGCATACTCTGCGAAAGTGTTACATTTGCCGGCGCAACGTTAGCGCACAAGAAGGCTACAACAAACACGAAGTAAATCTAACGAAATCATGAAAATAAATGAAGCACCGGCTTAGCTCAACAACGGCATCAATAATGAAAATGAGTTCAGCGATGGATACTATCGCTACCATTTCCGAAACAATCTAATTGTTTGGTTTAGGGAATGATGATACAACATTGATAGAAAATAATCGTAAATGTTTTGAGAGAAAATTGTTGGAGCCAAAATTTACGAAAAATCACCCAATGCAGAAGTTATCAAAATAAGCTTGGGCACGATGGGAAAATGTCAAAATATGATTCTGAGAGTCAGAGACCAATCAGGAGCTTCTTCCCGCCCTCAACCCCCCTCCCACAGGTCAAAATCCTCCGCTCGTCGACGTGGCGTCAGTGGGGAGAGTTGTATTAAGACACGCTCCGAGACGACGCTATTTCACGCCCTTTTCTCTCCGTTCACTCTCCTCCTCCGACACACCACCACGCGCCGCGAGAGTGAATGACATTCGTAGAGCGGCGAATATTAAAGGCCTCTCCGTCTCTTCCCGTGAACGCAATCCCCTAACGCTTATTGGGAAGGAGGCACCGCTTACGATTCATTTCCACTGCCACTCCTCTAAAGCATGGGTTCTCAAAGAAGGGTGTTCCGAGAAATTGTTGGGCTGTGCCGCGAAGAAATTGCACTTGTACATACGTTGGGGTGTGCCGCTATATATTCAGCATATAGCGAAACAGTGTGTCGCGAACGAAAAAGTTTGATAACCCCTGCTCTAGAGTATACGCAATGTGACTTAAACATATATATTCAACAAGCACATTTATAAGCACAATATGACAGCAAAAGAAATGAGATCCAGGTAATTAAGAACGCCTAATCATAGTTTCACGAAGGCTACTTTTCCAGGGGTCATGGTGTCACTTGACATTTATAAAACTCAAGGTTACATCGTTAACTAATGATATTTAAAAAAAAAACAAAGCTCTTGGTGACTAATATGTATTGCATTTACGTTCTATTACATGTAAATGATAGCGATTGTCCTACCTTGAGCCAGTCATGGTTAATTTGGATAAAACATCAAGATATCCTTGAAGTTTCAAACAGCTGTTTAGCCGATGAGATTAAGGCATGGATCGGTGGAATTAACAGTTGCCAGTTCAACCAAGGTAAATGATTTTTAATATTGCGATAAATAAGGAACCAAGTTTCATTTCCGTCATTTAGTCGTATATCCCCAGACAGCACAGCTCGTGGAAAAATGGTGTGAAACTCGAGTTATAGCCGTAATTCACTAGAGTCATACCCATCGAATATACAACCAGCGTAACACATCTATATTAATCTGTAAAGATCTATAAAGTTTTACGTAAACTTACTAAATATTTTCAATGAAGGAAAAATCGCGGCTCGTAGGTTTGCACTCGAAAAGGACGCTTGGTATTCCATTTCGTTATGATGATGACGACGTACTGTATGCGCTCTCCCGCCATGCCACTTCGGTCCATTCGCTCTTCGCCATTGCTCGTTTGAATTAAGAGGGCGCTTACTCATTCACATTCCCATCACAGACAGCTTCCTATAAGCTTTCTTTTCACCACGTCTGTCACCCCGGTTTCACCCAATAATCCCGGATTAGACTTGAAATACACAGAAACACGTATAAAGGACACTAACAAATAAACTTCGGACGTTTCGACGGTCAAGCCGTCATCGTCGGATGTCTATGTATGTGCATCATACATAATATCTTCTTAGAAAACGCACTCGGCAAATGTAATACACCACAACAATAATTACCTATAGATTTTAAAACACAGGCACACGAAAACAAATTGTAGAACACTCATAAAAAATATTTATGGACGTCTTGGCGGTCATACCACCATTGTCAGCATGAGCTAGAGACCAACTAGCGATCTGTTACCTTGGAGATGGAAAAGGAGAGGGGAAGTGGGGTTTGGTGGTGGGGACCAAGAGATTGATTGGCCAAATTTATCCCAGACGATTCAATTGCCCTCGTCACTCATATGAATGCCATTTCTCGAGTTCTTAATTCCATGTTGGTGGCTGACTCGGGGCGGGGAGGGTTTCTATTATGGAAAGAGAGAAACACTTTTTGAATGTTTTGCGATGGGAAGCGGTATGTATAGGGATGGGATGGAGGAAGGGTGGGCATTCGGTGGAGTGGTGGTGCCCATTCATACGTTTGGAGAGAGTGCATTCGTCAATATAGAATGAGAACTTGCATTAGAGGTGGAATATTGGTGGAAGTTGATCTGGCCGTTGAGGAAGATTTATTGGAAGAGGGCATATCAGACGAGCGGAGAAGGGAGCAGCATTTGCATCTAGGGCGGTTTCAAGTTGAGGAGAACAGTGGAGAGGGGGCAGTCAGTTGAAGGGGGGTTATCATGGATTTTAAGAAATCGCACAGGTTTGTAGGACGCTTAAAAGATGTTGTGGGGGATGAGGGTAAGAGGAGGGAAGTGGAAGTATTACTCTTTAATATTGGGTATGAATCGCGGAGAATGATTTTAATTTTACGTGAGCCAGGGAAGAATGTTGGTAGATTTTGGCCCAAGTGGAGTAATTGGTAATGAAATCAACATTCCTGTACGCCCCATCATCTCCAGCATCAATTTCCCCACTGACTGGATCTCAGCACTGGTTCATCATTACCTACAACCCTTAAGCACTCATTCTTCCGTCCCTCGGGATCACTTAATGACGCTTTCCGCGATCGCTCAAATGATGATAGGGAGAGACACATCACACAAGATATCACTTTCTGATTCACACCACTTGCTCCCTGAGAACATCATTTTTGCACCTGGGATTTTCAGTGCAATTCTAGTTTACTCTGATGCACTCTGATTGGCTAAATGACAGCTCAAGGGACGGAAAAAGGGAACGCTCAAATGATAAAAGGCAGGGATCCCTATCACTGCAGCTATCCCTGAAAGTGATCGCAAAAACCTTAATTTTGAGCCATCATTGGAGCTATCACTTGAGCCATCATTGGAGCTATCACTTGAGCTATCATTGGAGCTATCCCTGAAAAGGGACGGATGATCGTGTGAATCAGGCATTAGTTATGTCTTCCCTCTTTCATTTAAAATACCACTACCACTTACTTGATTCGACGAGTGCCCACTGATTTACCTATCTATCCTATTGTTATATTGTTCATTTAAATAGTTTCAATTTCATCACCCAAAAGACTTCATGTCAAGCAATTTATTGACCACAGCACCTCTCTCCCTCCGCACAGAGCCCAGCTGGATCACGTCAGAGCGAGGTTGAAGAAAGCCACCGTCTGACATCAACGGAAGAGGAGGAACTGGCACCCACCCACGTGCAAGGCAGCACAACATCCCAGCACCCACCAGGGACCCCTTTGCTGGCCGACGCATCCACAGCATCCATTCCTGCCACACCCCCTCCCCCCACCTCCTCTCCCACTCCTCCTCCACCCCCCACCAAGACAGGCCCACGAGCAGAGACGCACGACAGCCCTGCCAGCCCAGATGACCCTGAGGCACGACTCGCACCAATGACCACCGATGTAGGTGTCAAGGAGGAGGCAAGTGATGATAAAAATGTCCCAGCATGCCCAACATGCACCCCACACAGTGTTCTCCAGCAAGGATTCTAAAGACGAATGCACAGTGCCATGACAAGTAGCAGCATAGTAAGGTCAAGAGTATTCAGTGATTGATGAGAGGGTCCTGTGCACACACGTGGCAAAACCAATGGCCCTTCAGCTATGCCCAAGCTGAGAGTTTCATTGGCCACCAGCAATCCCTGGATTGTTGCAGGTGACACTGGGGAAAAAATACAACTTACTGCACTCAAAATGTGGCTACAAAATGTTGTATATCTTTCCCCAATTTTATTTCACCTGCCTAACAAGTAAAACTATTTCTCATGTCTCAGAGAACTCTTGCACAAAATAAGTGAAAAAATATATTGGTAGCTCAAAAACAAATTTACATATGATAGGCCATCTTACAATGGATGGCCCTATTACCAACAAAATTTGCTGTTTTATGTAAATGACTGTTTATTTGTTGAATAAACTTGCTATTTTCCATCTAACTTCTGTATCTGAAGGGCAACCCTGTGAGCATGCTCAGTAGCTGTAAGCAGAGCCTCTTCAGGGGGCTTATTCTCTATCTCGAAGCTACCGATGCCGTAGCTTCGAGTAAGCTACCAGAATTGGCTACCAACCATATTCTCTAACTCGCGGGAGCTTTCTCAAGAACGTAAAAGGAAGTGGAGAGAAGTTTGACGAAAGGCGGGTATGAGAATCTTTTTAAACCAAATCTGCGGAAACTTCATTACTGGTGACGTCATTCTTAGAACCAATGGGAAAGCTCGTCTCAATGTTTTTCCGTGGATAAAACTGGTGAAACATGTTTTAAGGCCGTTTTAGACGGTGAAGATGCTCTTGTATCGTGTTTAGCGAAAAATGCCACGCATTAAAAATCATGCGAGCGAAATCCTAAAAATGTTCTATTTTTGCTAACATAATCTCGTGAACAATGTCGTGAATAGGAACGCACAACGTCCATCTTGGCTGTTTTGATCACTTGAAATAAGATTGTTCGTAAATATATTCGGGAATTAGGGTTCATGTCGATGATATGGTTCAATATGATTCGTGCTATTTGCTTTCGTCGATTACTCGTTGCTTCAAATCATTTAAATAATATACGAAGATGAAACTTTCAAAAGAAATGCGAAGGTGATACTCGCTACCACGGCCCGAAAAGTATCCCATTATGGGCTGGAATCACGCAACTCACCCAAGGTAAATTTGGCTTTCCGTCACTCCAGTTAATATCTTTTTTGTGAAAAATTCCGCTAATGGCGAAAACGACAAAGTAACCCAGTGAAAGTTCAAAGAATACGCATTTAATAAATGTAAGAAACATACCCGTGAGTTGGATAATTATAGATAGATAAGCGTTAGAAAATGACCATTATTTAAGCAGGGTATACGGAGGCCGCGCTTCGTAAGGCTACCGTGGGAGCTTATTGGGGCTACGGAAGTAGCTTAGTGACATTTACAGAATATGGGTGGGAGCCTAATATGCTACCGGTAGCTTCTGCTTGCTCTTTCTCCGGTAGCTTCCATGATAGAGAATACCGATGGGAGCAAGTAGCTTATTGAAGCATCTTTTCGCCAGAAAGCTCCGATGCTTCGAGTTAGAGAATAAGCCCCCAGGGTTTCTCACAAATAAATAGTGACAGAGCCATGACACCTTCATTTTTTAACTCTAACATTTTTAACAGACTATGTTTGGAAATGCTTCTGTATGTGCACAAAATATCTCATCAGACTTTTAGAATATGAGCAATGCAAAACTAACAATTATGAATAACTATTAGACAATTAAGGAATAGTAAAAATTGATATGAGCAAGTATACAGAATGCTATTAATATGAGCTAGCCCTCACTCATAATTAATCACTGTCACTGCTCATATCACAGTTTTAAATTCTTCAGGTTTTCCAGTTACTTTCATCAAAATGAATATTTTTCAGTGACTATAGAAAGATTATAAATTGTTAACATTAGAATGCCATTGAAAGAAAATCAGTTGTACATAATATCAAATGAAATATCAAAATTAAAATATCAGTAAAAGGAAACAGTTCAATTGCACTAGAAGGAAAGAAAGTGAGAGGAAATTTCAAATATGAATATGCATAGTTTACTCCAACAGAGTGGAGATTAAGACCCATGAACTAAGGATTTCCCTTCATGAGTTCTAAACAGAGATTCCTTCAAACTATTTCAGAGCATAGTACGTCAGTACTCCATTGATGAAGAAAGGACACATTTCACTGACGAAGCAAAAGAATCCAGGATGGCCTCAGATAGAGCCACAAACTCTCCAGGATCGAGTGTTGCAGAGAAAAAAGATAGTGTCAATGGTAGCCGCAGAGCCATTATTGATGACAACGAGATAAGAAGGGCAGTACAAGAGGGAGACATTGGAGTCATGGTCAGCATGGTGCTCTCTGGCGAAGGGGAGAGGCTCCTGGGTCTCTCGTCAGCAGATCCCAAAATGCAGAACTTCCTGTCTAATGTCCCTGTGCACATGGTAAGCGAATGGGGAAATAGGGCCACAGTCACTAATCATTCTGAACACTGATTCTGCGACACCACCCAATCAAGTAGTAAGTTCAGTTAAGTTTCAAAGCAACTCTTTCACACACAGCGTTTTAACTAAGCAATACATAATTGTACCAACTCACACATGCTTACTTCAGACCACTTATGTTCCCAAAATTAAATTATTCCACGCACTTAAACAAGTTGTAACCCCTAGTGATGAAATGAGAAAAACACTCAGCTATGTATTTCTCAGGATAAAATGGAAGTTTATCATAGAGTATTGAACCGTGGCCACCATGGGACTGAAACCACTAGGTCGGGTGTCGTGCCCAGCAGTCTGGGAGGCAAAGCCTCTGCCATCATCATCCAACAGAATTCATGCACAACAGCAAGAGCTGAAAAAGGGAATTAAACTCGGGAGAAGACCAGAAAGAAGTAGAGGAAAGCAGCGGAAAAGTAGGAATCGTAACTGTTAGGACAGCAATGAGAGCAGGGAAGCAAGATAACATCAAACAGGAGATGGAGAAAAAGAAAACATATATGTACATACATATGTACAATTGTACATAGATGTGTTGGGGTTGAGCACATTAAGATGAAAAGACAGTGGGTCTAATGGAATGATTATAGGGTAATTTATAGAGGCAAAGATTAGTCAACTTGGGGTAGATATGATGCTGAATGCAAAATTAGGGAAGAGGAAAGCAAAAATACAACAGATGGGTGACAGGAATCTAACAGTTGACATTAAAGTGCATTCAGCTAATTCTGTAGAGATTCACTCATATATGTCAACAAGGAGGGAGTAAGAGTTGGATGGCACATAAAAACTCCTGGAAGAGATAATTAGAGAATCCATGGAAAGGAAAACAGATTAGTGATAGGTAGGGATTGGAATGCAGAGGTAGGGGGGTATGGAAATGTGGAAATGAGAGTGTGTGGGCCAGGGAATAGAAATGACTATAAGAATAAGAGAAGACAATTGAATTTTGAAGGAGAATAAAATTAGTAATAGCAAACACTTAGTTTACAGGACATGTCCCAAAAGTTCTGCTAATGAATTTCCACGGCCGGCCACATACGCTCGCCTGGCACAGCTCTTGGCAGAAGAATTTGTGGGAGCCTTGGCTACAGAATGCCACCGTTTGCAGCACCCTTCAGGCAGTGGTTGAGTGTATATTGTGCTTAGAGCAAAGTATGTCACCATTCACTCATCGAAAAAATGATGGCGCACAATTGGTGACTGCGCTACACAATTAAATTTTGCATTAAACTGGGTAAAAAAAGGTGCAGATACGATAAAAATGCATAAGCAAGCCTTCGGGGAGGACGCAATGTCACAGAACCAAACTATTGAGTGGCACAAGAGGTTCCAGGAGGGTCGGGAGACCGTTGACGATGAAGAGTGCTCGGGATGCCCATCAACGGCAAAAACTGACTCTATGAGATCCTTTGAGGCCTTCCAGAGGGCGAAGGTTGAAGCATTGGAAAATGTGCATCGAGTCGGGAGGAGTGTATTTTGAAAAGTTCTAAAGAGATAGTAAGTTAACCCGTTCAATAACTGATTTTTTTTAAATTACAGGAACTTTTGAAAAAAAATTGCCAGAGGATTTTACCAATATTATTCGCCGGGAAAACCTAAGATCTTTTAAATTGCCAGAACTTTTGGGACAGACCCAGTACACATCACTGCAAACGCAATAGGTTCCCATGGCAAATGCCATGAGATAAGGAGTTATACCAGATTGATTACATCAAGGTCGGGTAGAGGTTCAGAAACAGTATCAAAAAACCCCTCAGCTTTCCATGACAGATTTGGACTTGACTTGGATCATAATTTAGCGCATGCAAAATGTGATGTTGGATTCAAAAGGCAAAATAGAAACAGAAGATTTTCGAAACATAGCATTGAAAAAATGAAGTGGTATGCTGTCATGAGCACGGGTGCAAAGATGTACACTAAAGAGGGTGAAATTTGCCATGAAAAAATCATTTGACCTGCCCAGGATTTGAACCCGGGATTGACTTGCCAGAGTCTTTCAATTGCCAGTCAATCGGTGTGTTAGACAGTAGTAACACCACCAAGCCATCTTTATTCGAGGTGGTTTTTGGCGAGGATTTATGCAAACTAAGTGTTCTCGTCTCAAGTCCACATAGTGACACAATAGATGCGATCGTGCTTACTAATCCACTCTCTCACTGTCTTCCTCCAGATTCGCTTTCCAGCCCTTGGCAATAAACAAGCTTTCTGGCCCTAATATGGTCAAGCGTACCTTCCTTGCTTCACCCAAATCGCTCGCAGTACTTCTGCGCTTCCAACTTAGAAAAGTCATTTACCCAAGGCGTGCCATTAGGGATGTCTCTGTCTGCCATCCCCACTAATGAGATCACGAAACAAAATGGGAAGAAAATTAAGGGTTTCTACTTTTATCTCTCCGCGAGGTCCACCGGGGAATCAACCAGTGGGAAAATGGTTGGACCATAACTTAGGGGATTGGAAGCAAACGACAATGACTGAACTTAAAACCACTCACCCAACTCGGTGCTCTCTCTCATAACACGGCAGAAGTAGACTCGCATAATGCCCCACGCTGGACGCCAGATTTGACGGCGCCTCATTCTCTCGACTAGCTCTGGGCGGGGTAGGACAGCGCAGAAATGGGTCAGATATCTAAGTTTAGATGCAATTTAATGATAGTTAAAGTGTTGATTGCAGCACTGTCATCTGCTATGGCATTGCAATCGAATTATGGAGATTTTCCTCATTGTTGTTCAAGTGTGTCTATAATTTTCAAACCACTAGTTGCCTTTGGATTTTGTCCATCTCTACTGAGGAAATGACCTCTGAATGTGATAATCATAGTCGCTAGAAGATACCAATATCTCTTCTTTTTCAGGAGATGATTGGAAGCATCCACGAGGCAGCATCCAAAGGGAGACTAAGAGAAGTCCAAGCTCGGCTGGACAGACGGAAGTTTGCCATAGCCAAGGAGCCCCTCGTCGGGGCCACACCTCTGCACTCGGCCGTGCTGGGCACTTGGCTGAGAAGCAAACAACTGGAGGGCAAGGGAGAAGAAGCCAGTGGTGAGTTCCCACATACCTTGCCCCCTCTATGTACTGCAAACCCCATTCATAATGATTGAAACATGAGTAAGGTCGGAGCTATATGTAGTTGAAGTTTCATAGAAGTCTGTAGGTTTAAAAATGGTCAATTTGAAGTTCTGATATAGATTTCCACTGGGCTTGGATGGCTGTATGTATTCTGATTTCTGGGATTTCTGCTGCGTGGTTCCATCTTAGGGACAATATTTTGCCGGATATCCTGCAGGCTTCCTCAGGTCAATTTGGTAAGAAAAATCTTGCATTTTGGAGAGATAGTTGCATATATGGTCACTAAATGCTGCACCATTTCAATTGCAATTATGGCCAAGCCAGTAGTTACCGCATGTGTCCAAAGATAGGCCCCCCATTTCTGACAAAATAGAGGTCGTCAAAAGTACGAGGGTCTGGGCAATTTTCGAGCATAAAGAGAGAAAGTCGTTCAGAAACTTCACAATAGTGCAAAATTACAGAGAAAAATCAGCAATTTAATATTCTCATAACAATAAATGAAGTCTCAATTCTGATTTTTTACAATTATTTTGTAAAGCTTTCTTCACGGTGATGTTGTAATAGCAGTATCACAACTCCATAAAGACCTTATGCAACCTGCGATACAACATTGGTGGGTATTTTGGAACTCGTGATAACAACTGAGGTACCCGTCAAAAAAAGACACACTTTCACAAATGTTTTGCAATAGTTCCAAGAATTGGCTACTTTATTTATTGTCTCATCAATTTTCCTTATTAATGATGTTGTTACAGCCCTATATTGGCACGGAAAAGTCCCAAGGTAACCTGTTGTACAATTATTGTTGGAATATATGCAATTCTATCAATTTATAAGACGTCTCTAATGAAAATAAACAAAAGGTTCGATACGTGTGTATCGTCACTTGTATTGTTGTCTGACTAAAGAATGCACGGCTTCTTATTTCTCTAAACCTTTGTACCTTTAAAATATCAGGTTATGGGCCCAGACATTAAGCTTCAATAAGTTTAATTTCCGAGAATATATTTTTCCGCGATCAATAACGTTGAAATCCTGTCGGAAAAATTTACGCTAAAGGATGGCGGCGGAATATCAAGACGACAGATTCAAAGTTCCCTTGTTCGACGGAACCGAATACGACGACTGGAAATTTCGTATGGAAACATTATTGGATGAACTAGATCTCTTACCACTCATCGAGGAAGAACCAGTTTATCCAGGACCGATCCAAAATGAAACAGCGTCGGAATGTACAGCTCGAGAAGAAGCGAACACTCAATTGCGGAGTCGAGACAAAAGATGCAAAGGACTTATAATTCGGAAGCTAGCAAACAGTCATTTGGAATATGCAAAAGGAAAAATATCAGCATACAGCGTATGGAAGGAGCTGAAAGACACTTTTGAAAGGAAAGGTTTAGCTACTCAGCTACAAATTAGAAGACAGCTTTTATCTCCAGCTTGTCAACATAACCCCAAAAAGGAAAATCTGGAAACTCACTTTCTTCATTTCGATCGACTGATTCGTCAACTAAAATCAACGGGCGCCAATGTGAGTGAGCCAGACATTATTTGTCATTTGTTGCTTACCCTGCCGCAGGAATATAACGTGGTTGTCACAGCCATAGAGACTATTTCTACTGATAGACTAACCTTAGCCTTTGTGAAGAACAGATTACTTGATGAGGAATCCAAGCGATCTTTTCTGGCTAACGGAGAGCAGCACATGAATTCCGAGGTTCAACCTTCGACAGCATTCGCTATACAGTCCAAACGAGTAAAGAACAACCCTCAGAATACACCGAAGAATGACATCGCTGAGATAAAGAATGAAAATAAATATCACAAATCTTATATTCGCTGTCACAACTGTGGTAAACCAGGTCATTTGAGGGCTGAATGCTGGAAGGGTAAAAGTAATAATGGGCACGCTTATGCAGCCAACGATGACGAGGAATCTTTAGCAGACGACTATGGGATCGGCGGGATCAGTTTTGCAGCACATGTGGAAATAGAAGATAAAGAGAAGACAGTGGAGGAGGAATCAACTGCTATGGGAACAAGCTCACAGTCTGAAGGTGAAATAAGCTTTACTCTAGACTCTGCAGCTACCGAGCATTTAGTTGGGGAACTAACTCCTCTCAGTAATGTCACTCCACTGAAGATACCCATTTACATTAAAGTTGCTAAAACTGGCCAGCTGATGACTGCCAAAGAAAAAGGGGATATTAATGGTGTTATTTTTACGAATGGAAAATGGGTTAAGTTACACATTGCCAACGTGTTAAGGGTACCTGATCTTGAGATGAATCTTCTATCTGTCCAAAAATTGGATTCTTATGGTTATGGTGTGCTGTTTGCAGATGGAATAGGAAAAATATTGAAAGGTGGTCGAACAGTAGCAGTTGCTAGGCGCTGTGGAAAATTATACAGGATTGTTTTTCAGAGGGCACACACAGCTTGCCTTTCAACAGAAGCAGAACATCTGTGGCACCAAAGACTAGGACACATCTCCAAAGATGGTTTGAAGAAATTAACCACACTGGTGGATGGAATTAAAGAAGACAAATTCAAGAGTACATGTGAGCATTGCGTGACTGGAAAACAAACGAAACAACCACACTTGCATGAAAGACTCAGAGCAAAACGTCCATTAGAACTTGTGCATAGTGATCTGGTTGGACCAGTATCTCCTATGTCATATGATGGGATGAAGTATATAATGACATTTGTGGATGATTATACCCACTTTACTGCAGTGTTTTTCTTGAAATCAAAGTCAGAAGCCTTTCATTACCTTAAGATTTATGAAAAAATGGCAACATCTCATTTTAGTACAAAGCTAAGTCGTTTTAGGTGTCATAATGGCAGGGAGTACGTTACCAATGAAATTAAGGCCTACTTTGAAGAACAAGGTATACAATTTGAATTCACAATACCATACACGCCACAGCAAAATGGGGTGGCGGAACGAATGAATCGTACAATGCTTGAAAAATCAAGATGCTTGATACACAGCTCAGGCTTATAAAAAACTTTTTGGACAGAAGCAGCACTTACTGCTGTATACTTTATCAACAGGACTCCCACAAAAGCCCTGGAAAAGGAAGTTCCAGCTCACCTCTGGTATGGAAAGAAACCAGACCTCAATAAACTGAAGATTTTTGGATGTACAGCCTACCTGCATACTCCCAAAGAATTAATGAGTGGTAAGCTAGAACCCAGATGTAAGAAGTACATCTTTGTAGGGTACTGTACTAATGGGTACAGACTTTGGGATCCAGAACTAAAAAAGATTGTCAGAGGAAGAGATGTAATTTTTGATGAAAAGAAGTTCCAAGCTAAGAAGGAATTAGGATACTGGAATGAAAATCAAGGTATCACTAAAAATGAAGAATACTACCCGGCAGAGAGAGACCAGCAGGGCTATTCCACTAATCGTATGGCCAGGCCATAAGTCGAAATCGACCATAACTTAGGCCTCGGGACATACGTATGGCTTCGAGCGATTCCCATCCGAGCAAAGGCCATACGTCTGGCGGTAGGTAAGGCCTCGGGACATACGTATGGCTTCGAGCGATTCCCATCCGAGCAAAAGGCCATAAGTCGGGCGGTAGCTAAGGCCTCAAGGCCGTAATATTATGACCTGCAGGGCTATTCTGATAAACGGGGCCATACGTATGGCCGGCCGTAAGTTTCGCATGGCCTGACCCGAAATTATGGCCTACGCCGATTCCAATCTCGAGGGGCCATATCGTATGGCTAGGCCATAAGTCTTAACGCCGATTTCACTGGTGAGTATGAGAATCTTTTGCGGTACAGTACGTTTAAATGCTTTGAAATCACTACCAGCGCCACTGAAAATGTCATTTTTGCGGCAGTTACTGGAAGTATATCGAAAAAAACGGACGATCGCAAAGCACAATGGCGAAAATATTGGTCATGAACCTTACAATGAGGACGGAAATCTTGGTGCGCTTCCGATCGTCATTTGCTCAAATTACGGGTCGCCAGTTAAGGCGCTGGTGTTGCGAGGTAGGCCTCGGTAAATATGAGCTTTCGTCCCGCCAGCGTTTTCGTAATTTCATCCACTTTCAACAGAGATATCGGAACCAAATTCACCTCACTTATTATGCAAACCTTGCGCATTTGTAAAATACTTTCAACACAACAATGCATTATTTACTCTAGGAATGGGAAACTTTTAAACCTGAGAAGTGCGATTTTTCCTCTCCGCCATCTTGTGAAAAAATGCCGTTTCCTCTTTTCCACTGTACGTGTCGCAGCGATCGAGCAGTTGCTTCTCTAGCATATACACACCTCTCCTACACAGTTTCTTCCCTCCTTCCACTCAAACTCGCCCCGCAACAGCCATTTAACACAATCATTTAAGACTAGAAATTCTTGGCCTACCACGCGATTGCAGCCCCTCTAGTTGGAACTTGATTTCTTTCGCGGCCGTTGATAACACGATCGAAGTAGGAGATAAACGTCCTCTTATAAGGTTCTTGATATTGGTAAACAAACCTAGACAAACGTCGTGGAATTTTTGTAGGCTGGAAAATATCTGAAAATGGAAGGAGCGTAGTAAGTCACCCGTTGTTAATTTTTTCTTAATGACATTTAGTGCTATTTAAATCCATTAATAAGGTGTTAGAAGAACGCGTTCTCCATTTGCTCGAGGTGCTGACAATCATTGTGCTTTGCGTGCTTCTACGACGTGCTTTGCGAGATTGCGAGATTCTATGTATGTGATGTTTGTCCTACGATGATTATCATCCTGAAACATGCAAATGCAAAATAAAGATGTAAACTAAGTGGTTAGGTAGTGTACTGGCCTTGGCAACATTCGTAAAGGCTAGGTTAATGCTGATGCCGGGTTTCTATCCACCTATATGTTCCCAATCCCTAGCTGATCCATTCCCAATGGCAGCATAAGCAGTGTTTAGGGTGGATTTCAACCCCAATCATCTATTCCAATGCCATTATTTTGTCCTTGTCCCTATGTATGATAATTTACAATCGCAATAATTAACAATATATCTTTTAATATAAAAAAGAAATATATAACCGCCCTTGATCCAATCCCTACCCTGTTCAAAACTCCTTAATTATTTTTTAAATTGCATAAGAACATTTTTCAGTGAAGTTACCATGATAAGAACTAAGTATATAAAAATTAAAGCAATAATAACCTACAAAAATATTTTATCTGATCGTGAATCGATCGCATGATCACCCCTTCCGCAGGCGAGCACCTTATCCACTGGGCTATCACAATGCCAACTTTGAAAGGCGCTTCACACGAGTTACATATCGCAACATGCTTTTTCTAAGATTTTTAGATGTTATTTTCTTAAACAATTACGGTGTCGTCTCACTTCGGCATATGTAATTAATAATCTTTAACTACCGAACCAGATATTATGAGCTCGATTGGCCACCCGACGGTCATGTTCTCCCTTGTCATGGGTGTATGTGAATGTCAATTTAGCGTTGTGAAAGAAAAATCTTGTCCCTGGCAGCACATTACTTCCCCAAAAAAACTGCCTTTGTTGAAAGTATTAGAAGACGGAACAAAGTTCCGAAAGAGATTTATTAGGGAAAGGGGCAAAATTCAGGAATAGTTGCACAAATGATGCATCCGGGTAAATGTGCAGAAGAAGGTTACTTACATTGCAATTGATAACTTCGCTATGCATGGCTATAAATTAGAGAAACCTTATTTTTCGTCATTTTGCTAACTTCGGTCAATGATCTGGTATATTTATAACAGAACAAGATCAATAATTGATGCGCAAATTCAATTTATAACTCCGAGGTGGGCAACTCTCTTTTCGTATGGCCCGTCTTATGTCGGGCTCCGAGGCAGGTCATAATATTACGGCCTTGAGGCCTTAGCTACCGCCCGACTTATGGCCTTTTGCTCGGATGGGAATCGCTCGAAGCCATACGTATGTCCCGAGGCCTTACCTACCGCCAGACGTATGGCCTTTGCTCGGATGGGAATCGCTCGAAGCCATACGTATGTCCCGAGGCCTAAGTTATGGTCGATTTCGACTTATGGCCTGGCCATACGATTAGTGGAATAGCCCTGCTGGTACTATATGCCACCAACGGTTCACATGCTTCTGATTCATGGTGCTGATATATCCAAGAAAGTAATTCTGCCCATCGGGCAGCTTCCAGAAGATGCCTTAGAATCAAGGATTAAGGAAATTAGGAAATTCCGGCAACAAAATACGTGGAGGATGTCAAGAGAGGCGACTAATGAAGATTTATTTCGAAGGTTGCTACTCACCTCTGATCCTTTGATATCTTCAATTTCATTTCAAAGTAGTGAATCGAAGGTAGATTTAGATCCAGAAGTGAAAAAAACTAATTGACTCTGGGAATGACGAATGTGAAGATGAGAGTGATGGCGAGTCATCAGAGGATGAGTGACACTGTTTTATCAGTATTATTATTCAAAATATTTATTCAAGTTTTTGATAATAACATTATTGAAAAATATTTGTTTTATATTAAAATTTAAATAATAAATTATCATGGTCTCTGCCTCTGGCTTACATTTATGTTGAATCCTGATCCCAGTATTGCGACAAAAGTATAGCAAAATGAAATTGACTGGAACATAGCCAATTTCAAACTAATTTTGCAATAAAAAATGTATTAAATATTTATTTTTTTGTGAAAATGTAATCTACGTAAGCTATAGCTTGAACATTTTATTTATTTAACATTTTAACTTGATGCAAGTTCATTTTCATCAAGAAGCATTTGAAATTCCTCCCATTCCGTTGCAGTAGTCATAATTTGTTAAAATGTATTATGCATTAAAATTCTGGTTGGACAATTTTTTTACGGATTTTATAGCTCGTAGCATTATTAATTACAGTATTTTGATAATTATCACAAGAAATTTTGAGTTTTAACTAGACCATTCAACCATCGAAATTAAGCTTTGTCATTGCATATTTAATGTTTATGCAATTAATAGCACGGTATCCGTAAGATATATTGCAAAAATAATGATAAAATCATGTTTATCAGCCCAAAATACCTTAGACATACACTTGATGTGGCATATGGACTGGTAATTATTAGAGTTATTAATTTTGGTCAGCTTTTTTTCAGTTTGGCCCACTGTGCATCGTTTAGACCTTAAGTCTGCCTTCCTTTGCGTGGAGGTAGCATACTTTTTTGTGTAGAACACCGGGCTCTTTTCCGTGAATTGCTTGTGAATCAAGCCATGCAATTGGGGTCCAACGTTGCATGCAGTTGCCGCAATCTCACACCGCATTTGATACGCGCCTCTCAGAGCAAAATTTACTCTCTTTCCTCCAATATACTTTACCACGTATGCATTATATAGTTCTGCAAGATTGTTTGTGATTCAATATCAAGCTGGGGGAGTGACGAATGAGGAGAGCATTTGCAGTCAAAATATCTTCCCTGCATGTCAAAAAACTTGCTATTGCCAAAATGATGAAAATAATTAAATCCTCGTAGTGCATTGGCATGATAATTCAGTGTTGGCCGTTATAACATACGTGGGCACTAAAGATTGCAATCCCAGAGAGATTTTTCAATCCCGAGATTGCGGGATTGTGATTTCCTCAATCCAGGGATCCCGGGATTTAACAAAAGTATCACATGCACATATGGAATTAAAATTTAAAAAAAACTAAAATATCACATGCACATATGGAATCCATATTAACCCTTATCCGGGCACCTCAAATCTCTAACGTAACCGGGCAAGCTGGACCCTCAGCTTGTTCATTTTTTTTTTGCTCAAGTGGGGTAACCTGCCAGCAGAAATATCATTGGGTTTTAGCAATTAATACCAATTTATACAAAATCAATGTTTTAAAAAAATTTTTAATTGTCATAAATGAAAAATTTACATGTCAATTAGTTAAAAAAATTTGTAATCTGAAATAATAATGATTCATTCTTCATAAAAATGATCTCTGGTGGAAATAATTTAAATTCAGCATCAATTAACGGAAGAGATACAATGTATTAATATATACTTGTCATACGAGTCACTGTAACAACATCAAAACTTATTATTAGGGAAAAAAACAAAATTTCATCAACAAGCCCAGAGTAGGCTACCCATAAAAACGTTTTACACTTTTTACACACACGTTTTACGACACTATGTTCATTGCACACCGATTGTTCACAATTGCTTTATATTTGTTTTTGTTTACGATGTTTAGAATATGGGCATATATAACATCTCTTTTTTGTTATATTAGAACTTGATGAGTGAGCTGGCTCAGAAATTCCTCCATCAAAAATGTCCTTAGCCATAATAATGCTCCTAGACAAACCCAAGTTGGATCGTCTTTCAATGTGGACCTGAACCAGGCTCTCGGATACACTTTGAATAAATAATCTCCTTGAGTAATGTTTATCAGCATTCCAATTTGGATGAGTTTCCTCACCACATAAGCTGCTACTCCACTCACATCCAAGCCATTCATGAAGAACGCAAAAGGCCAACGATTTGTGCGCCTTTTACACATGTACGCATGTACCAACTGGTCAAGGGAATCGACTCCACCTTTGGTGCAGTTGTAGTGACTGATAATTTCAGGTTTAGCATTGACGTCCTCCGTTATTTTATTAGTATGGTGCATGGTTGATAGAAGAACTACCGACCTTCTCATTTTGGGTACATATGATACTAACGTACTATTTTCGGTGAAACCAAACAATGAAGAACCAACTTCACAATTTTTATTGGCTTGAAAATTGCCTGGAATAAATCGTTTATTTTTTCTTACAGTTCCAACAAGAGTGAGGCCATTACTCAGAAGGCTCTGTGCGAGCTCCATATCAGTGAAATAATTGTCACACGTTACATTTCTGTTCGTGTTTTGGTATGGCTCAGTTAGGTGCTGTACAACTCTTCGACCCAAACCAGGCAATGCTCTTTCCCCTCCCTCTTTTCCCAGATAAGGCATGGAGTTTAGAGGGTAAAACGTTTCTGAGTCACAGGCCCACCAAACTTTCATGCCATATTTATCTGGCTTCGAAGGCATGTATTGTTTAAATGGATATTTACCTCTTTAAGGAATGAGCTGCTCATCTACAGTGATATTTGATCCTGGCAGGTAATATTTTTTAAAATTTTCCCTGGCTAACTTTCCCAGACTTCTCGAATTGGGGCGAATTTATCTTTCTGACGCCGTACTGATCTCGTTGCTTTTTCATCAAAACGGATAAATGCTAGCAAGAATTTGAATCTTTTCAGTCCCATGGTAGCCCTAAATATAGGCGGTCCATACAATTGACTCCAGAGAACATAATAGTTCGTATGGTTTGATCGCAGGTGGCCTGCTTTAAGAAGCAAGCCAAAAAATGCTCTGATTTCAATACAATCACAAGGTTTCCACGTACTTTTTAAATTTTTTGATGAATTTACCCGTTCAGCTTCCATATTTGTGAACTTGACAATGTCTGCCACCAATAAATCATCAACAAAGAGTGAAAAAGCGTCTATCGGGCTCACTAAAATTTTCCCTGGTGGTAAGACCTCTTTGTGTGTTTGACCCTTTATTATGTTGTGAGCTCTAGCTCGCCCCACTGGAAATGGCTGAGAATTCCATACAGTGCCATCCTTACCGAGAAATGAAACCGGTCTTTCAGATTCTGCCGTGGCTTCAGTGTCCGAGAAATTTTCAGAATCATAATCACTCACTTCAGATGCAGCACTTTCATTGTCATCTTCATTGGAACTCTCCTCTTCGATTGGCTGGTAATCCAAATCATCGTCACTCGTTTCTCCTACGTTCTGCAGTTTTTTTATGTCATCTTGAGATAAAAGCTTTTGTCTAGCCATGATCTAAGAAATAAAAAAAAATATTTTAGTTCATAAAATTTCTATAAAACTACGAATTACTTCCTTTGTACTTTCGACCATTGGAACTTACCTGTGCATATGATGTCTTCAGGTTCATAAAGAAAGCTTGTAAATATCTGCCGTCACTCCGATGGCCATGTTACTTTTACGCAATGAGAATGACACATTGAGGCGGTAGTTCCGTATAGAAACCAATTTTTTCGGAATCAGTTATGTGCAAAAGCTTATATGCCTTTACGTATGTTACTCAGAAACACTTAGTCAGCACTCTACTTTGTTGTCATGTATGCCATAGTTTATATGGGGAAGGAGGATGGAGGGGAGGGATGTAGAGGTGATAGGGGGTAAGATGGGCAAGGGGGTGCAGGAGAAGGAGAAAAGAGGGAAGGATGGACAGTCATCAGCGCGTTAGGGTTGAAAAATACCGATGGAGGATTTTTAGGTGGGTGATAATGAACAGCAACGTTTAGATTCAAAGCGTCATTATCTGCATGCTTTCTGGATGGCAGGAGATATGCTTTCCTTGATTCCTAATGTCCTTGGGTGGACGTTGCAAAGAAATTCCGAGGGTCAATGAGTTTTTAGGAAACACCTGGCTCGTTTTCAGTGACCATTCTCTACGGATTTTCCGGTGACTCAACCCGACTGAGGGAAAAGTTCTCTTAGCATATGCCCTTCGGCGACCACCGCGGGACATTAGAAATAGGCGAAGGAATGAAAAACCGTCCCCCCCCTTTGTTTATGGATGGAGATAATGATGTTTGTTCCATATTGTTCATTCCTCACCCACCTTACTCTCCTTCACCAGGATTTTCCAACCCTAATGCATCGGTGACTGTCTAGTGTCCACCCTTCTCTGTATTCCCTTCCCCCGGTATCTGCCCCCATCTTACCACCCATATTACCTAGAATGACATTCTGCGTACAGAATCTAGTTATTTAATTTACACTAATTATATTTTCCAGCCTTGATAGCTAAAATAAACGGCTTGATCGAAGCTCACACAAACTGCATGTATGTGCACGTCAGCATCCAAGTGCAGCATGTTGCATGCTGGTGAACACTCACCTCCTGCCATACACAATTTCGTTAGCTCACAAGGGGTTATGTAGATGTAAATTTGAATAGTCCAAAATAATACTTGTAAAATGACAATATTTTACTATTAACCTTCTAATGATGTGCAACTGATCGCGTATGTGAAGGGTCCATCGGACCCAGCTTGCCCGGTTACGGAAGGAAAAGTTAAAAATTTACCATACACAATGAAGTACTATTTTAAAAAAATTATTTTTTTAATTTTCTTATGCCATTCTTTCGCATGAACAAAGTCATAGAAGTTCACAGCGGAGGAATAGTTTGTTCACATGTTATAACCTGAAATAAAGGCAATAGGCCCGTTGGACCCATCTTGCCTGGATAAGGGTTAAAATTACGCAAATTGAAAGCAACATTGATTAATAATAGAGTTAAACTTATTATAAAACAACACCACACAAATTTTAGAAACAGGGGAGTATCTTCACTGATGATGACGATGCTGAAGTATTGAAATCCGGGTCGTGCGTTGGTTTTACTTTGTTTTTGTTTTTTCATTGTTTTATCTTTAGTACTAAAATTGGAAAAACCCCACAAATTTACTAAAGAATCTGTTTTACTAAAACGTAAAACAATACAGTTTTTCTTGTGAGATAAAAAAATAATGCACAATAGCAGTATCAATTGCTCATAAATTGAAAGAAATTGTAGTCTTTTAAAAAATCAAACAAACTCGAGAATTAGGTTATCCTCGCTGAAAAGTTACAATTTTTTCAAATATGCACTTAAAAAACACAGTGTGAAATGTCTTGTCGCTCATTCTTGACCTATATTTATTGCAAAGCAAACCCGCTGATAAAAAATCCCTTTCTGATTCAACACTAGTGGGAGGAATAGCTAGTAAGTGCTCGTAAATAATTTGCATATTTTATCCTGTCCGTCCACTTTCACGGAAATTCTCTAGCTTTTGAATTATTGATCCTCGGTCCTTTGAACTGCAGGTAGGAGGATGTTGTTTGGGAGGAATCAAAAATTGGGCAATGACCGAATCAAGTTCCTTCTTTAGCTCATCCGAACATAATGAACCACTCTCTGAATATTTAGCAGCTGACTCTCTCTCGCTCTATGCAAGCCATCAATATATCGACTTTTTGTTACTAAAGAAGTTTGTTCTTCTTCCTCGCTCGTTGATTTAAATGTTTTAGTGGCATTATAATTACGAAATCCAAGCAAGTTTTCTTTGAAAACTCTATTTAGGTTTGCTAGTATTAGCACAGAATATAAATTCCTCTAATCTTGACCACTTGCCTGTGAACCGCAGTGACAATACCGCAAAACCCCTGGTAGATTAGTCTCTTCTGTATTTGATTCTGCAAGGCAGTTTTCATATTATTCCCCAACAATGTATTCACATATGTTAGTTTTTGCATTAAGAATTCTAACGCAGCCTCACACTTCAAAACATTCTGATCTCTTTGGCAAAGCGCCTCCTCTATAATTTTCACTGGCTGAAGTTTTGTGAAAATAGAAGAAACAAGTTCATATTCACACTCATTGAATGAAATTTCGAAATTAAAATCAATTAAGGCCTTCATCACGCAAGTTTTTAGCATTAGAAAATGTACCATCATGTCAACTAAAGTGTTCCATCGAGTATTTACTTCAATAACAAGAGCTCTTTCCTCACCAAATTTTCAATCACATATTTTTGAAGGAATCTGTCGTTTTTTGAGAATGATTTTCTAAAGAGAGGAACTATTTTCCTTATTTTTTGGATCAAAATCTTAATGTTTTGTTCTGATTGTTTACATGCATCTCCATCTTCAAATGGATCATCCCCGTCTGTTTCATCACTCGACGGAAAGTCTTCGCTGAATTCAATTTCTTCAAATTCGACTTCTTCTGTAAATTAAATCTTTTTCACATTCACTCTACCCTCAGATTTTTACGTACCATTAATAACTGCAAGGTGGATACCACGAGCAAAACAAAGGTGATGATTAGTTGGTATTAACCTACCAACCTTTGCCATTACACTCGCAACATCCGTGCACGGATCGGATAATTTTCGCAATCACCATGGTGATTGCGAAAATGTCTTTTCCTGAAGAAATTTCATGTTATTTGAATTTCTTTTTTATAAATCCAATACACACTTCAAAGGGCATATTCCCATTATTTAGATAAGCTTCAAATTCCAGATCTTTGATTCTCTTTCAGAGGAGTGAACGTTAATATCGATATAGCTTCTATTGCGTGGCGAAGTCCATTCATCGAAAGCTAGAAAAAAAATTCTGGTTTAGTCCATCTTTTTCAATACTGGCAATCACTGTGTCTTTAACATGCACACCGTAAGCTAATCTCTGTTTTTATTTTATATTACAAATTATGACAAATTACTTATTCCAATAAAATATATTTGTCACTTAACTCAGACGTCTAACATGTTGCATTTCATGTCCAAGAAAACTTACTTACTAGGGCCACTCTACTGTAACATACACATTTAACAAAAATGTGTACGTCAATGCCGGAATCCCAGGATTTGTATCGGTATGAAAAAATAACAAAAATTAGTTTCTGGTGGTTTTGGCAGAAATAGGTTGATTATTTACTCGACGCCCAGACAGGATGGAATCTCGCCTATATCGCTCACATACCCTCCGTCAACCTTCCACAAGAGCAAGCGAGCGAGGATGAAACTTGATCGCTTAGAGATAAGGAAGCCTTCCCCCCTCCGCCTCTCCCTCTCGGAGGCGAGATCTAGAGGTGGAATGGGGAGAGGAGGGGCAGACTGCGCGGGAAAAAATACGAGGAGAAAGCCTCAGCTTGTGTTTAGTTCGGTGAACGCGATGCATCGTCTCGCATTTTGGATACTGTACGCTTGGGTCGTAAGATGAACGCATGGCATTAGTCTCTTTTTTAATATGAAGGATTATAGATAGTGTATGTCAGAGGAATTTTCCATTTACGTTCATGCGATAGGCGCTCAAGAACGCCTAAAACAGTGAAGCTTAACATTTTTTTTTAATTTCTTCGTTTGCAAGCATTACAGAAGAAATTTATCTGAAAGGTACAAGCACTAAACCATTGTGCACACACTAGAGAAAACAAAATGGATGTATCTATTACAAAACGAGCATGGCATTTAAACTAAAAAGAGTCTGCAGCGGCATTTCTTGGCATAGTGTTGAACAACCTTAAGAGCCTGAATCATTTCAGGCCCACGCTACAGCATTGTATAAAAAAGGATACCAGAGCACATTATCCTTCTATGGTAAAATTCGATACTGCGAAATGGCAAATTTTAGGGTCCCATCAATTTCACTATAAAGAGACTTAATTGACCACTAATTGACAATCTAACCTAAAAAATATCTGCAGTTCTTGAATATCCTATGAGCCATTCTGATGCCTTTTGTTGATGCCTTGATGGCATGATTGATGCCCTGATGGAGTAATTCACTCTAGAATGGTTGAGAGGAGCCCAGCACGATCCGTACACTGGCCGAATATTCCATGAATTCCACCCCCATGCTCACACAAGAGTTTCCACAGCATCCTGTTCAGGCAGTCAATCCCCTCTCCAAATGAATGTTCCGCAGTCAGTCCGTGGAACAGTTCTGCAAATGGATAACAGCAAGTTGATACCTTCTGAGTGCATTCCACCTCTAAGTTTAAGTTCCTGATGGAACTCAAAATCCCCTTTGCTTCACGCTCGGTGCCATCATTGGTGCCAACACCCCCAGGTTAGAGCTTTCCATTAGGTACACCAAGGGGTTACCTGCTGGTCCACTATGAGACATAAGACTTATTTGACATAAGACAATAGATTAGGTTAGCCATCCTAATCTATTGGCTTCAGATGAAAATATTTTTTTATTAAGTTTAACATGGATGTTAAATGCTAAAGAGTATTGTACGTGAGCATCAAATTGGAGTTGTTCAGGTGTAGTGCGCAGCTGGAGTGGACACGGTAGAGTGAACTGTTGGTTTGGACCCTCCCAGCGGGTGGTAAGGTTAAGTGAGAGAGGACTCAGAGAGAGCTTGGACAGATGTTTGGAAATTCGTCGGAAGGTCAACCATAAAAAAATCATGGTGAAAACTTCTACTGGGAAATGATGAAGAATTTCTTGGTTTTGAGGACGACTTGGGTGAAATGTTGCCTAAAGCAGTGCAACATTTACAAGGCATAAGTGGATGTGTGGATGTAGATGAGGAAACTGTGTGTGAGTAGCTGACCAAAATTTGGCAGGTCATGAAGTATTAAGTGACAAGGAAATGGTGAGGTGTGTGCAGCTGAAAATGAGCCAACAGTGGATGATGATTTGAACGAGAGACTAATCTAGGAGCAGAGTCTGCTTAGTCACGGCATTGCTCTTGCTCACCCTGAAACTCTTCAATCCTATTTGGAACAACAACCTGACAGCACTCTACCTGAGAAACTTAAAATTGCTAAATACCTACAGCACCATTTGGCGAAAGACGAATGAAGGGAAAAAGCAAGCTTCTTTGCTAGGTATCATATTTTAACTGAAATAAAATTAGTTGATACCTTTTCTCTACTATTTTTTTCCTTTCATCCGCATGTAATTGGGATAGAAAGCTGGTATGCTAGACGTAAATTTCAGAAGGGAGTTCTAACTCAATAATCTCAAGCAGATAAAGGAAAATCCATTTCCTGGAGTATAGGCAACCCTGGTCAATACATTTTCGTAATTTTTTTCGTGCCTGATTAAACACCTTTATCAGCCAGATTTAAATCCCCGTGTATTTCCCAGGCTGCTGGGTCTAAATTGATACATGCCCAGAGCCGGGATGTTTTGGGCACTCATGGCATGAAGCGAAAACATTTAAAGAGATTTTTTGGGCATGCTAGATGTTTAAAAGTTAATCAACACTCTTGTCTCCAAAAGTTCCTCGGGTTCAATGTTCACAGCCAGGTAACACTGTGTGAACAAGTAAGTTGGGTTGACGGATTGGAAGTGGTTGTCCTCTAATTATAACAACAAAAATTGCATTCATCAGCAGGCCTTAAAATGACAAAAAAATCACCATAATGAAATGCATAATGCCTAGTACATTTTTTATGTATTAAGTGGATTAACCAGGATTTCAGTAATTCAGGAAAATTATTTTACTTTCATTCTGGGTAATCAAAAGTCTACTGTAATTGCGTGTGCTGTAGTTACCCGAGAAGGTAGCAGATACCACAAAGTCTGTGATGCAAAACATTAATCTGCCTAGAGAGATCCATGCTTAGGTCAATATGTACTAAGAAACTTACAATTTGGTACTTTAAAAAATTCATAAGAGGTGCATGATATCACATGATAAATTTAAACTCCTGTAACAAAAGGATTAGGTCAACCAAAAATTTTTAAATATTATTCCCAACTTTCGTGCCATCGGTTGTTTTGCACGTCATCTGCTAAATCTAAGTACATGTGGGCTGCATTGAAAGGTTTAATTCATAACAAAAGTTAGCTAGATGAGTTAAACATGGGTAAGAGAGGGCTGAATTTTTTTAAGGCATTTTTTCAATAAAATTATTCACTTCCTTAATTTGGTGTTGCAAACCGTGATTCTGAGATGAGAAAGCAAATACATAAATGCATTGTCTGGAAACTCAAAAGACCACATTAGATGTTTCCAAAATGCATTCACTTAAAAAGCAATGAATCGTTCCAGAAAAATATTAGCAATTCTGAAATGCAAGGGGTGAGCGATTTTTCAGTCTCATTGAAGTGGCCCTTTGTATTTTACAGAATCTGAAGTGAAAGCTATGGTACGTTACTTGGGAGGTCGCTTCCCGGAGAGCCTCAACCAACGAGATCGCTTGGGGAGGACACCCCTCCACTACGCATGTGGCCTCACCCCAGAGGACAAGAGAGTGAGTCTATATGAAGCACTGAAGAAGCTGGGGGCTGACCCTACCATCGAAGACAGTGTGAGTTCAATCCCTATCCCCCACTGTACCTTACTCTCCTCACATGATATTAGCAGTATGGCAACTCGGTAATGAAGATGAATTTCCATCTCTATGAACTCCATGGAGAGGCGCAGTGGCAGATTAAGCATTGGAGTGGGATGGTTGGCCATGAGGTCCCCCCTCCATAGGCATGCGCAGGGTTTTGCTATTAGGGGTGCCAACGATAAAAATGCCACTTTTTGCCCATGTCCGTGACCGTAACCATAAGTCTTAACCCCGAGTGCTTGGAGGAAAGCCAGTTCCATAAAGCAACTCCCACAACAAAATTAGAAGGTCCCAATATTTGTGTAAAACAAAAATTCTAGATATTACATTTCTGCTTTAATTTTTGATGCTAGAATAAGATATTTATTAAAAATACTTTAAAAAAACTGCAATTAAATAAAGCTTTGATAATACTTGAATAAAATATCTTAACTAGTCAGTTATTTACTTTTTATCAAATACATAAAAGCAGCGTTAATATTGTGAAGAAAATTCGATTAAAAAATATGAAAAATGTTTGGTCATCAGCTTCATCAGAATAATGTTTTTAATATACTAATACTCTAGTACTTATCGTTTTTTCTAACCCACAATCGGACTCCGTACCCTATTTCAAAGAAGCACATACAATGATAGTTCGAGTAGTCTTATTACAGATCAAAAAATAAAACCAGACATTTAAAATTTTTTAGATTGTTTGGTTTACCAGTTCATTTCAGCAGGACTCGCTTTCCCCCAAGTTAATACTGTTCCATCCAAAGTTTGGCGCCCCTCTAAAATTTTTTGGGGGTGCGGCGGCTCCCGTGGCACCCACTGTGCGCACGCCTATGCCCCACTCCCTGGAATTCTTGGTGCATTAGATAAAATGGTGGTCATAAGGTATTCCATACCTCCTAGATCTCTGAAAAGTAACAATCCCTCCCCCCTCAAACAACGAACTTAATCCGCCACTGGGAGAGGGACTTGGATTAAGCATAAAATGGAACCACTTACTTCCTCCGATTGTGAGGTTTTGGCATGTATAAAGTAAGAGCCAAGCTGTGATTTTCTATTGAGCAGCTATTTATTTTAAGTAAAGATTCGGAAATGGTGAAAGATGGATGACATAGATGTAGAGATGAATTGAGGCCGGCTGAATGACACCATTTGCATGAACAGGGCTAGGCATGAATGTCAAATGGAGCTATTCATTCACTCATCAACCTCTCACACACACTCCATCAGCAAACCTAATGCCATCAAGGAGTGGGTGGCTCATCCTTTCTAACGCATCACTTTGCAGTTCGTTCATGCAGAGGAAGGGAAGTTTTTCAAAGATTTCAAAGAGGGGTTGAGGGAGAGTTTTGTGTGTCATCAGAGGTAGTGATGCAAAATTTCTGGAAATTCTGAAGGCCAGGAAAAAAGTGTTCTTTTTATGGAAAACTTAGAAATACTGCTTTCATTGATAAAAGAAAAAATATTGCCCTACTTGAATGATCTATACAAAAGGTTAAACAAAAATACTGCTATCCAACCTAATGGTTTAAGATTTCAATCTCCATGGAAGGTTTTAAAATCAAAATTGTACCCTATGTGTACACTGTGACTTGGGGCTTTGGAATAAATTATTTAATTAATTATCGTAAATAGAATTTTTTTAAACAGATTAGGAAAACTTATCATATGTAATGCCCTAATTTATACCCTGGTGATAATGCTTAGGATCCATAAGTGACTTGAGCACAAATATATAGCCCCCCCCCCCCCCATTTCTTATCCCACGAAGATTTTTGGCAAAAAGGGGAGGACAATGTTCAGAGATATATGGTGTCAACAGAAAAAGGTATCAAAACAATAGTCAGAGAACGTTCAATGAAAAACCTTTTCCTATTTCATTTCATGTAGGTACATTAATAGAAAATGTTTTACTTTTATTTGAATTGTGTCTCACTACTCAGTGATTAAAAATAAAAAATGTTTGTCCAGTTATAGGTATGTAACAGTCATAACAATCATTACGTCTAAAGCATCTAATTGAATCACCAAATTTACTTATATATACAAAAATGCAACCAAAATCAAGCATTCTGAACTCAATGTAAATATTCTGAGAACAAATTAGTTTACCCTTAGCTGGGCAACACTCCAGCCCACTACCTGACCAACCCAAATGAGTTTCCACATGCAGACTTGCTTCCTTTTTTGGAATCCCTGCAAGGGAAGGATGCAGACAGAAAGCTAAAAACCAGATCCTCATCTAAGGAACCATTCCTAGAAGATCAAAGGAACTCAGCAGCATATGAGAGCCAAGAATCCTCAACAGAGACAGATGACGGTACGGTTTATTAATACATAATTACTTTAATATCTGAGCATCCAAACTTTACCCAGAAATTCCCTCCACAAGTTGCCATATTCCTTTCAACTTTTAAACATCCGTTATGAAATAAATGATAAAGAGAACCTTGCATTATTAATTGGAAAGAGAAATTCAAGAATGGCTAAGTGATACGGGAAATTAATTAGAATTAAAAGAGAAATTATTTAATTAATTCCTAAAATATTTCTGACAGTAATTAACAACCAATAGATTCAATTTATTTATTAATTTATTTTATGACTTATTCTAAGATATGCTCAAATAGTGGCTCATTAGAAAAATGTCCCCAAAACATAGATCCCATTTCAGAACAAAAGGAATAAGATAAAGGAAATCAAATTCATCTGTATGCACTATTATAGAGAACTCCAAACCAAAAGCACAACTTTCTGGGGAATTGCACGGTAGAAAAGACAAATAAATGTTTAGGGGAGGTTCTTCTTTAACCGGTGAGTAAGGGAAAAATAACAATCTTTAAGAAAATGACACTTCTCAAACACATAAAAAATTTCCTTTCAAATGCAAGCAAGATGAAAAACTAAACATATTGATGCACCCTGATTTTTTCTACTCATCAAAAAGTTAACGAATAAAGCCAACACTGTGGAACATATGTACTTGAACCAAAATGAAGAAAAAGCAAACAAATATTTTTACTTTTTCATTCGTAATTTGTCCATCGATAAACTGAAAAACTTGGATTCAAACTCTGTTAGTGGAAGGAGGGGGGAGGGGAGAGAGAAAGGGTAAGCAATAGTGGGGGCTCGGTACAAAAGGGGAGATGAGGGGGGAGTGCGAGTGGGCAGGGGGAAGGTTGTATAAGAACAAAAACCAAAACATGGGGGAGTGGGAGAGACTTGGAAAATCAGAAAAACAGACAGAGTGATTGATAAAGCACGCAATTCAACGAAAAAATAAGCACGAATAAGAAAGGGGGTGTAATTATGGCAAGTGACTCATGCAAAACTTCTTGATGGAAAAGAAATGGACAGCATGGGGGAATGAAATTCAAATTAGTGATCATTTAAAAAATCCATTGTGGATATGTTAACAATTTCATACATCCCCGGGCCCCTCTGGACGTGCGGCCCAGGCCCCTGAGCACCCACGCCACCCCTGACTGAGCATTCAACTTGGCATGGCAACATGCCCTAATCTAAGGCTCGATATAACTGCTTCTTCCAGCAGACATCTTATAATTGAGCAAGGCCATACAGACATGGTCATTCTTGATTTCTTAATTTATTTTTAGATGTCCTCGACCGCTGATAACTCCACATACTGAAGGTTGGGTTCATTCAAAGCAATTTAATCAGCGCTTGGATTGTGTCTAATTCAAATCCTTTTCTTCACAAGTGTGTCCTTAGCATGTGTCAGCTATTTAGTGAATGATGAAAAAGTATTTTTTTTCCAATTAATCAAGTAAACAATTATGATAACTTGCATCCAATTGAAATAATAAAATTAGCCATTAAATTAATAAAATTTTAACATCAGCTTCACAGAAATAAAGTAAAAATAGAAAAATTAAACAACTGTAATAGTGAAAGGGCACATATATAGAAAAATTAGGTTTCTAAGTACATAGCTAAGTAGCTCATACAACAACTAATTGCATGATAACTTCTTGGTTGGAATTTCACCAGAGTTTTGAATTCACTGATCATTTAATAAGTAACATCTCTAAGAAAAATTAAAATGTAAAAGAAAATTATCTTATAACATGGGATACAGTGATTACCTCCATGCAATTCTGATGAAGAATTAACTGTACATGAATTAAAAAGTTATGCTGAACAAGAGATTTTAGATAACCAAGTTAAAAGTTTTGGTGGTGTTTAGGTAATATAATGTGGGAAGATGGATGCATCATCTACAGATGAAACACTGCCACCATTAAGTATTGCAACAAAAAAAGTGCAGCATAAAACAAAAGCATCATATGTATAAGTCACATGACGTAAATTGGAGACATGGCATGATTTGCTCATCACCACAACAGATTAATGCATGTCTAATTTTTCTATCATAGCATCAACGAAAAGCAATGATGTCACACATCCAATGGACCTGCCGGTTTTATGGACAGAAGAAGGACAATATTTAGCAAAAAGTAAGTTTTCTTAAAAATGTGAGGCTCCCTGATGATGTTAACACGTTGCGTACCGGGGTATTTAAATGGATTTTAACCCTCCGTTCCCGGCGGATTTTTAAAGTCTAGTTTTTGAACATGCATTGCTTCAGTAAAATTGTCATAACTTTCTTATAAATTTAAATTTTTTAATGGAACTTTGAACGTAATACTCACAAATAATTTTAGTATTTCTTCTTTGTGTGATACTCCATGAAACATTTTCCTATGTGGAGTGGAACACCGCAAGATGAGCACACATATCTCGTCTCCTTACTAATTTTTCTTGAAGCACACACTTTGCATCTTCTTGTGTGGTACTTTTTCTTCCCCTTACCCACGATAGGAACGAGATGATGTTTACTAAGGTCTCTCGAGAGACGATGTGGGTGATCCCTTGACGGAACACGCTGCGTCGGCTTATCACCGCCGTCGGCCTCCGAAGATTACTCATCTGGCTCCTCTCTACTTGCTGCCCACTCTTTGGCGGTCTGGAGCAGAAAGCCTTTGAATCGAATGCTATTTGATTCATTTAGAGTTTTTAAAACTCTAAAAGCATTAAATAGAGCACAATTTATAAGCCACAGAACTACTTTCTTTGACCATTTCATTGTTTTTCTCATGATCGTATAATACGATAAATACATATCCGCCCTGTCTACGCCTTTCATGAACTTATTGTATTGCAAAATGCAGATAGGTTTTTTGATTGGCAGTCCTGTAATCCTATCTGTTAGTTGTGTATTACCCATCCTAGCGCTGTGAATAGTACTAATCATCCTCACTTCCCTTTTGTCTTTCCAAATCACCAGAAGCACTTCACCTTTACGAGCAAACGTGTACTGTCCCCTTTTCAATTTTTTCGCCTCACTCTTCAATGTGGCAGGGAGCCCTCTATTTGGCCTGATGGTTCCACAAACTCTTACTTTATTTTTAAAGAGCAGTTCTACTATTTTTACGCTGTTATAATAATTATCTTGATAAACATGATGCCAATGATTGAGATGAGGCTGCAGAAACGAAAGGATGGTTTGTTCTATTTTTTTTCCCTCGGCCGAATATATTTCTAAATTACTAATGTAGCCAGAATCACTTTCACAAACCGTACGTACTAGTAACCCATACTTTATGATTTTGGCTGGATTATAGGTCTTGATTTTTAATCTTCCTCTCCACGGAATCATCGCTTCATCAAGTGATAGCTCCTGCTTTGGTTTGTATATTTTTTGAAATTTTTCTATGAAGTACATATTCCAGTACGAGTCTTATTTTATATAGCCTGTCTGTCACACCCAAAATTTCCTCGTTATCACTGAAATGCCATGCTTTCCAAATCTGTTCAAATCTATTTCTCGTCAGTAATTCTCCAAATATATTCATTGCAATAAAAGGATCAGTGCTCCAATACTCCTTCAGTGAATCTTTTCTCACTTGCCCCATGAGAATCGAAATCGCGAAGAATTTTTTCATTTCAGCAATAGTTAAATCTGACCACTTCCCTGTTTTTGGTGATTGTTTGTATTTATGTGGATTTTGATAGTAATACAGATTGCATTGAATGCAAATCATTTCGAAAAAGTCATCAGCAAAAAACAGTGAGACTACATCAAGGATACTGGAAGAATTGCCTGGTACACGTTTTACTACAGGTTGGCCCAAAATTTGTTCTAAATCCCTCTCAGAATCTATTTTTTTCCATGTAGTAGAGATTCCTGGTGAAGTATTGTCTTCGTTGGCACTCATATCGGAGTCACTTTCACTTATGAAGAGAGGAGTGGATTTTCTATTTATGACCCTCACTACAATATCTGAATCACTTCCGCTCTCGTCGCTCTCTTCGTCATACTCTAATGGCACATCTGATAAATCATCGGCGCACAGATCTAATAAAATTTCTTCCTCATGCAAAGCACTCTCTTTCCTATGCAATGCCATTTATGGAATATTCCTTTAAATATTTCTTAAAACACGGATTGAGAAAACTCTCTCGCAAGACGAACACAACACCAAAATCACAATTCACTGGGACTCAAGAAAACGAACTGTTCAAGACACATCGAGAGAAGGAACTGACCAGAGCCGTAAAAGAACTACGGAAGATTCATTATTGCCCCCCTCATTCTTTTCATAATGAATGTTTACATTGGACCAGATCAGAGCTGAGAGTGCATTCCATTTACCGGGAGTGGAATTGAAGGCGAGGCAGATATGGCCCTCAAGGCGATACAGATAAGGTTCCTTGCCGACGCGACGGCTCAGCTAGGGCCATGTGGATAAACACTAGAGAAATAATGAGGAAAGGAGTTGGGGTACCCGCGAGGAAGAGATGAAAGAAGTATTACCTCCGAAATGAAGAGGGGCGACGAATAAGTTTCAAGCTGTTGAAATTGAGATTGCCTGCCATTACAGAAAACCGATGTGGGATTTAAATACTGTTAAATGACTAATATCGTCAAAATTAATAAACGAAAACAAATATTATGTTGTGACTATTCTTATTTATTAACAAAAGGCAAATGAAAAAATTATCACAAAAAACGTAAATAATGTAATTTAATAGTTTAAAATGGTGCTCCCAAATGACGAGAATTCTCGCCATCCGTCCGCAACGGTTGGGATTTAAATGACGAGAATTCTCGCCATCGGTACGCAACGTGTTAAGACTAGGTTGCGATGCAGAGAACACGTTGTTAATAAGAGCACAATGCATGGCAATAGTTGATACCGGAAGCACAAGATTTTTATTATAAACATTATTCATTTGTTTCTGGACAAAAGACAGATGAATCACAAATACAGAAGAAGACAACTCGGGATTACTTTGAATTACAACTTATGAGCCATATGATGCAGAGCATATGCCACCTAGTGCACAACTGGGGTTTCAATCTCTTTTTTTGTGAGGATTCGTACAATCCTTGAACCCATGGATTTTATAAGATTCAATCGAATCATATAGCACCATTTTATGGTTAATTAGGTCTTTCATAAATCTAGACCAACATATATGGTTTAAAATTCCTCCAAAGGAAGTGTAACCCGAATCGTAGTCATATGCAGTATAGCCATCCTCGGGAAATATTTAATCAGTGCTCCAGTTTATTTAATATTTAATCATAGTCACCAGTGATGTGCCCAATGGGTCATTACCGGCCCACACAGAATTATTCATCAGCATCTAAGTACACAGCAAAATTCACACACAGCACAGGACGTCATCAGGATATCCTAATTTGGTCTCGTATGTCCTGATGACGTCTGAGATATCCCTGGGACGTCGCTGAGGTATCCCGCCGGGATTTTACATCCTTACGATAGTTTCCAGAGTTAATGGGTTTTCTACCCATTTTATTGAAGAGTGATACCAGGAATGAAGGAATTTAATGATTTTTACTGAAAAATTATATTTTGTACTTATGTCCTGCGGACGTCACGGGACCGTCTCTGGGACATTCCATTCCCACTGGTTATATGAACTCTTTAAACCAATTAATCAATAAATATTTACTATTTTGGGATTAAATCATATCAGAGGCGAGTGACTGTAAAGTTTTTTTATGAAACATGACGCTTTTTTAATTTGTCATTAGAATTCTACCCCAGATTATTCTGAAACTGACGATTACACATTTAAAGTGACTGAGCTAAATGGTAAGGAAATAGTTGCTAAGTAGTGGAGTATTTTTTCATTGATCACTTGGAATTCTAGTTGTTTGGACTTGATCCTTGGCGAACGAATTTTAAATGCACCGCTTCTCAGCGCCAAGATAATTAGGGAACGGAAAGGTGTTTTCCACGTTCCCTCTTCCCAACTGAGAGACTGGAACGGAACACAGGACGGAGAGCTATTTTCCTGACTCCATCACTTCTTTTTTGGACGCCTTAGAAGCTGACGCGAAGAATTCTGTGCTGATTGTTCTAGATTTTTTGACCACCTGCCAGCTTGGAATTTCTCTTTGGATCTGTTCAACTTTTTTCGGCCTTCCTTCATTGGATTTAGATATCTTGAGATGTCCCATTTTGGTCAGTGGGTTATTCAGTGTATCCCATAGATGTCACAATATCCCGGTAGGTTCCCAGATGAAAATTTTTGCTTTCCGTTTCCTTTCCGCAGGCAAAAGGAAAGGAAACGGAAAGCAACTTTGCTTTCCAATTGGCTTCCGATGCTTTCCGGTTGGCTTGCATTGTGGCTAGTTGCCATCCGATTGCTTTCCGATTCCTTTCCCATGGACTTAGAATTATTTCAGAGAATAAATGTGATTATATTACCATCCGATTGCTTTCCGTTTCCCTGGCGAAAATGTTCCGTTTCCTCGACCGGTCACGAAGGGTACACGTAGCGGTGATTCGCTTAAGGAAGCAAATCAACGTTCGGTGTACGCTTCTTTGACTGTTGAAGTAGCGTACACGAAACGTACGGAAGCGTTGCTCTCCGATTCCGCTTTCCGACAAGGAGATTCAAGAAGAATCAAGCTGCCCAGAAACGACAGATACTATGGATGATACCTCATAAATCGAGGTAATATTACCTCGATTTATGGCCTGCAGGCTGTGGGTCTGCTAAGTGTGCCCTCTGAGGGTTGCGCCCCTAGCAGCTGCCCGCCTGGCCAGCCCCTAGCTACGACGCTGAAGCTAACATGCGGGAATTGGAAGCATCTTGTTTATTCGCAGTAGTATTGCATTTATATTCATACTATGTGGCAACATAGAATAACAGTTATCTGGCATTAATTAATTGCAAATAACTTTTATCAAGAATTTTTGGTATTTCCTCAAACTATCACGGAATTATGATTTAATGATTATAGTTCTCGAAGTCACATTTATCCGCGGAAGTGACTACATATATACGTCGTTCTCAACACCATATACTAAATAATAGGTGCGAGAATAGGTGCGTTGCGTCGTAGGATAGGTATTCAAGCGTTGCAGGTATAATCACGTTAGGTAGAAACGAGGTAGTATAATGTACTTCGCTTCGGGATCTAACGTTAAATCTCTGCTTCGTCGACGACTTTTTTTCGGAAAATGTTCGGAAAGCAAACGGAAAGTATGAATTTGCTTTCCGAATGCTTTCCAATTGCTTTCTTTTTGCACCATTGGCAGGCAATCGGAAAGCAACCTATGGAAAGCAATTAGAAAGGGTGTGGAAAGCAATTTTTTTTCATCTGGGGTATACCTGGGATGTCTATATGATGTCAATGTACTGTGAGTTGATATTTGGATATCCCTATGACGTACATGGGAAGTCATGGGATGTCCCAGGGAGGTCCTGCCCGGATGTCTCCAGGACGTCAAATTTATAGGACATTCCGATATCCGTGGGATATCCCATTTTGGTCAGTGGGAAATTCAGTATATCCCACGGACGTCACAATATCCCGGTAGGATATACTAGGGATGTCCGGAGGATGTCATTGTGCTGTGTGGGTTCTAATTATTTCTGTTCATTGACATATTTCTACACAAAATTTAGATTAAAAAGACAATTTTTTCATTGATAACAATTTTTAAAAATTATTTATTCAATCACAGATACCAAGGTATCTAAATGTGATATTTATTTTTATTTCTTTATAAATCAGTACA